>CM054058.1:478039391-478529391 GCA_028641055.1 Alopecurus myosuroides
ATTTTCACTAAGTTATACCATATTGTTCCTGTTTAACTTTCATCTTATTTCTGTTATATTTCTCAATTTACTATTTTTTACTAAGTTAGAAACACTAAGGTATTTTACTTAATTATGGAATATTTACTTAGTCCGGGCAGGTTTTTAGTTCATGTCTTTGTTGGACCCGCCGGGGGATGTCCGGGACTGGGCCCCGCCAGGCTGGCATTGGGAGCTCCTTAGTACCGGGGCACGCGGCTTGGTGAGAAATCCGGGTGACGTGGTCGACCCGGATATTCTTTGGTGGCCATCGCGTGGGCCACGCTCGGTGCGGAGAGAGCCGGCCCCTGAGGAGGTGGTACAACAGTGTATCAGGGAGGAGGAAGAGCACGTCCGTCGCTACATGTACTTGCTCGATAGGCAGTATAGGCAGTATAGCAGCAGTTGGTCGATTATTCGGAGGGTTCCTTACCACGTGAGCTATGACCCTATGAGGGTTCCTTATCTATGGATGCGTAGCACCCGTGACTCAGCACCCCGCGGCTTAGGACCCGGTCGGAGTTAATTATTTTGAGAGATGTCTATGTATAAGTGATATTATTCGATCGTGATGTATTAGGGTTAAAAAAATTAACCAGAGCTATGTAACTCTTGGTGTGTCCAGAACTATTATTTCATTAATATGTCCAGAACTATTATTTTATTACTGTCTGATGAAATAATTTCGCCAAGTGCCCGATGAAAATTTCGCTAAGTGTTCTTCATTTTATAAATTTTACTAGCAGGTGTTGAGCTATGGATCCCCAAGAACCTGCACATGATCAGCACGCCGATCAGCTCGCGGGAATGGGTGAGGCGGAGAAGGAAAGATACATGCGCAAGATGATTTTTGATAATGCAACGGCCATATTTCGTGATGACGACGATGGACAGGCGTTTAGCAATCAATTTTTGAACGACTCCGGTGACGGAGATCAGAATATAGAAGATGTAGTAGATGATGACGACGACAACGTCGAGGATGAAGAAGTGCCCTCCAGAACAAACTCAGCGAATGTATATCTCAAGTCACTGTTCACGCAACAATTAATTTGTTTTGCACTTACTAACGAATCATTATTTTCCCGTTTAGGCGCCTTCCGGAACAGCTAGCGCAAGTACTGAGACAAAGTCGAAACGAGGCCCGGCCGCAAGGTTGAAAGATACCGCAAGGTTCCCGATCGATACAATTGCTGCTGATGGCAAACCACTGCAGCCCCCAGAAACTTATCGCAAATTCGTAAATCGGTGCGGAGTTGTTGTAAGAGACCTGGTCCCGATCAACTTAATAGAATGGAATAAGCCGAAGACCGGGGCCAACGTTGGAGCTAGTTATGTCGATGAAAGATTGAAAAAAATTCTTTGCGAAACGCTATGGCTAAATTTCAGCGTAGCGGAAGATAAGAAGAAGAAAGTCGAGAAGTGGGCTTTGAAGAAGATGGCCACACAATTCCAGAGGTGGAAGAAAGAACTGTGGAAGAAATATCAGAAAGAAGATCCAGTTTTCACTGGGAACCTAGTGAAGATAAGAGACGCTTGGGATGAATTTAAGGCGTACAAGAAATCGGGTGTCTTTGCATCCCGATCGGCCACAAATTCGGAGAATGCGAAGAAGAAGCAATATCACCATATTTTGGGGTCAGGTGGCTACAAGACTGCCCTGCCTAGGTGGCGAAGCTATGAAAATGAGCTTGTGAAAAGAGGTATCATTCCACAGACACATGACTGGCCCGATAGGTCCAAGTTCTGGTTGTTCGCGCATGGGGCAACGTTGGATCCTGAGACTGGGATGATTGTTTCTCAGGGACCATGGTCGGAGAAAATAACAAAAGTCGTAGCAGAGCTAGAGAAGGCAATAGAAGCTGTTCGAAAAGTAACTTTTGTTCCCGATAGAGAGAACGACGAGCTGACGAGGGCACTCGGGAACCCCGAAAAGTGGGGACGAACACGAGGCTTTGGAGCGGATACCCCGTGGAGCCAAGGGTTTGCAGCGGACATTGCCACTTACAGAAGCCGTGATAGAAGCAAGAAAAAGGCGAGTGAACGGTTATCGACATTAGAACAAAAGGTGGAATTTCTCATGAAGAAAGGGGGACACCCTTTACCTGACACTGAAGAGGAGGTAGAACATCGTCCTGCTTCTGATCAGCTGCAAATAGAAGACGATCATGCCGTCCCATCTCAGCATAGAAGCAGCGTGGGTTCCACGCACCTGCAGCTGGAAGACGGTCGTGCAGTCGAACCGTCGGCGCCTCACTACCCCGTGGATGATATCACGGAGAAGACAAACTGTGAGATACATATGCCAATGGGGAACATATCCTTTAGGGTGGCGTCAGGCTATGCTTTACCGAATCAACCTGGAGCAACCTACCATGGTGGTCAGATTCCAGCATCCCATGCTCGTGTAGGGTTGTCAACAATTACGCCGGGATGCCAGTCAATTGAGCTCAGTATTCCTGGAGGTGAAGGCGAGAAGACACTGGGAGAAATGGAGCTTGGTATCATCTTGTGGAATAAGAAACACATCGTGTTCCCTAACTCGGCGCCAAGGCCACCGACTCCTCCAGGTACGAATGCACCATACCTCCATCAATTACTGAATGTTGCACCACATGTAAGCTTATTTTTAATAGTTTTTTCACTTTCGTACAGAGAATGCACGACCTCCAAGTCCACCCCCCAACGAACCTCCAAGTCCACCCAACAACGAAGATTGGCCGGAGCCCGAGGCCGAGGGTCCATCGCCCGTGCACTCCCGTGAGCCGACGGATGCGCCCACTACGGGTACGACAAAGCGGAAGCTGCAGTTCAGAAGAAACGGGACTCCTCCCAAGAAGAGACCAAGGAAATCCAAGAAAGTCGAGAGTCCCCCGAAGTTACCAGGCTTGATGACTGATGAGGAACTAACCAATGCAGTGAAAGCCAAAACCAAGGCATGGTTCGCACAGTTTCCCCTGAAGGCCCCTCCAGACCACTGGAAGGAATCTCTGAAGAACATCCCAAAGTGGAAAATTGAGCGGACCATCGACAACTTATATTATCCTGCACCGCCGCCACCGCCGCCCCTTTCATACTATGAACGGTACATTGAAAAGAAGCACGCCGCACAGATGAAGGAGGCGGAGGAGATGAAGCAGGCGGAGCACCCGAAATGCGGGAAACAAGTTCCCCAGCTCGGACAACAAGAAGTACGGTCAGTTGCCCCGCTCAATGTGTTATCTGACCAGGCTTCAGTGTCCGGTCCACGCATGGGCGACGCGGGTTACGCTATTGCTGATGTGGTATATACATACAAGCGCGGGCACCCTCTGGTCGAAAATCCTAGTGCTCTAACAACCCAACTACGGAATTTACATGATTGGTACTTGGAGGCCGCAAGGAAGCAGAGAGATTGTATCATGGCGACAATTCAGGATGAACACTACTTCGGAGATTACGGTGTCGAGCTTGGGTTCGATGATTTCTTCCAGATGTACAATCAACGTGCCCTCGACAAGTCTATCCTCAGCTGCTACTGTCTGTAAGTGATTTAATTGTGTAATTTAATTATTTAGTTAAGCTCGCGTTCATTGCCCGTATAATTATCACTCACGACATTCTTTTTGTACGCTACTATGCAGAATGAAGATTCGTGAATGCAGGCTGGCAGGAATCTGGGACTTTGGGTTCATTGACCCGTATTCGTATCATCAAAACACAGTAGAAGTGTTCAACAAGGATACACCGGATGATTTGCTAAGGTTTTTGAAGCGACAAAGTACCAAAAAAGAAATACTTTGGCCCTACGGATTCAAGTGAGTGTTACTGTCTTGTAGACATTCCATTTTCCTTACCTGATGTTAAGTGTAATTGATGAGTATGCATGACTGCGTGTGTACACGTGCGCAGCGGCCACTTCATATTGTTCATCATTAGAATCGATAAAGGACAAGTTGAAGTCTGGGACTCGTTAACCTGTGGCCCTGACACATGGAAGAGCGCGCGTCAGATGCTTCAAAAGTATATATATATATCGGCCTCTTTCGTTCATCGGGCTCTTTTTCGTTCGTTCCCTGATATCAAGTAAGTAATAATTAACTCTTCTATTCATTTTTCTTTTGTCGCCCAGGGTTTGGCAAATGTTCATCAAGGAAGAACCCGGTACATGGGCAGACAAGCTCAACTTTCAGATTAACAAAGTAAGTAGTACTACGTACCCTGATTTAAATACCATTACCATTCTCTTGATTATTATTAATTTGACTGAATTATGTTTCCCGTATATAGAAAGTCCCGCAACAACCACAGGGAACTGATTATTGTGGATACTACGTTTGCGAGTTCATTCACAGGACGATCAATGAGAAATCCCGTACTACCAGAACTCTAGAGGTACGTAACCGGATCTTCACAACTTTATTTATGTTGCCATTAATTATGTTTAGTTTTGTTCATAACTTAATTGTTTTCATCTACTTCTTTTCAAGATGGCACGAAAGCGGGCGCAGCTCAAACCAATCGACCGTTGCAAGGCTATTGCAGAGGAATTGGTAGGATTTCTTCTCACGCAAGTCGTAGCAGAAGACGGAGAATTTTTCCATCCTATGAACCAATTATAGCTAGCTCCCTTCTCTATGCAAGTATACAACTATTCAAAACGAACTTCAGATTATGTAATTCTCGGTCGATTTCTTCGTGTTACATGTATATATGCATGTACTACTATTTGGTGCATCAACATTTAACCGCAAACAGAAACGGAAACACTAAACGGAAACCCTGAAAATACGGAACACGCCCTAAACCCTAAACCCTAAATACGGAATTGGAAACCCTGAAAAGAAAAGAAAAAAAAAAGAGAAAAAAAAAACTTTAGTACCGGTTGGTGTTACCAACCGGTTCTAAAGGTCCTCCGCCTGCGCGCTCTCTTCGGTGCCCACGTGGAGGCCTTTAGAACCGGTTGGTGACTGACCGGTTCTAAAGGGGGAGGGGCTTTAGTTCCGGATACGTAGCACCGGTTTTGTATCCGAGTCCAAAGGCTCTTACAAACCGGTGCTACTGGCCTGTTCTCCACCAGTGCAGGCTGATATCAAATACTAGACCCCACATCTGCAAGTCAGCAAGTGCACTATGTCAAAAATATTAAAGACATCGAGAATGTGCACAACCCCACCCGGATGTTACATCTTACACATCGACGGTGGCGAAGTGATACAACAGGTTATCGGACAGCGGTCGTGTGTTGATAGAGCTCGCATGCGATGGTGCTTTTTTTTTTTGTTCCGAATGGAAAATATATATTACTCAAACAACCAGATTACACTCGTTTTGGCACACCGCCGTAACGTGAACAGGGCCTGAGCCAGGCCAGATCTTTGTCCTAGAGCTAGTACGACCAAGGTTTGCCAACATGTGGCTTACAGAATTTTGCTCTCTGTTCATCGGACTCATATCCAAAAAGGTACCAGATGCCATGCATGAGGTGTTTGATTTCCTGAACTAAGCATGTGAATGGTGAACGGTCAAGTTCACCTGAACAAATCTTCTTCACCGCTTCAGGGCAGTCCATCTCAACTAAGCACGGTTGATTGGACCACTTCAGGGCCATAGCCACACCTTCTCGGCACGCTTCAAGTTCCCTTCTAAGGACATTCCATCTCAACTAAGGACGGTTGGTTTCCTTGGGGTGGTGTTCGAGTTCTAGCGCCCTTCGAGTCCCTCTCATAGAGTCAGCTCTTATACCCGCCGTTCGGGATCGTCGTTTAGACGCGGGTGGTTTCTGCACCCTCCTGCCTGAGGCTTCGGCTGCATCCGTTCCTGAAGAACGCGCACTGCCTAGCTCCTTGTGCATTATGTTTAGTTTCCTTCTTTGTCTGCTCAGCGTGTAGCGATAGGCTGCCCACTCTTCCGCGTTGGGGTCCTCCAAGAGGGGAAGGCCTTGTTCAACCAGGGTCGTGAACAGCTCCATTGTGCAGTCTGTGTAGTCTTTACCACATGATCTGCCACCAAATTCAACCTCATGGTTGCAACTTTTGTAAAGATTTTGAAACTAACGTTTAGAAGGCAGATCGGTCTATACTGTTGTATCCTTTCCACCTCCACAACTTTAGGTAACAAAACGATTTCCCCAAAATTAATACGATAAAGCTCTAGGTGTCCACCCTGCAAGCAACCAAACATTTCGATGAGGTCATCCTTAATGACCTCCCAGAAATGTTGATAAAACTCAGCGGGACAACCATCTGGGCCTGGTGCCTTATTATGTTCCATTTGAAAAATCGCCTTCTTAATCTCCTCCTCGGTGACAGGAGCATTAAGAAAATTATTTTCCTCATTGGATACTTGGGGAATATCATGGGTCTCGTCCATAGTAATATTACTTATTTCAGGAGCCCCAAACAGACCTTTATAAAACTTTGTGATATAGGCTTTAAGACACTCTTGTCCCTCTATCAGTCCTTCATCCTGACTTAGAGAGTGAATTCGCTTTTTCTTATGTCGACCATTGGCGACATTATGAAAATAACGAGTATTTGAATCTCCTTCCAGGATGAATTGGGCCTTAGATCTCTGATACCATTTGAGTTCCTCTTCTCGCAACATTTTTGCTACTTTAGCATTTGATTGACTTTTAAGTTCAATCTCTTGCATAGATAGCAACCTCGTTTCAGCGATCAGATCCAACTCATCGATAATGGAACAAAGACGCTCTTTCTCTTTCTTGAGCATCCCAGTCGTATGTCTAGCCCACCCGCAGAGATATTTACGCACATTGCGCATTTTATTATTCCATCTCCGGATTGGATTAGCACCGACGACCGGTGTGCTCCATACCCTCTTAACAAGCTCATCAAAACCACCCCGTAATATCCAGCCCAGTTCAAACTTAAACTGCGGTTGGGGATTTGGTCTCAATGTGCCAGTAGAGAGGAGGAGGGGGGCATGATCCGACAAAGCCTCAATACGCTCAAGAGCACGCACAGTTACCAATGGGAATTTATCTTCCCAATCGGTGCTCATCGGGACGCGGTCAAGTTTTTCGTATGTAGGCGCCGGAAGATTGTTTGCCCACGTGAACTGGCGACCCGTCATGTGTACCTCTCTCAAATCCAAGCTATCAATGACAGCGTTGAACAAGAAAGGTCAGTGACCATCAAACCGTCCACGGCTCTTCTCGTGTGGGAATCTTAGCATATTAAAATCACCACCAATTAACATTGGATATGGATTAACATTAGCCAGGTTCACCAACTCGCGAAGAAAAGCCTCCTTAAACTCTTCCTGGGTAGCACCATACACAGCTACCAAACTCCAAACGAAATTGTCAGCACGGTTGCGGAGATGTAATTTTATATGAAAATCACCATCCGACCTTGCTAACATATCTATGGAGTCTGATTTTACGCCTAGTAAAATGCCCCCCCGATCGTCCACGCGGAGGAACAGAATGCCAAGTGAAGTGTATACCCCCCGAAAGACGGTTTAGAACACTCACCGGAAAGTCTCTCCTCCCTGATTCCGAGATAGCCACGAACTCCAAATTATGATCCCTCACGTATTGAGATATATTCAAATGTTTAGCCAAGTCACCAAGACCTCTGCTATTAGTGAATAAGCCATTCATCGGGAAACAATTGGGTTCTTTGGCGGTCTCACTGAATTACGCGGCGAAGATTTCCTCTTTTGCTTGGCGAGTTTAGATTTCCGGCCGGATGCAAACAGATCAATAAGAGATCCGAGCTCGTCCTCATCCATACCCACCTCGGTCACCTCCCCCACCAAATGTGATAGAAGCTGTCCATCCGAAGAGGCATTCGCTAAATCATCATCCGTATGGGGTATGTCCACCTTAGTCGAAACACATGGTTTAACCGTTAACCGGTCATATTCCATATGCTTCAACACATTGGCCGACAACGTGATCTCAGCATCATTTCTTCCTAACTTAACACCAACATTGTCCAATCTAGACGAAATACCGGTATCTGAAAACGAAAGAAAGGATTTATGCATCACGGTCGTACCTTTGGTTGGAGAGGAAAACAAAGCCGCCTTCCTGCGCATGGCCTTAGACATTACGTCCTCGCCTGTCGCAGAAGATCCGTCCTTCACCACCGCATGGCGCGCGCTCCGCCGCAGCCCCTCTGTAGCCGTCGACGCCACCACAGGTACGCAAGCAGCGGCGGAGGGAGACAATGTCGAAGTGGATGTCTCCCCGGCCACCGAAGCCATCGGACCATGCACGAAGCTCTCCAAGCGTGGAGACGCTAGTGTTGTCGGTCCACTGTGTCCGGTAGTAGCACCGTCGAAGTCGCCCTTGAGCGCTCGCGCAACCACCATCGTCGGTGAAGAAGCGGGATAGCGGGCCGACCCCGCAGTCGACCAGATGCCGTAGACGTCGCCGCGGGCATCCCCAGGGCAGCGGATAGCTGTGCCACGCTCTGGGCCGGCCCAGCTACGCCCCGTCCCGCGGTCGCCGTGTCATCTCCGGTCGCGGGCTCGCAGGCCGGCCCAGCTCGCCCACAGCCCATCGCCAGCACAGCCGCACAGGCGTCGGCAGGCAACTCGCTGCGCGGCCCGCTAAGGGCAGATGCCTCCTGCACCTGCCGCTGCGCGTTGCTCGGGCCGCTGTGGGCAGCAGCCACTTGCGCGCCGCCTAGTAGCTGTTGGTCGCCCACCAGCAGCCCGTCTTCCAGCCCATCGCGCCCCTGCAGCACCGGCTGAAGCACTGCATGAGTGACCAGCGTCGACGAGGTCCCGCCACCCTCCAGTCGTGGCGCACCACTGGAAATACCTGACGAAGAAGCTCCGGTAGAGAACAAGTCAACCGCCTCGCCGGAAGAAACCACTCGTGAAGCAATCTCCTTTCCATGGGGTGTCGACACGTTGATGGAAGTTAGAGCGTAGTCGCGAAGAATCTCCACAGGCCATAGCACGGACATGACCCCCATCAGTTGTGGACTGATCAATGACCATACTAGTAGGACCATCAGACACCTCAATAACCCCAGTACCAGCAGCATGCGCCTCCCCTCCAGTGGCCCCTCCAGACCTGGACTCCGATTGCAGTTTATGATCCCAAATGAAAGGAACAAAGTCTGGCTCAGGAACGAAGTCCTCTGGCTCCGGCCTAAAGGTAAAGGCATACCCTTTTAGCCTCAAAACCCCATCAGTGCTCGTGAATGGTCCAACCTCATCCCTCCTATGAAACACCTCATCATCGGACAAAGCGATCCTGAATCCTTAGGATACCCCTGCGACATAGAGCCAAAAGAGCCACATCTAATGTCAAACCAGTCAGAGATCCGACTTCCCAAATGCCTAGAAAGTGTCACAGAGAATGTGGTACACCCTCCACATGAACCCATCTCTGATACAGCTCAAGAACCGGCTCGATCTCCTCCTTCTTCCACTTGCTAAAAAGCAATCTCGTGGACTGTGACGGAATACCGAAATCCATGCCATCGAACCGATCCAACTCAGCCATGGAGGGAAACGCCAGCTTGAACACATTGTCACCACTAGCTATAGCCTCCCACTTCCATCTAGGGGCCGGACACATACGAGCAACCGTCAACTCCACCTGCTTAGCTGTAGCAGCAGTACCCAGAACTGTAACCAACGCAACAGGCCCCTCATACGCCTCCCCCATCGCCTTGTACAAATTGTCAGGGAACAGCGAGAACATAGTGTGCTTGCTACCAATCCCTGCAATAGACACCTCTGGTTTCGGCAGCTTCAGCGTTGGGCACTTCTTAATCGGATGCTTGTTATTGTCACAGATATAGCAATAGTGCTCAATCGGGCAGTATCTAGTAGCATGGGTATCGACGTCACATTTCCAACATCGAGTTTTCTTGACTGCCTGAACCATAGAAACCCCAGTACTCACGGGTTCAGCGGTGGTATGCACCCGCTGCTCAACTGTAAGCACCGGCAATGCCACACCCCCGGCTGTCAGTGAACTCTCTGCAACACACCTTCTTCTTCTTCCTCCTCTTATTAGCTCCGCCTCCTGCACCCGGACCAACCGCAAACCCCGCACCGTCCGTAGTAGGGATCGGCGCCACGGCCACGGGCGGAACAGGGAGCGCCGCCGCTACGGTTGCCACCGCGGGCGCAGTCGCCGCACCAACCGGCGCAGCAGCGGCACCACCCGGCGCAGCAATCAGACCACTCGGTGCAGCCCGCACCTATCGTGCAGCCTGTGTAGTGGGAGCCGTGCGCAGTGGATGCACGACGGCCGGCACGTGCGGCAGCGGCGCAGGGGCGAAAGTAGGCGTCCACACCGTCGGGCGCCCGCCAGGCCCCCCTCGTCCAGCACCTCTACCGCGCCCACCTGGTGCGATCACCGCCGGACGCGCCCCCGGCGCAGCACCTCCCCGCTGCGGATCTGCCATGCGCGGAGCGGAGAGAACCTCGGCGTATGTTCGTCCACTCAGCGGAGAACGGACGGCAACGCTAAGAGCTATAGGGGAAACAGGAGGCGCGGGAGCAGGAGACGCGAATGGTGGCTCCGATAAACGATCCTTCGACGTAGCCCTAGCCGCAGTCTTCAACCTGGAGTCGAAACCGGACCAGAGCCTCTCGAAGCCATCCGTGATGTAGGCCCAAGGCTTTTTGGGCCTCGTGCCATGCAGATGGGACCGACCCGCCAGAGGCTCAGCAATTTGAATCGACGTCCAATCCGTTCTTGATCCCCCAATCGCGTGATCCGGTTCGGCATGATCTTCGGTTGTCGACGCCGCCGTCGGAGACGGTATCTCCGGCATGAAATCACCGAGGCATGGAGGTGGCGTGACCCGGGGTCGAGGGAGAGGTCCACGCCACCCCATTACCACCGGCGCCTTCTTCAGTGTCCTCCCACGACCAGCCGCACCACCCGGCGCCATCGACTGTGTTGGAGAGTCGATAGCCTCCGGCGGTCGACCCGCGTCCGGCGACCGCGACCTGCACGAGGAAGAAAAATCCATACCTTTCGAGGTAGAATTCTCCCAAAACCGAGACTCCGCCGTAGGGAACCCGGCCACCGCCCAGAACTCGTCGGATAGCACCTCATCAGGTTAGTGTGGCCGGTCCACGAACTCCACGGAGATCTCTCGATCCTCGGCCAGCACCGCGGCCGCGCACCCAATCGACAGGGCTTTCGCCCCCAGCGCATCTTCATCGCCCACCGTAGTTCCTCCTTCGTCCGCCTCGTCGTCGAGAAGCGCATCGAACCTCCCGCCCGTAGATGTGGACAGCTCACCAGGTGCTAGAGTCAGCCGGCGTTGATGAATCTCCGGCATCACCGGTCCGGTGGCCAGGATCTCGCCGCGGTTCTCAATTACCTCATCTAGTGCTTGGACCGATGTTTTACTGCCTTGTAGAAATAGACTGGTAGAAGTGGCTCCTGCATACATGTGTTCCTCTATTCAGGCAATTAGGTTAAGCCCACTCATGTCAAGTTAACAAGAGATAGACTCATAGAAACATAACAAGAGCCAAGACAGAACAAGCATGGCACTAACGTCTGAAAGAAAACAGTGACAACCAAAACGTTCCAGCAACCATTGTCATTTCACTTCAGAACCAGCCTATTTACATGCTAAGTAAACCCTGCAATCAGAGAATGGAAAATTTTAGTGTGTCAAAGCTTACCTAATTTGGTCTATGGAGAAGACGAGGGATAATCCCCCTACCTGTATTGAGCGATAAGTGAGATACATATACATAGAAGTTGGAGTCACTACACGAAAGCCGATAGACGCCGATGGCCGACGGCCAAATATTGGCCCCCTCGGCATAGGATGGACAAGACGGTTGCCCCTCCAAACGCCAGGGAAGGTCCCCCCCCTTGGCGTATGTACTGCCCGGCGGCCGCCGTCGGTGAAAGGCCGCTCGTCGGCGTAGGCATGGGACGGGACGGGGTTTGAAGTAGTAGCCCGTTACGCAGGCAAGACGACGAGGGCATTGCCCGTCGGCGTAGGTGGCAGGGTAGACGCCGACGGGGCTGGACATCGGCGTA
Organism: Alopecurus myosuroides; assembly: GCA_028641055.1. Classification (NCBI taxonomy): domain Eukaryota; kingdom Viridiplantae; phylum Streptophyta; class Magnoliopsida; order Poales; family Poaceae; genus Alopecurus; species Alopecurus myosuroides. The sequence goes on from CM054058.1 coordinate 478,051,399, forward strand.
GGTATTTTTCTTTTTTTGTTTCTTTCTACTAGTTAATAATCTATATCTATACCTACCTTAATTTAATAATAAAGGGACTAAGGTTTCTTCCCCCGTTTTTCGTCCGTTATATATTTACGCTTTCGTCCGTCCATATTTACGTTTTTGTTGCTGATTTCTGCTCCATCGATGCGTTAGAATTTGTCATACGTACGACTGATCCAATCTGTCTTTCTCCCGTGCTTCATCCGTCGCGTGGTTCTATGATCGTAGGTTTGATCTGTCGCGTGGTTGGTTCGTGTATGTTCTCAGCTCTGACGATCTTACAATCATATACGATTCGAAGTCGTGGTGTGGTACGGGCCAATTCTTATTTTATAAGAACTCAACGCTAGCTGTAGATCGAGAGGGAAAGAATGATCTGGTGCTTAGGTTTGGGGACCTGCATATCGTCGGCGGCGGCACACGCAGCAGCACTTTGTCCACCGGAAGCCAGCACCTGGCCGCCCTCTTAGAGATGACGCCGATTGGAGTCTAGAGGGTCCAGTTACCTATTTGAGGCCATCTCTACCGGCAGTATTCCCACTGTGGTGGAGCTCTCGCCAAGGCCGAGCTGGAGGCGAAGGTGCATATCTCGCGTTGTCCGCCATCGTGCCGTAACCTGAGAGGCAACGATGGCTAGCGGAATTAGAAGATCCAAGACGTGTCATGTTGCACCGCCACCCAGAACTAGGTAATCTAGGACGTCGCGATCGTGCAGGTGCTGTGCTCAGCTCACGCCGGGCCTGGCCACGTCGATGGCCCTGAACCCCTGACCACGCCCGCGTATGTTTTGGCACTGAAGTCCCCGCCCGCGCCTAAGCTTGGGACCGCCCTGATGGGGTACGATATACACCATCGCCTGAGCACGCGCGTCCCCCTCTCTCGACGACGAGGCCACTCTGTGCACCGTCGGCACGGCCGCAGCCTAGAGCGGCTCCCACGACTGTAGGAAGTCATGGAGCAGGAGGTCGACGTCGACAGGGCAAAACTTGTCAAAAAGAGGACTAGAACGATCACGGCGAGGTCACGGGCGCGATTGAGGACCACCATGAGGTCGGCTGGGAGTCGCTTCGTGGTGTGAAGCGCGGGCGCAGGAGGTCTGGGACCGCTAGGAGGTGGATCTCCACGATCTTGATCTTATTCGGTGGCGCGCGAGTTCTGTGAGGTTGGCTGTCCGCCGGCGTGGAGACGAGGTGGACGATGGCATTGACGTTACAGATCGAAGTGGTGAGACGCTTGGCCAGCTAGAGGAAGGAGTTGATGTTGCGCGCCATGTGAAAGCCAGGGGAACATGACGACGCACATGCGCTCGTGCTCCGCCTGCAGCATGGTGACCGATCGGTCGAGCAGGTCATCGCAGATTTGGGAGGAGTTACCTGGTAGAGTGCAGCTAGCAATGCCGAACTAAAGATTCTTCTACAGACGGTGTGATATGCGCGCCGCCACATGAAGCTTATCGCAAGAATAGTACTCTAGCTTAGCATGGTGTGCTAACGAGGTATTGTATTGTAGCATGGCATTTTCTTTTCGGATTTAATTTTAAAGCATATGAATCTCTGATTAGTTGTTTATATTTCCAAATAGAAAATCATAGGCTGGAGAGACATGTAAGCTTGTAAGCACCAATCATTGAATATGCATATTGTAGAGACATGTTACGACCATATTTGTTTACATATAATTTCTATACAAACAAAATCCACTAATAATAGATTGAAGGCGTGATCAATCACTTATGATTATTCTATTTTTCTTATAGATTGTTTTCCCTTGGTTTCACTACATGTCTGCATGAATTTATTTCCCGACGTGAAGAAATTAGTACATGTACATTCAATCTTTGATGTGTATATCCGAGGGCAAATGAAATAAATTTACATTTAATTACCACAGAGATTAGAATGTACAAACATTTGTTTACACATGCAGCTATTTTTACTGCTGTGTCAACATGATGTTTAACTGAATAGAAAAACAAATTTATTCTACACGGGTTGATCGACATTGGGCTAAAATTTGGGTTGTGCGAATATTTTGCGACCAATTTTTTTCCACTTCCGATGCAGCGCACTGGCATGTTTGCTATACACTTAAAAAACCTGAATAAATACAACAATGATATAGATCACTAGTAGAGAACAGGCCAGTAGCACCGGTTTGTAAGAGCCTTTGGACTCGGATACAAAACCGGTGCTACGTATCCGGGACTAAAGCCCCTCCCCCTTTAGAACCGGTCAGTCACCAACCGGTTCTAAAGGCCTCCACGTGGGCACCGAAGAGAGCGCGCAGGCGGAGGACCTTTAGAACCGGTTGGTAACACCAACCGGTACTAAAGTTTTTTTTTTCTCTTTTTTTTTTTATTTTCAGGGTTTCCAATTCCGTATTTAGGGTTTAGGGTTTAGGGCGTGTTCCGTATTTTCAGGGTTTCCGTTTAGTGTTTCCGTTTCTGTTTGCGGTTAAATGTTGATGCACCAAATAGTAGTACATATATACATATATACATGTAACACGAAGTAATCGACGGAGAATTACATAATCTGAAGTTCGTTTTGAATAGTTGTATACTTGCATAGAGAAGGGAGCTAGCTATAATTGGTTCATAGGATGGAAAAATTCTCCGTCTTCTGCTACGACTTGCGTGAGAAGAAATCCTACCAATTCCTCTGCAATAGCCTTGCAACGGTCGATTGGTTTGAGCTGCGCCCGCTTTCGTGCCATCTTGAAAAGAAGTAGATGAAAACAATTAAGTTATGAACAAAACTAAACATAATTAATGGCAACATAAATAAAGTTGTGAAGATCCGGTTACGTACCTCTAGAGTTCTGGTAGTACGGGATTTCTCATTGATCGTCCTGTGAATGAACTCGCAAACGTAGTATCCACAATAATCAGTTCCTTGTGGTTGTTGCGGGACTTTCTATATACGAGAAACATAATTCAGTCAAATTAATAATAATCAAGAGAATGGTAATGGTATTTAAATCAGGGTACGTAGTACTACTTACTTTGTTAATCTGAAAGTTGAGCTTGTCTGCCCATGTACCGGGTTCTTCCTTGACGAACATTTGCCAAACCCTGGGCGACAAAAGAAAAATGGATAGAAGAGTTAATTATTACTTACTTGATATCAGGGAATGAACGAAAAAGAGCCCGATGAACGAAAGAGGCCGATATATATATATACTTTTGAAGCATCTGACGCGCGCTCTTCCATGTGTCAGCGCCCCAGGTTAACGAGTCCCAGACTTCAACTTGTCCTTTATCGATTCTAATGATGAACAATATGAAGTGGCCGCTGCGCACGTGTACACACGCAGTCATGCATACTCATCAATTACACTTAACATCAGGTAAGCAAAATGGAATGTCTACAAGACAGTAACACTCACTTGAATCCGTAGGGCCAAAGTATTTCTTTTTTGGTACTTTGTCGCTTCAAGAACCTTAGCAAATCATCCGGTGTATCCTTGTTGAACACTTCTACTGTGTTTTGATGATACGAATACGGGTCAATGAACCCAAAGTCCCAGACTCCTGCCAGCCTGCATTCACGAATCTTCATTCTGCATAGTAGCGTACAAAAAGAATGTCGTGAGTGATAATTATACGGGCTATGAACGCGAGCTTAACTAAATAATTAAATTACACAATTAAATCACTTACAGACAGTAGCAGCTGAGGATAGACTTGTCGAGGGCACGTTGATTGTACATCTGGAAGAAATCATCGAACCCAATCTCGACACCGTAATCTCCGAAGTAGTGTTGATCCTGAATTGTCGCCATGATACAGTCTCTCTGCTGCCTTGCGGCCTCCAAGTACCAATCATGTAAATTCCGTAGTTGGTTGTTAGAGCACTAGGATTTTCGACCAGAGGGTGCCCGCGCTTGTATGTATATACCACATCAGCAATAGCGTAACCCGCGTCGCCCATGCGTGGACCGGACACTGAAGCCTGGTCAGATAACACCTTGAGCGGGGCAACTGACCGTACTTCTTGTTGTCCGAGCTGGGGAACTTGTTTCCCGCATTTCGGGTGCTCCGCCTGCTTCATCTCCTCCGCCTGCTTCATCTGTGCGGCGTGCTTCTTTTCAATGTACCGTTCATAGTCTGAAAGGGGCGGCAGTGGCGGCGGTGCAGGATAATATAAGTTGTCGATGGTCCGCTCAATTTTCCACTTTGGGATGTCCTTCAGAGATTCCTTCCAGTGGTCTGGAGGGGCCTTATGGGGAAACTGTGCGAACCATGCCTTGGTTTTGGCTTTCACTGTATTGGTTAGTTCCTCCTGAGTCATCAAGCCTGGTAACTTCGGGGGACTCTCGACTTTCTTGGATTTCCTTGGTCTCTTCTTGGGAGGAGTCCCGTTTCTTCTGAACTGCAGCTTCCGCTTTGTCGTACCCGTAGTGGGCGCATCCGTCGGCTCACGGGAGTGCACGGGCGATGGACCCTCGGCCTCGGGCTCCGGCCAATCTTCGTTGTTGGGTGGACTTGGAGGTTCGTTGGGGGGTGGACTTGGAGGTCGTGCATTCTCTGTACGAAAGTGAAAAAACTATTAAAAATAAGCTTACATGTGGTGCAACATTCAGTAATTGATGGATGTATGGTGCATTCGTACCTGGAGGAGTCGGTGGCCTTGGCGCCGAGTTAGGGAACACGATGTGTTTCTTATTCCACAAGATGATACCAAGCTCCATTTCTCCCAGTGTCTTCTCGCCTTCACCTCCAGGAATACTGAGCTCAATTGACTGGCATCCCGGCGTAATTGTTGACAACCCTACACGAGCATGGGATGCTGGAATCTGACCACCATGGTAGGTTGCTCCAGGTTGATTCGGTAAAGCATAGCCTGACGCCACCCTAAAGGATATGTTCCCCATTGGCATATGTATCTCACAGTTTGTCTTCTCCGTGATATCATCCACGGGGTAGTGAGGCGCCGACGGTTCGACTGCACGACCGTCTTCCAGCTGCAGGTGCGTGGAACCCACGCTGCTTCTATGCTGAGATGGGACGGCATGATCGTCTTCTATTTGCAGCTGATCAGAAGCAGGACGATGTTCTACCTCCTCTTCAGTGTCAGGTAAAGGGTGTCCCCCTTTCTTCATGAGAAATTCCACCTTTTGTTCTAATGTCGATAACCGTTCACTCGCCTTTTTCTTGCTTCTATCACGGCTTCTGTAAGTGGCAATGTCCGCTGCAAACCCATCTCTCCACGGGGTATCCGCTCCAAAGCCTCGTGTTCGTCCCCACTTTTCGGGGTTCCCGAGTGCCCTCGTCAGCTCGTCGTTCTCTCTATCGGGAACAAAAGTTCCTTTTCGAACAGCTTCTATTGCCTTCTCTAGCTCTGCTACGACTGTTGTTATTTTTTCCGACCATGGTCACTGAGAAACAATCATCCCAGTCTCAGGATCCAACGTTGCCCCATGCGCGAACAACCAGAACTTGTACCTATCGGGCCAGTCATGTGTCTGTGGAATGATACCTCTTTTCACAAGCGCATTTTCATAGCTTCGCCACCTAGGCAGGGCAGTCTTGTAGCCACCTGACCCCAAAATATGGTGATATTGCTTCTTCTTCGCATTCGCCGAATTTTTGGCCGATCGGGATGCAAAGACACCCGATTTCTTGTACGCCTTAAAATCATCCCAAGCGTCTCTTATCTTCACTAGGTTCCCAGTGAAAACTGGATCTTCTTTCTGATATTTCTTCCACAGTTCTTTCTTCCACCTCTGGAATTGTGTGGCCATCTTCTTCAAAGCCCACTTCTCGACTTTCTTCTTCTTATCTTCCGCTACGCTGAAATTTAGCCATAGCGTTTCGCAAAGAATTTTTTTCAATCTTTCATCGACATAACTAGCTCCAACGTTGGCCCCGGTCTTCGGCTTATTCCATTCTATTAAGTTGATCGGGACCAGATCTCTTACAATAACTCCGCACTGATTTACGAGTTTGCGATAAGTTTCTGGGGGCTGGAGTGGTTTGCCATCAGCAGCAACTGTATCGATCGGGAAGATTACGGTATCTTTCAACCTTGCGGCCGGGCCTCGTTTCGACTTTGTCTCAGTACTTGCGCTAGCTGTTCCGGAGGGCGCCTAAATGGGAAAATAATGATTCGTTAGTAAGTGCAATACAAATTAATTGTTGCGTGAACAGTGACTTGAGATATACATTCGCAGAGTTTGTTCTGGAGGGCACTTCTTCATCCTCGACGTTGTCGTCGTCATCATCTACTACATCTTCTATATTCTCATCTCCGTCACCGGAGTCGTTCAAAAATTGATTGCTAAACGCCTGTCCATCGTCGTCATCACGATATATGGCCGTTGCATCATTAAAAATCATCTCGCGCATGTATCTTTCCTTCTCCGCCTCACCCATTCCCGCGAGCTGATCGGCGTGCGGATCATGTGCAGGTTCTTGGGGATCCATAGCTCAACACCTGCTAGTAAAATTTATAAAATGAAGAACACTTAGAGAAATTTTCATCGGGCACTTGGCGAAATTATTTCATCGGACAGTAATAAAATAATAGTTCTGGACATATTAATGAAATAATAGTTCTGGACACACCAAGAGTTACATAGCTCGGGTTGATTTTTTTAACCCTAATACATCACGATCGAATAATATCACTTATACATAGTCTCGTGACATCTCTCAAAATAATTAACTCCGACCGGGTCCTAAGCCGCGGGGTGCTGAGTCACGGGTGCTACGCATCCATAGATAAGGAACCCTCATAGGGTCATAGCTCACGTGGTAAGGAACCCTCCGAATAATCGACCAACTGCTGCTATACTGCCTATACTGCCTATCGAGCAAGTACATGTAGCGACGGACGTGCTCGTCCTCCTCCCTGATACGCTGTTGTACCACCTCCTCAGGGGCCGGCTCTCTCCGCACCGAGCGTGGCCCACGCGATGGCCACCAAAGAATATCCGGGTCGACCACGTCACCCGGATTTCTCACCAAGCCGCGTGCCCCGGTACTAAGGAGCTCCCAATGCCAGCCTGGCGGGGCCCAGTCCCGGACATCCCCCGGCGGGTCCAACAAAGACATGAACTAAAAACCTGCCCGGACTAAGTAAATATTCCATAATTAAGTAAAATACCTTAGTGTTTCTAACTTAGTAAAAAATAGTAAATTGAGAAATATAACAGAAATAAGATGAAAGTTAAACAGGAACAATATGGTAACTTAGTGAAAAAATTTAACTTACTGAAATTATATATATATTCTAACTTTCTGAAATTTTCTAACACTAACTTAGTGAAATTTTCTAACACAACATTCTAACAGAAAAATTCTAACACTAAACAAAATTGTAAAAACAAAATAAAGCACTAGAAAAATCTAACACTAACTCTAAAAATTTCTAACACTAAATTCTAACACTAGCACTAATAACTCTAAAAAAATCTAACACTAAATCTAAAAATTTCTAACACTAACACTAACTCTAAAAACAATCTAACACTAAATCTAAAAATTTCTAACACTAAACACTAACACTAACTCTAAAAATTCTAACAGTAAAACAAAATTGAAAAAAAACAAAATAAAGCACTAAAAAAAATCTAACACTAACTCTAAAAATTTCTAACACTAAATTCTAACACTAACACTAATAACTCTAAAAAAATCTAACACTAATTAAATCTAAAAATTTCTAACACTAACACTAACTCTAAAAACAATCTAACACTAAACAATCTAACTAATAACTCTTAAAAAACTCTAACACTAAAACAAAATTGAAAAAAAAACGAAATAAAACAATCTAACACTAAACGAAATTACCGTACGTGGCCGGCGACGGGGCGACGGCGATCGAGGGGCGAGAGGCGGGGCGGCGGAGGCGGAGGCGAGACGGACGCGCGACGGAGGCGGACGGAGGCGGACGGCGCGACGGCGCGACGGAGGCGGACGGCGCGACGGAGGCGGACGGCGACCGCGGAGGCGACGGACGCGGGGCCGCGCGGGGGATCGACGGCGACGGAGACAGAGAGCGGCCCGAGGCGCGGCGGACGGAGGCGAGGCCGACGGAGGCGCGGCGGACCGAGGCGAGGCGTACGGCGACGAGGCGGACGGACGGCGACGAGGCGGAGCGCGCAGGGCTTCGCCGTAGGAGAGGAGAAGACGCGCCAAAGAAAATGAGCACAAAATTTCACAAGTATGGAGATATCGCCCCACTACAGGCCTTTAGCACCGGTTTGTGTTAGCAACCGGTGCGAAAGGGTCTTTAGCACCGGTTGCTAACACAAACCGGTGCTAAAGGCCTGTAGTTGGGGCCACACCCAGACTGCGCGCCCACTACAGGCCTTTAGCACCGGTTTGTGTTAGCAACCGGTGCTAAAGGTCTTAATACAAACCGCTCGCCTCCCGCGCGCGGCGGTTTTATTGCTACAGTGCGCGATCGCGAGTCTCTGTTTCTTCTCTTCTTCCTCTGTCTTTTCTTCTTCCTCTCTTGATCTTCTTCCACTAAGCACCATGGCTGAAGTTTCTAAGAGATATGATGTGGCCACACCATGCGGCAAAAGTCTCGACGTGTTCTACACCAACAATTGCGAGGAGATCCCCGGTGCTCTTGGGTATTTGACCAATCTGTATTTCTCCTCTCCCGAAGAACACCGGTTTTTCGGGCTTGATTTAGAGTATACGGCGGATAAACGGAATGTTGCAGTCATCCAGATTGCATTCAAGGAGGCCGTTTTGGTCTTCCAATGGTCAAGGTAACGCACACGTACAATCGTGCATCTTCGATTTGTTTGTTGCATGTGAAGAATACATGTGTTGCCATATATCTAACACGTACACGTATCAAATTTTTGTTGTTGCAGTAGTTCAAAGCATTCTCCGGCACTTGTTGATTTTCTTGTCAACAAGGGGTATGACTTTTGCAGCGTTGACAACACGCAAGACCGTCCGAAGTTGATGCGCTTGGGTATTGTGATACCTGAAGATCATTACATTGATCTTCAGGATCTTATCCATTTTGCTGATTTGAACAGGCCGAAGACCGGGATGGCTCTCATGGCAACTTACTTCATCCACGAGGGCTACGAAACCATGAAGACTGATTTCCCCTCGAAGAATCACTAGTTGTGGGAGAAGAACCCACTGGACTGGACCAACATCACGTATGCAGCCATAGATGCATACGTCTCCTACGAGTTGTTCCGCTTCTACTCGACGGGTCCATAGATGTTGTTTGTGTACCGCATCTTGTGTTCGATATATGCATGTAATGGATATATTAGTATGTAATGGATATATTATCATGTAATGTATATATTATTATGTAATGGATATTATTTCTATATTAATTCCTAGCTATACTATTTCTATATTATGTCAAACACACATTTCAAAATAAACAAACAAAAACACATCAAGAAAACAAAACAGAAAAACTACTGTTTCTGTATATGTGATCACTTACCCCAGGCGCACTTTGCACAAAATGCGCCTGCGGTAAATCTCTTCTCCCAGGCGCATTTCTTCACTGTGCGTCTGCGGTAAAATTACCCTAGGCGCATTTTGCTGTTTATGCGCCTGTGGTAAGTTAGGGTGGGTAATGAGTAAGGCAACGAGAAGTGAGAGCGCAAGTGATACATCGAGCATATATATCGTGGATACATATATATAGATTGATTTAGCGAGATACCATACAGATTGATTTAGCGATCGCAGTGTCGCCGGAATACAAATTCTTTTATTAAAAAGGGAAAACAGACGAACACTACTCCTCGCCGTCGTCGTCGGGGAACTCGTCGGTGACCTCCTCCGGGTCATCATCGTCGCCGAACTCGTCGGTGACCTCCTCGTCATCATCGGAGGTGCATGATGGTATGTCCGAGATAGGCCCCCACCTCGGATCGTCGGAGGCCCAGACTTCGCCGGCGCGGTCGGCCCGACGAAGCTCTTGCAGCGCCCTCGTCCTCGCCTCCCGAGCCGCATCTAACGCGAGGTGGCGTTCGAGGCGGCGCTCCGCCCGCTGACCCGCGCGGGTCTGCCAGAGCTCCTCGTCGGCGCTCTCCTCCCCCGGGTTGTTCCGGTAATACTCGCGGACGACGCGGTCTTCCCTGGCGTCGACTATGCCCTGAAACGCGCGGTGGCGGAGGTGGAGGTGGTCGGCGGCAGTGATGATCTGTGGCTTCGTCGCCCTGGCCTCCGCTTCCCAGACTGTGTGGCAGTCGTTGAAGTTCATCAGCGACCGCGGGCGGTTGAGGCGCCAGGCCGCCGCGTCCCAGGCGCGGGCTGCCTCTGCCGCCGTCGCAAAGGTGCCGAGGGGGATGCGGTCGTCCCCCCAACGGATATATGCGCTGAACATTCCGTTCTGCCGTGCTCGGACGCCGCGGAAACCGGTGGTGCTGTTCCTCCTCGGAGGCATGGTGGAAGCGCGACGGTGCAGAGGGATGGAGAAGAAGCGCTCGAGGCGCGACAGTGGCTACTGGGTGCATATATAGGGTCCTCTGGCTCACAAAGTGTTGAGCTAGGGTTTTGATCCAACGGTTAAGAAACATCTCATCCAACGGCTCACAACAGTTCGAAAGAAACACACCGTAGCCCTGATCGAACGGCTCACAACAGCTGGAAAGAAACACACCCCGGATCCAACGACTCACAAGCGGTTGAAACAAACACACGATCCGTGTAATTCTATCTGATTGGTCCAAACGAAACCCTAACCCATTTAGTCCCGGTTGGTGTCCCCAACCGGTACTAAAGGGACGATCCGTTTCTATTTTTCTTCTTGTCTTTCTTCTGATTGCGCCGTAACCATTGAACATCTTCATCATTTAACTGAATGCTAGGATCATCTTTGACTTTGAAGGGAGGAATTTCATCAAATTTAATGTAATCTGATCACTTACCCCAGGCGCACATTACACACTATGCGCCTGTGGGATAGCTCTTAGCCCAGGCGCATATTTTGTCTATGCGCCTGCACTAATGTTATCCCAGGCGCATATTGTTGTCTATGCGCCTGTGGTAAGTTAGGGTGGGTAATGAGGGCAACGAGAAGTGAGAGCGCAAGTGATACATCGAGCATATATATCGTGGATACATATATATAGATTGATTTAGCGAGATACCATACATGTAGATTGATTTAGCGATTGGTATACTAGCCCGCTGGTACTTTGTTTCTCACTTTTAAAAAGTACATACATATATCGCGAGTATTTCCCTCTGTCAACCTTTCATCACAATCTTACGCTTGCCTTTCTTGGTTGATGTTGAATACGTGACTGCCATACCGTGACTTCTTCTGTCTGCCTCTTGGTACCGGTTGCGGTTAACAACCGGTGCTAAAGGGTCTTTAGCACCGGTTGTTAACGGCGAACCGGTTGTTAACGGCAACCGGTGCGAAAGGGTCTTTAGCACCGGTTGTTAACGGCAACCGGTCCTAAAGGCCTGTACAAGGGGGGCGCACATTTCTTTTTCTTCTTCTTTCTGTTTCCAAAGGGGGGTGTAGAACAAAACAAACGGTATCGCCATCATACAGCCCAACCGTGGCTACTGGGTGCATATATGCATACCAAATGCACGACTGGACGTATGATGGCGAATCCGGATGTTTTGTATTTGCTCGATGAACTGAATATATGATGTATCAAACCTTAAAGGGTGGTGTAGAACAAAACAAACGGTATCGCCGTCATACAGCCCAACTGTGGCTAGCTACTGGGTGCATATATGCATACCAAATGCACGGCTGGACGTATGACGGCGAATCCGGATGTTTTGTATTTGCTCGATGAACTGAGTATATGATGTATCAAACCTTAAGGGGGGTGTGGAACAAAACAGACGGTATCACCATCATACAGCCCGACCGTGGCTACTGGGTGCATATATGCATACCAAATGCACGGTCGGACGTATGATGGCGAATCCGGATGTTTTGTATTTGCTCGATGAACTGAGTATATGATGTATCAAACCTTAAAGGAGGGTGTAGAACAAAACAAACGGTATCGCCAGTATACAACCCCGCAGTGGCTACTGAGTGCATATATGCATACCAAATGCACCGCGGGGCGTATGCTGGCGAATCTGGATGTTTTGTATTTGGGAGAGATGAACTGAACGGTGTATGAAGCTGGGCTATATATAGGGTCCTCTGGCTCACAAAGTGTTGAGCTAGGGTTTTGATCCAACGGTTAAGAAACATCTCATCCAACGGCTCACAACAGCTCGAAAGAAACACACCGTAGCCCTGATCGAACGGCTCACAACAGCTGGAAAGAAACACACCCCGGATCCAACGACTCACAAGCGGTTGAAACAAACACACGATCCGTGTGATTCTATCTGATTGGTCCAAACGAAACCCTAACCTACTAAAGGGACGATCCGTTTCTATTTTTCTTCTTGCCTTTATTAAAGGGACGATCCGTTTCTATTTTTCTTCTTGCCTTTCTTCTGATTGCGCCGTAACCATGGAACATCTTCATCATTTAACTGAATGCTAGGATCATCTTTGACTTTGAAGGGAGGAATTTCATCAAATTTAATGTAATCTTCTGACATGTCTGTCTTGTCCTCGACTCCCACGATGTTTCTTTTCCCTGAAAGAACTATGTGGCGCCTTGGCTCATCGTCTGATGTATTCGTTTCCTTATCTTTTGTTTTTCTCGGTCTGCTAGACATGTCCTTCACATAGAAAACCTGAGCCACATCATTGGCTAGGACGAATTGATCATTGCCGTACCCAAGATTCTTCTGATCCACTGTTGTCATTCCGTACTTCGGGTCTACCTTCACGCCTGACAGGTTGAACCATTTGCACCAGAACAAAGGGACCTTAAAGGAAGGTCCGTACTCAAGTTCCCATATCTGCTCTATGTAACCATAGTATGTGACCCTTTGCCCGTTTTCGTCTTTTGCATCAAACCGGACGCCACTGTTTTGGTTGGTGCTCTTTTTATCTTGTTCTGCCGTGTAAAATATGTTACCATTTATCTCGTACCCTTTAAAGGTCAATACAGTCGAAGATGGTTGCTTGGCCAACAAGTATAGCTCATCTTCAACAATGTTGTCATTAATCAGACGTCTTTGCAACCAACCTCCGAAAGTCTTCGCGTGTTCTTTAGCAATGAAATCTTCAGGTTGCTCCGGATATTCCGAGCGTAAAATATCCGTGTGTTCCTGGATATATGGAGCCGCCAAGCTGGAATTAACTAGAACTGTGTAGTGTGCTTGACTGAAAGATTGCTCGTCCATACATGTTGTTGATTTCTTTCCTAGTGTGCCTTTTCCACGCAGTCTCCCCTCATGGCGCGACTGAGGAACCCCGATCGGGTTCAGGTCAGGAATAAAGTCAACACAAAACTCAATGACCTCCTCTGTTCCATAGCCCTTGACCATGCTTCCTTCTGGTCTAGCACGGTTTCTAACATAATTCTTCAAGACTCCCATGAACCTCTCAAAGGGGAACATATTGTGTAAGAATACAGGACCGAGAACGGAAATCTCTTGGACTAGGTGAACTATGAGGTGCGTCATAATATTGAAAAAGGTTGGTGGGAACACCAACTCGAAGCTGACAAGACATTGGACCACGTCCTTCTGTAAACTTGGTAGAGTTGCTGGATCGATTGCCTTCTGAGAAATTGCATTGAGGAATGCACATAGCTTCACAATGGGTACTCGCACGTTTTCTGGCAGAAGCCCCCTCAATGCAATCGGAAGTAACTGGGTCATGATCACGTGGCAGTCATGAGACTTAAGGTTTTGGAACTTTTTCTCTTCCAGGTTTAGTAATCCTTTTATGTTCGACGAGTAGCCAGACGGGACCTTGATACTACTCAGGACTTGGAAAAAGATCTCCTTCTCTTCCTTGGTAAGAGCGTAGCTGGCAGGACCTTTGAAATTCTCTGGATTCATCAGGTCGTCTCGTTCGTGCATACGTTGGTGGTGCAGCCGTGCTTTTGGTGTATCTCTCGACTTCTTCCCATACACGCCCAATAAGTTTAGCAGGTTCACGCAAATATTTTTCGTCACGTGCATCACGTCGATCGCAGAGCGAACCTCTAGGAATTTCCAATAGGGTAGTTCCCAGAATATAGATTTCTTCTTCCACATGGCTACGTCGATGTTTCTCCACTGCGACCCATCAGCGGGGTATCTCAGCATATCGTCTTCCTTACGGTCTTCTTTGTGCCATCGCAACAACTTGGCATGCTCTTTGTTTCGGAACAAACGTTTCAACCGTGGTATTATAGGAGCATGCCACATCACCTTGGCAGGAACCCTCTTCCTGGGGCGATCGTCGCCCTCAACATCACCAGGGTCATCTCGCCTGATCTTATACCGAAATGCACCGCATACCGAGCAGGCATTTAAATTCTCGTGCTGGCCGCGGTAGAGGATGCAGTCATTGATGCATGCATGTATCTTATGCACTTCCAATCCTAGAGGGCAGACAACCTTCTTTGCTTCGTATGTACTGCAGGGCAGCACGTTATTTCTTGGAAGCATCTTCTTCATTATTTTAAGCAGGTTTTCAAATCCCTTGTCAGATAATCCATTCTCTGCCTTCCATTGCAGCAATTCAAGGGTGGTGCCCAGTTTTTTCTGGCCATCTTCGCAAGTTGGGTACAACAATTTTTTGTGGTCTTCTAACATGCGCTCCAACTTCAACCTCTCGTTTTCACTTGCGCAGTTTATCTGTTCTTCACGAATGACCTGACGAAGATCATCATCAGACTCATCAACAATGTCCTCAAGTTCAGGCTCATCTTCCCCCATTTCAGTATCACCGTGTTCATCGAACATAGGATACTTATCATTATCCTCTTCTTCTTCATTGTCTTCCATTATAACCCCTCTTTCTCCGTGCTTGGTCCAACAAAAATAACTGGGCATGAAGCCTTCTTGCAACAGGTGGGTGTGTATGGTTCTTGAGCTAGGGAAATTCCTCCTATTCTGGCATTTTTTACATGGACAAAAAATAAATCCATTCTGCCTGTTTTTCTCAGCCACATTGAGAAAACTATGCATGCCATTAAGGAATTCGGGACGACGTCGATCACTGTACATCCATTGCCGGTTCATCTGCATTATATAAATTTATCAACAACCATTATGCTAAATCATCATGACTAAATTAATTAATTAATACAAAAAGTTCATCACACGTTAATACCAAACTAGCATATAGTGACCATACATATATAGTTCTCAGAAAAATACACACTGAAACCATCCATAAAAACTCTCTCTAATTAATGCATTTAAAAACAACAACAAATGCGATCAAAATCGCAACAAAGGTAACAATTGACCCGACGACATAATGATACCAAGCCTCTTTACTAATTGCATATTTCCTAATCTTTCTAATCTTCAGGCGCATTGCGTCCATCTCGCTCTTGTGACTATCGACGACACCGGCAAGAACCTTTTCCAAGGTCATCTTCTCTCTTTCAGTTTTTTCCAACCTTTCTTCAGTTTTTTTCAATCTTTCTTTCAAGCCAATATTTTCTTGTTCAACTAAGTATAACTTCTCAACAATAGGGTCGATTGGCATTTCCGGTTCCACTACCTCCTATATAAAAATATCTATGTCAAGTTGGTCGGCGTAAATAATTGTCGTATAATTAGGAAATGAAAATATGTAGTGAAAAAAAAAATATACCACATCCGAATCATAGACTGGACGAGGGCCAACGGGGACGGATATCAAAACCATGGCTCTAGAAAATTATATACAAGTAAATACGTAAATCATACAAATCAAAATTTGTTTTGGTAAATAAAAACAATAGGCTCACCAAGGTTGTGTCGGTGATGGGGCGATTGACGGTAGTGAGGAAGGGGACTAGGCGCGCGACACTAAAAAAAGCACAAATCATAATTAAGTTTGAGCTCAAATTGCATCAATTTGTATACATAACAAAATGAATAACAAATTCTAGCTTAGCTAGGCATTTCATCAAACACCTAGCTAGCACAACAAAAATGAAATGAGCAAGAAAACGAGCAAAACCTGCAATGCCGGAAGAGGGAACGTTGATGCTAACCGTAGAACCGATGGGTACCAACAATCTTGACAAATGGTGGAGAAAATGGGGATGGATTAGACCTCACAAGAGGAAGGAGAGAGCAAAAATGGAGTTGAGCTCGAGCTGGAAAAAATAAGCTGAGCTCGGGGTGGTATGTAGGGTTTAGGGGAGGGCTTTAGGACCGGTTTGTGTTACAAACCGGTTCTAAAGGATATGACAGCGGGACCCGCAACGGCTGCAAAAAATGAGAAATCCTGTAGAACCGGTTTGTGATACAACCCGGTTCTAAAGGGTCTGCCCATGGGCCCCCCTCCATGCAGCAAATAGCCCGCAAGGCCTTTAGGACCGGTTTGTGTTACAAACCGGTCCTAAAGGCCTTGCGGCCATTTTGCTGCGTGGGTGGGGCCTAGGGACAGACCCTTCTGAACCGGTTTGTATCACATCCGGTTCCATTGGGCTTGGCTCAATGCCCTGTTTTCTACTAGTGGATTACGTTGAAAAAATAGCAAGAGATAAAAAAGAATAACAAGTGCAACTCCATTGGAAATCCCCGCCATTCATGCTATATCTCAGAAGATAATGTAAAAATGGCAAACCGAGGTTAGAGTTACACAAGTTGATAAACTTTCAAATAACAAATTTAGATGGTGCCAATGATTTTGTGCAAAACTTGATTTATTTCGTCTCCCGTTGCAACGCACGGGCATTTTTACTAGTAAATTTAATGTAACTAACATGTACGCTTGATTAGTTACTACCCCTTCCGAGTGAAAGGAAGGAGAAGGCACGCAGCACGCGATGACGTACTACGAGCTAAAGATTGCAATCAGTAGTGTTTTATTCCGCGCGCATGCATGATGAAATGACGTACGTAATTAGTACCATTTTGGCTCGGATATCTCATAGCTAACTCGGATAGGTACTCGCTGAATCGGCGATCCAAGTTAACCAAAGCGTTAGGCTGGTGCCAGTGCACCGCCTCCCTCTCGCCTCGCCACATCAGCTCCACTCTCACTCTCATCTCCACTCTCACCTCACTCTCGCCCCACGGTGCCAGTGCACGGGCTGTAGTGCCACTCTCACTTCTCTCTCCTCCACTCTCGTCTCCACTCTTGCCTCCCTCTCGCCCCCACTAGCATTGCTCTCGCCCCGCTCTCGCCTATCGCCTCCCCCTCTCGCCCGGCCAGTGCGGGCGGTAGCAGGGCGGTAGCAGCGCTACCGCCGGGCGAGCCAGCCACCGCCCGCATATTCCCTCTCACCCCTCTACTCGCCTCCTCTCGCCCGGGTCGGGGCGATAAGCCTCCTCTCGCCCCGCTGTGTCGCCTCCAATGGCACCAGCCTTAGACACGTACGGACACCAACACGCACGGCCGGTCCATACATATTGGTGGCCCTGGGGCGAGACGACAAAATCGGGCCCTTGTGGAGAGCACAAAGTTATAATGCATTGTATTTCAAAAGCATTCGGCACATAGAATATATATCGATGATCTCTGAGCTACAACGTGCCACGAATTCTATATTTTTAAAAGTTTAGAGAACTATATCATAATGGTAATAGTTATACAACAGATAGTTTTTCTAAGTGGCACAAAGAGACGATTATTTCATCTGCAAAACAAATAACCTTGTCAAAATGGATAAATCTTAAAGATTTTTTGATACAATGAGGTATGATGGTAATGCATCATAGCTCATACGGTTTACTTAGTTTGTATCCTCTCCAATCTGATATATTGTTCACTCCATTCTGATATATTGTTCACTCCATGTCCACCCGAATAAAACTTTTACACAAGAAATTTCACCAAACAATTTGCAGAAAGATAGTGATTACGGGAAACAAAAGCACCTTTTTATGGGCATATGGCTCGTTGTCAAATTGTCGATGTAGGTTCGCTGATCTGCAAGGCTGCAACACTCATTCCAAGTCGGCCTCATCCCACTTCTCACCTTGTGATATGCAGAGAACTCTCTCAAATTGAATAAAATCTTTGAAGATCATACATATAGAAAAGTAAGATTGAAGATGTAAGATGGAGAAGCCAGAGCCGAGGAGCCGAGCAATTTAACAGCGCATACTAGATTAGGGGAAGAGGGAAACGTACCACTTTGATGCCTCAAACATCTACTTGATGGAGAGTGGAAAGAGAGACGGTTTGGGGAGAAAATAGCACCGATAGTCTCCATTAATGGACGCATCAACCTCGAATTTGGAAGAGTGGCGGCGTTGTTCTTTGGAATTGAAATTTTTGGGGGAGGAAACGAGGAGAATGGAGTTATTAATTACACCGGAGATCCATGGGGCGCTACAACCCATAGATTGGATTTTTTAGCACTAGCGATCCATTCTTTCGTCCGTGAATGTTAAGACTAGCCACAATGGGAGTAACATAGGTGTTATCATAAGTGCCACATAGGCAAAAAAGATGATGTGGCACTCATTTTATGAGGAGAGAAATGTTAGTTGTATCATAGTTAGATACCGTAACATAACGCTTTCCAAGACAAAATGAGCTAATAAATATACTAGTATATATATAATACCACAAATATGTTACTATGCATTGTGAAAGTGGTAACATAGACTAATATCATATGCATGATACTAGTATATGATACTCCCTATTATGACTAGTCTAAATGCGTGGTGTGGGTTTGGGCCATTTTTTCCTTTTTTTTTCATGTACCGACAGTATATAGTGCAATACTATCTGAGCTGGGCCCCCTACCTCCTAGGGGCCCAGGGCGGGCGCCCCGTTGTCGCTTTTTGGCAACACGGCCACGGATGTGGTCGAGTCCGATACGAACACCCACATGGCCACGCACGGCATGTATTGTACTCCCGCTTCGTTTCGTTCAGCTCTCCAAATTCCCCTCAGATCCACCGGCAAGCGGATTCCTGCCGCTGTAAAAACCTTCTCCAAAAAGCGACAACGACCCTAGCCGAGATCAATATACATGGAGCCGCCCAGCAAGCGGATCCGTACCGCCATAGACAGGCTGAGCGACCTGCCCGACTGCCTCATCCACAACATCCTCTCCTTCATCGAGTCCCGCCAGGTGGTCCGATGGAGCCTACTCTCGCGGAGGTGGCGACATCTCTGGCGCTCCGTGCCGTGCCTCGACATCGACCTGACCGTGTTCCGCCGTGGAGACCGCTGCCAAGACCGAAACTGCTGCAGAAAAAACTACTCAAGAACATGCAAGCAGAAGGAGTGGCGGCCGTTCGAGGAGTTCAGCAACAAACTCTTACTGCTCAACGACGTCCGATCCTTGGATAGGCTCCGAATACATGTCCCGGGACCGAATTCCGATGATATCCGGGCGATCAACGCGTGCACGAGGTGGGTCACAAGGGGCATCCAATGCAGCCCCGCCGTGATCGACATCCATATGGACTACTGTTGGAGCTGGGGGAGCTGGTTCCTCCCTGATCTGGGACCGACGACCCAATCTCGCCTCACAAGGCTACTCCTTCATAACGTGAGATTGCACGACAGTTTTGCCGAGCAGCTCCGTTCCCGGTGCCCTGTGCTTGAAGAGCTGAGTCTCGTCGGGCGAGATTACGTCCACAAGCCTACGCCACCTCACAATCCATGCTGTATCAGTGCGGGAGGGAATAGTGGTTACTGCTCCAAGGCTGACTTCTCTGCATACTTCTGTCTCAGCAACCTGTTGTCCAAATGGTATACATGTAATGGACACCTCTTCGTTTGTCAAGGCATCAGTATGTGTGACTACGCTCTGCATGTTCAATGCCAACTTTTCGGAGAAGTTGTGCAATATACTTAACGTGATGCATCTAGAATTGTTTGGTGCCAAGACGATGGTAAGTATCTTTTTTTCAACTTTCCATGGTGGTGGCGTTACATTCACTGCTAGTTTATGTTGGAACCTAGCACACCATTCTGATGCACAAGGGCACACATACATATTATCTTAAGGATAGTAATTTTCTCCGGCTATTGTTGCCCTTTATTACCATCATATGATTATACTCCCTCCGTCTCGAATTAATTGTCGTCGATTTGTCAAAATATGGATGTATTTGATACATCCATATTTTAACAAATCCAAAACGATTAATTTGGGATGGAGCGAGTTATATAATTAAAACACTGACATAAATCCTATTTTTTGTTCCATTCGTTGACAAGAATCATGTGATATTTCAAATCGCCAATTTTTTTGTTTGTGATTATTAATAATATAATTTATTTCTATGTTGTAGGACGGATTACGCTGGATGTTAGCTGAACTCCCAAAGTTCCATAATGTGAGAACCTTGATAATCGACGAATGCGATCTCAAAACGAATGCACATATTCAAACATTGGGTTGCTTACTGCAAAGTACGCCTAACTTGGAAAGGCTTACTTTGCAGAATTGTGAGGTACTGCTAATATGTTCTGCATTAAATATAATATTTTATCACTTAATTTCCCTCATATTACACCTATTCCTAAATTGCTTTGTACTACCTAAAGTATTCAGATCGCTCGGACGGAAGGAGTGCAAGGGCTAAGATGCGACATGTAGCTCTAGACAGCAAGAATCTTATGTCCTTCAAATGTGATAATTTGGAGGTGATTGAAATCAAGCATAGCAAAGATGACAAAGTTGATGAGTTGTTTGAGCTCCAAATGGGACTTTGGAGGAACCTGGGCAAGACCCACATCAAACTCACCAAATTTTGAAGAACTTTCCACAATCATATTAGCTACATGCTGTGAGAAGGCTTTTGTTACATGTTTTTCATCTGCTACCGAGGCTACAGAAGTGTTCTGTCACATAAGATATATGAATCCTTGAGCCTTTGTTCAGTTACACACCACCACATGGGAATTGGACTAAGGTGGAATTTAATCGACCCTATATACCTGCTAATCCCCTTCAAATCTGAAGAAACCGAACAAGCCATGACTGAGAAAAAGATATACTACGTACATGGGATCTAAAATTAGGTTTCAAGCTTTGTTATGCCGGGACTGAGAGCTAGGCATGACTTTGCCTTGGGTTCAAACAAGCTGAATTTTTGTCTGAAAATACGTGCTAATTGCTGAAAAGAGTAAACTGTCATTTGTGGATATCATTTCCAAAAGTGAAAACACAATGATACTTGTTATGGTGAAGAAGACTACATTCCCGTAGAAATTGTCTCCATATTCCTGGGTTAAAAATGAATGAAGCGATCTCACCTATGGGCTAAAAATTGTCTCCATATTCCGTGCTTGGATTTCAGACTAGGTAAATGCAACATCATGCATATATGTGTTCCTCTATTCAGTAAACAGCAGCAAAGTTGCTAAAGGCAAGTCTGTGTGGTAAACCTCGCTCACGTCAAGTACCTGCTGGAAGTTAACAGGAGACAGAATCATAGAAACATAGAGCCAAAAATATCAAGCATGGCACTAACGTCTAATGACCGAGGACGTGTTTGGTTCACACGATTCGACCCGTTATCCAATAACACGGGGATCTGTAACCATTAATTGCGTTTGGTTCACTTTCTGCACAAACTAGTTACACTGTAGGTGAAATCTGTTACCCGTCAGCCCCCACCGGAAACGGATAGCCTGAGCGATCTTAGGCAAGCAACAAATCCGGCTTCAATTCGTCTTCTCAAATTTCCTGCTTGATCTGAAGCGAGCAAACGAGCGATCTGAGGTGAGCGGCCTATCCGGTGAGCGAGCAAGTTGCGGGGCCAGCGCCGGTGGCGGTAGCAGCAGCGACACCATGATATGGCGGTGGTGGCCGCGGCCATGAATCCCCTTCCCGCGGTACTAACAGAACCCCAAAAAAAAGGACTAAACTAAAACAGTGACGACCAAAACGTTTCAGCAGCCATTGTCATTTCACTTCAGAACCTGCCTATCTACCAAAGCAAAAGGTTTTTACAATCCACGGTCATGCTGGGATCCTCCAGCTTTACAATGCAGCAGCACCAAAACAATAGTTTAAAGGGAATACAACTCCCAAGACCAAATTCTACAGAACAGAGTCTAGAAAGGCTAAAAAGAGAAATGAATCTGCAACATCTTCTGTTCAGCCTTCTAGTCTGACGGTTCACTTCATGAATCATCCAGTCGAAAACCTGTTGCGCTCTCTCCCCCCACAACCGACAACAAGACTGCAGAAAAAAGATCAACTTGTTCCGAATGGTCCATAAAGACCACATCGTAGCCGCAGCTTCCACCCAAACAAACTCACAACTTTTTTGCTCCCCATGACGAGCCAAAGAAATCAGATCCAAAACAGAGTGTGGGGCATCAGGCCAATCCACATGATCTTTAATTAATAGCCAGACAAAGTTAGCAATTGGACATGTAAAAAGCAGATGATCAATTGTTTCAATGCATGAACACATCGGGCAGGTGCCATCAATAGGTCCTTTCCGCGTCAGAATCTGTTCTCTTGTAGGCAACCTGTCCTGAGTGACCTGCCATAAGAATATACGATTTTTCACAGGAATTTTTAGTTTCCAAATTTTCTGAAGTTGCACATCAGAGACTCCCTGGAAAGTAGGTCATCGATCGATACAATTATTTAGTTGAATAACTCCCCTTTGATTCAAATGCCCATCTCACTCTGTCTTCAGAATCACACAAGAACACACACATTGGATTACATCCATCGAAGACTCCCAGATTTTAAATTCTTCCTGCCCAAGCGATCTCTTGAATTTGATGTCCCAAGAGTGTGACTGCGTCTCGTAACTGTCAGCAACAGAGGTTGCAGGAACCAAAAAAGCCCAGAATAAGGTAAGAAAAGCAATCCCAAGGGGAACCTGACCCACCCACACATCTTCCCAAAACCTCGTATTTCTCCCATTCCCTACCACATGAATAAGAGAACCAACTATCTAGAAAAGTTCCGCCCCCTGCAATCAGAGAAAAGAAAATTTTAGTGCGTCAAAGCTTAATTAGTTTGGTCTATGGAGATATACAGCTCGGTGACCTAACCTGCTATGTCAAGGCATTTCGTTCCTCGGTTTTGCCTCCCAGATTTAGCTTCTGGAGCAGTTCGTTCAGGTCATCCTCCTCTGTCTCTTCCTTTGCAGAACCTTCAACCAACAGAGCATATCATATAAGCCAAGGCATACATACAAACTTCAGACCATTTCATCATCTAATTCTTCTATAGGCTACAGACATTGGACTAATAGTTGATCATCATGCATATTCATAAAAATATACAGAACAAAAAGATACTACTACTAGACTTGAAGAAACGAAACTCTTAGTCATTGAATGTAGTGACAATTCCAAGTGAAAAGAGTAGCTCCCTATCAAAATTAATTAAATTTTGGAACTATTCAAAATGAAGCACAACAGAGAATCTTTCAGGACATAATCCATGTGTTCAAGGGACTGAATGAAATCACCACGGCAATAGCTTTGGCAATTTAATTCATACTCTGTTTTTGTGTAACATCTGATTATCTATACATGTTTTCTCTGCACATCACCATTAATGAGGAGTACTAAATACAAGTACGACAGGATGATTTGTTTCAAAAGACCGAACACTCTTGTATGTATTCAGCAGACAGTTTGTAGTAAAAAGGTGCATGCATAAGTTGAAGTAGTAACAGTGAGTATCTTTAGAAACATAAAAACAAAATTCTGGAATTTTGTTCCTGCATCTTATGACTCAATGAACCACATGAAACCCGTCGAAAAACCTTATGAAATTTCACATATAGAGTATTGCCTTATGTGCACAAATGCTTTGCGAACAGATTGTTGGCCAATTCGAGTGTGTGGTAAGGATGCTCACTGGAGGAGACCCATCCAACAACAGGCCAACTATTTAGCAGCATGCATGTGCTCCTAAAAAACTAATATAAACTGAGAATATTTTGGCAGTAAGCACTACGCAGCCATAACCAAGCAATAATATCCAAAAAGAACTAAATTACTGTGTTTATCATGCACTGAAATTGTGTAAAACATAGACTTCTCTTTCTAACGGATACATACAAGAAAGAAAGAAAGCAAACATGTGGAAATGCAGATAGAATGCAGCAGAGAATACCTGAGCAGGGAGCCGGTGGCAGCTGCCAAGCGTGAACGTATTGGCTTGCGACGTGCTCCTTGAGCTGGTCGATGGGCGGCTGGGGCAGCTCATAGACCTCGCACTCCACGACCTTGCGAGCACGAACGTCGATGCCGACCATATGCCCGTCCAGGACGAAGTAGACCACGTCAGGGTTGTTGGGATGGATCATCACGAGCACGGGGATCTTCCTCCGCAAACCGGCCGCCTTGTAGCTCGGGTCGTCGCATATCTCTGCGAAGGTGGCCTCATACTCCAGCGACCACGACTCGTCCGGAAGGTCGGCGAGGGTCCAGACGCTGATCTGCGTGGCCCCTCCAAGGCTTTTACGGTTTCTGTAGGTGTCCACGAACCGGAGTTTGCCCGCGCTGACCCCGACGCATCGGTACTTCTCGAGCTGGCCCCGGACTTCCCCGGGCTTGAGCGCGGTGCCCTCCGGGAGGTGCACCGCGGTGAGCACCGGCGCGTCGGCGAAGGGATCGCAGGTGAGGAGGCCCCAGGAGAGGTCGACCCACCAGAGACGGCTGGAGCAGGAGAGGACGCGGATGGCGGTGAACGGGCAGCGGGGCGCAAGCGGGTAGTCGACTTTCTTGCTCACCCACTCGCCGTCCTGCGACGAGAAGCGCAGGAGGAGGGCCTTGTCGTCGCTGTCAGCGACCGGCTGGAGCTCGGCGACCATGTACCCCTCCCCCTCCGGTAACGCGATGAGGCCGAGGTGGCTCGGGTCGAAGATGAGCTCGGCATTGGGGAGCGGGAAGGCGGAGGCGGGGGCAGTTGCGTCGAGCACGAAGTAGCCGGCGAGGAACTGGCGCCATGGGCGGCCCGGTCGGGTGTCGGTGACGGTGGGGCGTTTGGCGCGGCCCTGGTCGGCGTGGAGGAGGAGGAGGCCGGAGGGGTCGACGGCGACCACGGAGGGGTAGCTGCTGGGGGTGGGGCGGCCCGGGAAAACGCGCGGCGGGATGGTGAGGAGGGCGACGCGTGGGGGCGGCGGGAGCGCGAGGGAGAAGTCGGCGGCGCCCGGAGGGAGCTCCGCGGCGGCGGCAGCGGCCGACAGTACCCGCGGCACGCTGCCCAGGATGACCCACGACGGCGACGCGGCGGGAACCACCCTTATCGGCTTGGTCGGTGGCGACGCGGCGGACGCCACCTCGATGGGCTTGGTCGGCGGCGACGCGGCGGGCGCCACCTCGATGGGCTTGGTCGGCGGCGACGCGGCGGGCGCCACCTCGATGGGCTTGGTCGGCGGCGACGCGGCGGGCGCCATCTCGATCGGCCGGGGGGGTTCGTGCGCCTGTCCTGTGGGAGTGGGAGCGTTGGTGGCGACTGCGGCAGCGGGCCGGGCAAGCGAAGCACGGAACGGCCGAGAGTGGAGTGGGCCGGAAGCGGGTCGTGTTCGAGTCAAGCGGCACGTTGCGGTCGGTGCGGTGCCGCGCCGCGGATACAAAAGCTTGGAGTTGGACTGCATTCAAAGATCGAAAATGTACAGGTCAAAAAAAAGATCGAAAAGTAGCGAGCCTTTTTTCAAAGATCGAAAAAGTACAGGTCGTGTTCGTCGGCTTCTGGCTTGAGTTGTTTCAGCGAGTTTGATAATTGTATATTTTTTCATCCTTTTTCAGTTGCACTTCCCGAACCAAAATAATAAGCTTGGTCGGCAAAATTGTCAAATTCTCATCTGAGTATCGGCGTGGAAAAAATCAAGGGCTCTTAAAATATCTAAAATGTAGCATGAAGTATAAAGGCTCATTTGATTATTCCCTTTTGCTAACTCTCGGATAATTCAATGGGCTCTTGGTCGACCGCACCGGAGGAAGGGAGGAGCCGGAGCTCCACGTCAGGACGAGGAGCAATGAAGCGAGTCGGAGCCGCTGCTGATGCGGCTGAGCGCTACGGAGGCAAGCAAGTAACTTAGCTGGGGTTGGGGGTACCGTCGCCGGAGAAGATCGACCTCTCGCCGATTTAAAGGGATGACCGGGGTGGTGGTGGACTGATGGAGCGGTAACCTCAGACAAGGCAGCGTGGTAAGGCATCGCGACAGCAGGCAGTGAAGGATAGTTATTAGGGCCACAATCGTTGTATGGGTCGCCGGAGGAGAGGAAGAAGAACCATGGGGAGAAACGTCGACTGAGCGCTAAGCAAAATCTCCATAAACCGAGCCCTAGACATGTGACTATTATCTTTTAGCTAAAAAAAACACTCGTGCATGATTCAAATGTGCATGGGGAGCACATATTTGGTAAAAAAAAACTATGTGTTCTTTTTTTTTTAGTTTAATGCGCTTGCACATTTTCACGAAAAATACATTTATGGTCAATCTATGTAAAAAGGAAAAAGTGTTCATATCTTCAACTCTTTTGACCAATACCTTCCATTTTTTGCATAGGGTTCAGAAAAAGGGTAGACGATTTTCATAAGAAAATGCCCAACCATATATATATATATATATGACCCAAGACCTTTACATTTACAATACCTGTTTATGTGTGTACAAATATTACTCAAGTTCATAAGAACTTTTGCATTTCAAAAGAAAAAGGATATTTTGACTTTCAATCATTTCAGAAAAAAAAATTAAGACGGAGGAAAGTAATTTTTTTATATACATCTTTAGAGTACTTATTTTGACCAACTAACAACTGTTATTATATTGCCTAATGATGAAACATTTTGTTGGGCAAGAAAAAAAATAGTTTCATCAGGTGTCACGTCAGTTGTAAGCCCGCAAGTATATGTATGGAATTTTTGTCCTTGAATTTTATCCACGAGTAAGCCAGAGGGCCACGAATCGTGTTCGTCTCAGGCAATGACAAACCTTTTGAAAGATGCACAAAGGACCGGTAATAGTAGGCTTACGGAAGCCTAACTTACTTGCGAACCTACGTGTTCATGTCCTATTAGTTCGTGACACGCCCCGCTAATACGTATGATTTTCCCACAGGTGTAGCACCACTTCACGAAGGGAATTGTGCTACACCTACGAAAATATTTGCAAAAGAAACTTACGGAATCAGTTGGAAAAGGCCGGGGAATGGGCCCCACTGAAATTCAAGGGGGGATCCATGGGGGTGGAGACTAAGGACATCCATAGTGTTGCCAAAACCAAAATGTAGAGTTCCCACATTTAAATAATGCAAGAACACCTGTGTTATTGTACTAGTCCCTAGATCAAATGCTAGCACCACAGTACAAAATGAAATATCATGCAAATGCGTCAAATTCTATCACATCGCATGATCTAGTCTTTACAAAACAACATTTATAACTTGCATAGTCTTAGAAGACTATCGGGATACAAAGTATTAAAGCGGGAATCATGGTACAACATTGAGCTTCATCTTCTTCATGTGCCACAGGAAAAATATGTTGGCGGTAGACTCGAGATCCTAAATGAAATCCTCACTCGTCTTCGAATTCATCTACAGGGTGGAATATGCAGCTACAAGGGGGGCAATAAAATTTAATATATTGGCAAGTAACACTACGGTGGATATAAATGACAAGAATAATACTACATGCTTATCTGGTTGAGTAGAGTTTTGGTTAAGTTTGTATAAAGCCAGTTTTCTCCTATCTATTTCGTAAAACAAATTTTATTTTCAAAAGGTGGCATCATTGGACTGAAATCCAAGCACCACAACTATTGTTCACCTAACCAGGTTTTACTTCTTGAAAATGGTGATGTGATTTTTCCGTACATCCCTGTCCAGCTGCTCGAAGTTGTCCATAACTGGGGACACGACTAAGGTCCTATTTTGTTGACTCTGCAGATGTTGTGCACTTTCACCTTTTGGCTTCAATTAGCCCAAACATCCTATGCACCCAGAGTGCATCATGGAAATGAGGGAATTGAGACGAAATCTTTCAGAAGTAAGAATCCAACCCAATGGCAAGACCAGTTCCACCTATAATTTTTCTACATCTGCTTGTCAAGCCAGGCTGAACTATCACAACTTAGTTGATCAAGACAGAGCCCATATGTCAAAAGGCTCCACTGGAAGCAATATGAACTTGGGGAACATCTTAATCACTTTGTTCCTGGGTGACAATCCTCAAGTGAACACCTCAGGAGATTAAAGGCCCCGAGGGACACTCAACTATCAATAGCCTTGCACTACCAAATCCACCCAGGCGGTTCATTGAGGTTATATTAAGTTTTCCATCATCAACTTAGTAAAAACACTAATATATAAGCATTGCTAAGCATAAACTAATATTTATGTCTACAAAATAGCCAGGTTCAAAAGGGGTGGCTACACGCTGCTAGGATAATAGGATAGCATAATATAACTTAGTAAAAATTCCTATCACGCATACTACTCAAAAATCAATTAATGCATATAGAAACTAATGGGTGGATGGATGGTGTGTTACTTGCCTTGCTGAAGTTGGTGAAGAAATAACACTCTTCACAAAATATTGTTGCTCTCCGTACAATCTATACAATGAACCACAATAACAAAAATAAATAAGCATCCTAGCAATGAAACTTACAAGTGAAGAATACATACAAAACAACCAACATAGCAAAATGGGTTTAACTAAGTTGCCTTGGAAAAGGTTAAGGTTTGAGTTTGTAATGATCAACTGTATTGAAAACACATTTATCCAGGAAGTTCCAAGAGTTCACTTGGGAAGGACTAGGTTTTCCATTTGGATCTATGGTTGGGAAAAACAAACTTGATCTCAACAAACTTGCATAGGTCGTATGTTTACTCCAATGCTTCATGTTGTTGGTCTTCTTGAAGATCATGTTCAGGTCATCTTGTAGTTTCCTCCTTAGTGTGGTGACTCCATTGCTTCTTTTAGATCTTCACGGCTTCGGCTTAAGTGTTTAGAAGCAAACAAGTTTTTTCATAATCCACTAAGGGGTTTTGACTCTAGGGGTTCTAACAAGTCCATACTTATGGATTTATGTGAAAAAGGTATTGAGTTGTGTTCTTGTTCCATATTCTTCAATCTTCTAAGGGATTCTTGAGTTCTTGATGAGGTAGTCCACCATTCTTTCTTGTTGATGTAGGGATCCTTCTTCATGGGTGACTTGATCTTGATGTCTTCTTGATTCTTGGCTTAGTCTTCAACTCCATATTCTACTAAATTATTTGGTTAACACATTTTGAGTGTTGGACTTGCTCAAAATGATCACACCAAAAAGTCTAATTGGGGAAGAAAATAAGAGAAGAAAGAATAGAGAGAGATGTGGTTAGTTTTCTTGAAGTATCTCTTGATTTCTTCTAGTACTTCCACTCCTTGAGTTTCTTCTTATTTTTGTGAAGTCTATGTTCTTATCTAAGTGCTTCAATGATCTCCCATGTAGTGCTTCTTGTTGATTTGAAAACAATAATCTAGAGTAACCTCTAGTATTTCCGGGACTTTGTGTTTTATAGAAGATAAGAAATTTGAGATGTAGATATATATGGTTACTTGGGTTTAAGGTTCACTAGTTTGTCTTATATGTGATTGACACATACTAGGGACTTCGTCTTGGATTCCAAAATGATCATAACAACAATGGTAAAAAGATTAGAAACAAATTCCAAGACATGAAAAAAATGGGTGGATCACTATGTTGGGGTTTTAGCCAAAATTACATCGATATGGTTTAAGTGTGTCCAAATGGTTTAGTTTCTGATTTCTTTGGTCCAAGGTCATATTTTGGGACAATTTAGCAAAAGCAAACATATTTAAATTATTTATAGAATTAAATCTAACTCAAAGGGACAACTTAAATATAAGTTCAATTTTAATTTGTTCAAAAATAATTTTGGGACAAAGGATATGAAAGTTTTACAAATATATTTTATTTTCAATTTTTTTGATTTGTATAATTTGAATTATGCCAAATTCATAAAAATGGCACATTTGAATTTGGACAAATTTTAAATATTCAAATTTGAATTTGGACAATGCCAAAAGTTTCTACATGTCAAGGGCTTTTAAAATTCTAAGTTTGCTGAATTTGGACTTGTGGTTAAAAAGTTATGAAGGTTCTATGTTACATGAGGTTTTCTGCAAAACTAACATTTTAAATCTATTCGGGAAATAACAAAAAAGGCCGGGCTGGCGTGGCTGCTGACTGTGCGCTGACTGGGCTGCCACGCAGCGCTGACTGGTCTACTCCGCGCCGGTTCCTGATTGGACGATACCTCTTCGTTAAGCGATTTAATCTCGCGCGTTAGATCTAGATCTAACGTGGGAGAGGAGCCGGGAGAGAAGCTCATCGCTGGTGCCGGTTCAGGTCACCGGAATTCATGGAAAAGGTGGTGTTGCGCTCGGATCGAGGATGGCAGCGATGATGGAGGGGACTAATTCTCACAGAGAAGACACGGCGAGAACCAGCGCGACGAGGCGCAGAGGATAACGATGACAGCGTGAGCTCACACATCCTCGCTTGGCGGCGACGAGCGGACGCGGACGGCTTCGATGAATCCCTACGTCACAAATTCAAACAAGAGGCTCACGAGGGGCGCGAGGACAAGGAAAACCTAATGGGATAGGTGTTGGCCACGGGGAACGACTCACCTCGCCGGAAACAACCAAATATGGCGGCGGCCGTGGCGAACTCCGACGAAGGATTTCTGGGGCCTCGAGACGCCATTCGAGAGGAGAGAAGAGGGAAAATGCGGAGGAGGTCGTACAGAGTAAGAGGGAGTCGTGGAGGGGCGGGATTATGGGGCTTAATTGTTGGATTTAATGTAAGGTCCCCCAGAACCACTGTTCAGGGACACCTCCGATATGCATACATTCACGATCTCAGATCACACCAGTCGTGAACAACATATCAAGTTGGTACACAGATACAATATCCATGACATGATTGCATAAAACACTTACAAAAGGGACATGGTCACATGACCAAGCCTAACACAATTGCCACGCAGGGCAAACACACAACACACACAATGGAAGACTAAAACACACAAACGTAGTAGAGCCCAAGTCACGCCTTAACCTACAGGCTGCTGACCAGGAGACGATCCTAGTTCGCAAAGCCATCAGTGCAGTACTCCTCCTCGTAGATCTTCTCCTGAGACTCCTTCTCGAAGTTTGGCAAGTAAATACCAGGGACGAAACCAATATGAGTATATTTGAATGTACTCAGCAAGACACCCATCATGTAACTTACCAAAATGCAAGTATGCTTATATAGTGGAGTAGGTAGGCTATACATAGGGTTCACTATCCATGATATATGGAAGACATATCATAGTTGATTTTGAAAATCTCTGTATCTTTGTTGAAGAATATATTTCAAAAGAAAATAATATAGTTTTCTTTCTCTTGTATATATTGCATATCCAAGGGGTTTTATAAGCTCATTTTATAAAAGAAATGTTTTCTTTGCAAAACTTCTTTTAAAACAACTTCTGGCTTTTCTTCATCAACATCACCTCCACGGTACAAATTTCCTTCTTTTGGTACCTCATAAGTTCAACTCCCTTTGAAAACTCCTTTTTGAAAACATTGACACAATGCTAGCTACATGTCCATTCAACTGTCCATATCCGAGGACGCGGCTATTCCGAATAGTTTGACTCTGCGGAGGTGTACACAATCCACCAGATCCAGTACATCCGTCGTGAACAACCACGGACTGTACCAACAGTATGTGAACATCAGATAACCGATCCTAACCATCCACTATGTCCAAGCTAGTAAATGTCTATCTCTTCAGTTGGGTATAATCTCCTTGGCACCAGCTGGTCCCACCCCGCCACGGCAGGAGACCCAACTGTCGCGTCCGGAGGAAAAATTAATTCCACACTTTATATGCCTCGTGTTTCGTGATTTGACGGTAATTCGTTTCGAGGGAAAATCACATCCCTTATAGAAAATTGAGATAGAAGACACACTAACAACAAAAAATTACAAGTTAAGCCCCGTGCCCATGTTGGGGTAGAGTGGCAGTACGGTAAAGGTTGTCCGGCGAAGAGTAGGTTATGTGTCATTTTTGTAAAAACACCTTTTTTCCAAAAATGACCACTTCAACAATCCTCCGGTGGATAAGGTTTCGCCTTTCCACCGGGTTTTACATAAAGCCTTTGTTTTGCAAAAACATATTTTTAGGGTGTCCACTTAGGGACTTATACTTTTGGTGGTAATAAATACCATATGGTGGCTATGGGCTTGGTAACACCAAGTATCAACTACTGACATAGTAATAGTAATAATCTTAATAGTAGTAGTAGTCACTCAAAAATAGTTTTTGATAATCAAAGTTTTTGTAAAACTTTCAGAAGTAAAACATGCATGATAGATAATGATAAGTGTAGTAGCAAGCATCAGTATGGCTTGCCTTAAATCTCTTAGTGTCCCTGGCCTTGAAGTAACTTGAACTTGATGCAGAACTCCCGCAACTGCTTCTTCTTCTCCTTCGTTTTCTAACGCCGTAAAAGAATAAAAGACACACTCTCAGAACTAAAAGGCCAAACAACTGAACAAAACAACACATACAGCAAGCAAAACTTATACTAGTGCAAACACTCAAAAATATTATCGAGAAAACTATCTCACAAACTCTCAGGGTACAAAACTATCGTAAGGTAAGCATATGGTGGGAAAACCATATTCCACATCTCACTTATCACATATGGAGTGGGTGTACCACTCTCATACCAAGATACATAAGAAGCTAAAACTATAGCTTGTGGTCACAAAGGTGAGACTACTAAAATAATAACAATCAATCAAAGCAATACCCATGGCAGTGGGTATTAACAATAACACAAGCAATCATCACCAACATTGTTTACCACTATCTTAATGCATAGATAACAAGATACCACTAAGCACAACAATAACATAAGTACAATACTCATGCTAAGGCAATCACTCAGACAAATTCCAAACACAAAGCAAACATACCACAGATGAATAAGCCAGTTACTGACTAAGCTTATGTCTACCCAAATGCTAAGGAATCCCTCAATCATGAAATTAACCAAACAAACCAGTGGATCAACCAATGCTAACAAGTCATAAGACATACTCTAAACACAACCATCACAAGAGATATTACACCTAGCAACTAACATAAAAATCACACAAGGTATATTCTATTTCTATCTTGTTTTCCTCAAGTATTATTTTGCTTCCTTGAGTTGCTTTTGATGTCTAAGTATTTATGCATGTACTTCAAAGATCTTGCTTGTAGTCCTCCTTGTTGAGTTGAAGAAAATCATCTGAAGCATCTATCTAGGATTTAGGGACTTAGTCATAAAGAGAAATAGAGGTAGTAGAGATTGTTAGAGTTCCTTGAAAAGGGACTTCTAAGATCTGCTCTTCTTCTTCATCTTCTGGGAGAGTATTTCTTCTTGAGTTGGCTTCTTATTGAAGTTTCTTCTTGATGAAAGTTCCTTGTTGAAGTCTTGGTAAAAACTCTCATCTCACTTGAAAAACAAATTCTAAGTCTTGGAAAAAACACACTAATCATCTTGAAAACAAATTCTAAGTATTGGAAAACAAATCCTAAGCCTTCACATGATTGGTCTTGGAAAATCTTCATGCTCCTTTGTTGTTTCCTCCTTGGTGTTGTGTCTTGATTGAAACTTCCAACACTTCGGTTTTGGTACAAACTAGGGGCTGGTCTTGATCCAACTTAGCCATAGCACAAGGTCTTAGGGGACAGAAAAGAAAGGGAAGGAAAACTTAGAGAAAAGAGAGAGATGTGGTTGGTCTTCTTGTCTTCTTCTAAGTGCTTCTACCTCTTGAGATGATTCTGAAGTTGCTAAGTTCTTCATTGTTCTTCATGTAGTTTCTTCAGCTTGACTCCAAGGATGAAGAGGGGCACCTTTTCTTCGCTTCATTGTCTTCACCAAACCAGACTTAATGGTTTTTCACCAAGAGGCCAACTGGCTTAACTTAACTTAGAAATATTTCAAAGTTCCTAAGGGCTTAGTATTTGGTATCTCTGGTCAAGAGTTAGCACATAGAGAAATTTTGCTAATAAAAATATATTAAAAACCTTTATTGAAAATAGTTAGGTCATAATAGTAAAAGAGCATAAAACTCCAAGGAAACATTTTTACACTTAGCCTAATATGATTTTGGGCACTGGGGACTGTTAGTACACGGCCTAGGGTTTACAAAAAAAAATTATTTACAAAATTTGAATTTATAGAATTTAAAATATGTCAAAAGTGACCAAACAAGCATATTTGAAATAAATATATTTAAAATAGTAAAATTTAAAATTACGCAGTACTAAATTATTATACATGTTCAGGGCTTCTCAAAAAGTTCAAGTTTTCTCAAATTGGATTTATAGATTAAAAGTTATCAACAAAACAAGATTTACATAGATTCAGAAATAACAAGTGTGTGCGCGTATCAAAATTCAGTTTTCATAATTTTATTAAATTCTACACATTGTGCTGATTTCAAAAAGTAAAAATCATTGAAATTGGACTTACATAACTAATGATATGAATTTCTGAAGTTTAAACAATTTTCTGTGATTTTAAATCAATTTTAATCAAACTTTGACCAGGGAGTTGACTGGGCGCTGATTGTGCGCCGCGTGGCCTGCTCTGATTGGTGCGGGGCTGGCGCGGTGCTGACACGGCGCTGACGAGGCATCCGACATGGCATGACAAGTGGCACGACGGGATTGGCTCGTACCTGTTCGCTGCTGGATCTAACGTGGACCGTGAGATGGCGATCCGACGGTGGCTGGGAGATGGAGATTCCCTCAAGCAGTCGTTCCTCGCCGGAGACGAAGGTGCGGTGGCGCGGCTCTGTGCCACGGACGACGGCGCCACTCCGGTGGTCTTTGGGATGCGGGGAGATCTCCATGGTGCTCAACTCAACACCGCGAGGATGATGGTGGCCTTGGTTGCGCCTGCTGCGGATGTTGTTGACGGAGATAAGCGAACGGAAGGTTCGTTCGCCGGCGAACCGCGGATGGGGACGACGCGGTGGCTACGGCGTTTTCCCTGGCGACATGGAGGGTATGGGCGGGCGAGTCTCCTTGCGCTGATGCGTCTCCTCTCCTCGGTTCTCCTCCTCGTGGACCCGAGAGGTGGCGTTGAGGGTCACCCGAGCTCCATCAATGGTGGCCGGCGGCTAAGAAATCATTGCGGCGGCGATGGTTTTTAGGGTTAGGGTTTTCGGCGGCGGCAAGGCGCAGACGTCGAGGGAGGGGTCTTATAGGGGGCGGCGTGGCGTGCGGGAGGGGCAGAGAGAGGCGGCGGTGTGGCTGTCTCCGTCTTCAGCGCGGACTTCGAGGCGGGCGTCACTCGTGACGTCAGCGGCGGGGCCCGCCTGGAAGAGAGACATGGCAGAGCTGCGCGGGCTTCTGCTGGGCTTCGGGGTCGTTTGGCGCCGCTCCCGTGCGGTGGTTAGGAAGTGGGCTGGGCCTCTGCGCTGGGTTTTCTTTTCTCTCTTTTTTTTATTTCTCTTTTCTTTTTCTTGCTTTCTTTTATATCTTTTGTTTTAAATGCCCAAATGAGCTCAAATTTATTTCTACTGCTTTGTAAAATTAACACCTTTAATATGAAAACATTTGTGTGTTGTTTCATCACACCTAAAATAATTATATTTTCAAAATATGATTAATCATTAATAACAACTAAATGCTATTTTTAGAATAGAATAAGATTGATAATTTGAAATGTGGTTTAATAAAAGTCAGAGAGGTGAAACCAATGTATATATTGTCTTTCAATGCCTTTTACTTGTTTTCATAAACCAAATAATTTATATAAACACTTTATGGCTAATACTTGGTGTAATATTTGAAAACAATATAATTTTTTTTTCAAGAGAAACATTTTGGAGGCATAGTGTTTAAACATTAAATATTTTCAAGTAATAAATGAAAACCTTTTATGAAATAAGTTTTGTTAAGATAAAGCAATTATTTTGAAATAAGCTTTAGGGTTTATGGTATTAGAGGCATATTGGGTTTTCAATTCCAATAAGGGTGGATCACATAATATTTCCTTTGTGTTGAAGTTTTCTTTGTTTATTTTTGTGGCTTGCACTATCAAGAATAACAAAAAAAAAATTGTGATTTTTGAATTTCTCCAAAAATCAAGGATGTTACAATTATTAATTTATCATTCTTATTCTCATTCATATTCTCTCAATTTTAGTTTTTTGTCATTCTCTCGGTATCTTTCTTCACTCTCATGTCCAGTTCTAAGTTTTCATTCTTATTCTCTCAGTTTCAATCTTGGTCATTCTCTCAGTTATATTTGGTCAATATTGATTTCTAGTTACTTCATTCGTGAGTCTTGTTTCTTCAGTCTTGTAGTTAACTTCTATTTTCATCAGTCTTGGTCACTTTCAGTCTGACTAATGATTTTACTTAGTGTTTGAGTGCAGCCATGCAGCTTACTAATGACTCCCAAGTGCAGGAGATCAATTGTAGTACCTTTCGATAAGTATTTGAGTGTCGAACCCACGAGGAGCTGAAGGTAAGCTATCTATTCTCTAAAGCCCTATAACCCTCTTATATGGCTGTTTATGCAAAGCAATAAGTTTGACTAAAAGGAACTAACTAATTAAAAGCAAGTGACGTGGAGTGTGGTTTGTCTAGTAACTAGTGAAGCAAGTTTAAAATGCAAGTAATCCTAGAGCAAGTTTCTAAAGCAAGTTTCTAAGCAAGTTTCACAAGTAGCAAGCAGCAAATATCTCAAGTATCTCAAGGGAGCAAGTGTTCTAGCAATAGGTGTTTCGTTCGTGTGGTTGTCACAATTAGTGAAGCACATGTTTTAGTCTTAGTTGTTTCTTCTAGGAAGGAGCCATGAATAGGTATAGTCAAGTAAATGATCTACAACCCCTTATGATGGATCATGTGGCCAAGTAAATGACTGCACAAGATTGATTAAGACATAAAGTCCCACCATAGCCTTACGTTCTAAGGTCCCCTATATATATCCCCCAATAACTTAACTTTGTGGCTCGGTCTCAGGTTACTGTCACTCCCAAGTCACCACCACTCCATTATGCTACCGGTGATCACCTTACATGCATTCCCCAACATATGCGTGCACTCATATATTGTACATAAAGACAATCATAGAAGATAACAAACTTGTATGCAACCAATCAACGAACTATTTCACCATTGCCAAGAACAATTCACTACTCAAACATAGACGGGGAGACACAATACATCAAGGGAATATAGTATTGCATCATACATCGTGTTTGCCAAGAGATTACAGTGGAGAGATGGAGCTGATCTTGCTGTAGATGTTGATGATGAACACGCCGGAGGGGGGTGGAGCCCTCCGGGGGTGATCCCGGCGGCGTTTCCCCCCTCCGATCTTCTCCGGCGGCAGCCTTCTGTCTCTCTGTTTCGTGGTTTCGTCTCTCGGCGCCGCCTCCTTCTCGAAAAGGCCAGGGGACCCTTTATATAGTCGTTTTTAGGTCACGAGACACTCGGGAGAAGAAAGATCGACGGCATCGGAGCCACGGGGGCAAAAAGGGGCCTCTCACGCGGCCAAGGAATCTGGCCGCGTGGAGGGTCCTCTTTGCCACCTGGTTGGCCTTTTGGCCCTCTACTTTGTCCCATGGTCTTCGTCTCGAAAATTCTGAACCGTGCTCTTTGGCCTTGCCCTTTTTGGAGTCCCGAAGCTCCCGGAAAGTCTGAAACACTAAAAAGTACGTTTTCTGGAAAAACAGGGTTAGAACCAAAAGAAGGGGGTTTGTTTAGAAAATCCCCCAAATCATTATAAAACATGAATATAAGTTGCTAATATGTAGGAAAAACAAGTAATAACATGCAAAGTTCATGTATGCATTTTACATGCATCAACATCCCCAAGCTTAACCCATGCTCGTCCTCGAGTATGAAGGTGATAAAACTAACATGGACTTTGCATATTGAAACAATCATGGGATATCAAGGAGGATTATTCATGCTACATATAATCAAATGATTAATACTAGAAATGAGTAGCAATATACAATTCATGTTGTAAGAAATATCAAATATGCAAGCAAAGATGCTTCATGAAAGTTCACAAAGTGTATAATGAAATAAAAGCACTATGGACCAAATGCATACACAAAATGAAAAATAAAATCCTATATTGGTCAAAGAATAGCATAATGGAAAATAGAAAATATGGTGGACACTTTGGAGAAAATTGAGTAGAGGTAAAACATGATCAAGTCTTATTTAGCCTCTAAATTATTCAACTAAAATTACTAATTGAAATGTGGCATCCATTGGTCTAAGACTCTCATTGCCCCTTTATCACTAGCATCTTAAATTGTGAATGTTGAAGTAATGTGATTGACAAGGTGTTGGTTGAATGCCTCATGCCCCGTGAGTGTGAAAACCTACTCCATGATTACTCAACTTAAGATTCCTAATAAGCTTTGTACAATCATAATAAGTATTAATGACATCATAGAGAACCGCAAAGAGGTACCTCTTGCCCCATGACATGGAAACCAGCCCATGTCACAATGACAAGATGAACAAACGGAGTAGACTCATCATCCTTTTTTATTTCATTCACTATATGCATAGCTTCTTATTTTATTGTAGGATGTGTCTGTAGAGTCCACTCTAGCTGTAAGTAAATTTCCACCATGATCAAGCATGGCTTGGGTTAGCGGCCCAATGCGTTTCTCTAGTCATAAATATACTTACTCATCAAAACTTACTATTCCTCTATTTCATTTAGGCATGGCAGGAGTCCAAAAACGAAAGTACATGATATCAACCAAATGTAAATTTTTGGTGCAATGTTGAAAGCTTTCCAGTGATACACGTTTATAGCTAGCTCCCAACCAAACACTTGTCAAACGCAAAACTTTTAGCTCCCGTTATTGGGTCATTTTTATTAAGTGCAATGAAAAGTAAAGGTGTGCATTCAAAAGTTCGTGAGAGTCCTATCCCAAATTCAGCTCATGACAATTAATAAAGTGAATATCTTAATTTAGAACATAAATAACACTATAACATGGTGAACATACTCGGAATAGCTCTGAAGCTAATAGGTAGATATGGTGGACTCACTGGAAATACTTGGCTAAAGGGTGTTGGAAACAAGTTTATACTTGTTGGAATTTTTACTTTTTTGGCTAGCAAGAGGGAGATAGTTGACCAGCTACTATGCATGCATTAGTGTCCATAGAACTACTCATTTCATGACAAACTAAGTAAACTAACAGTTAACATCAAAAACATGAATAAGAGATAGCTCATGACAACACTATTGCAAATTTCTACACCTAAAACAGCATATAAATCATGCAACTATAAGTAGCTTTTATAATCAACTAAAGCATCCCTATTCCAAGTCATAATACTAGCATCCAATACATTCCAACCCCAAACTCCAGTAGCTCAATCTCATATAAAATGATGGGTGTGGTCTTATCAAAACAAAAATAAAAACAAAAACTAGACGCTTCAAGTCTCTACGATAAATGCTTTGCTTAGAAAAACAGAAAGTAGACGTGTGCTAACCAAAAGAGTGTAGCTCCAGTGGGGTGTTCATCACATCCCCAAGCTTATGGATTTCACCATTCTTGGATGTCTTGAGGCGCAGCTCCTCTATTCCCTGTGAAAAAACTTCACAAAACATGTTTCTCCCATTCTTTTTCTGTGGGGTGAGATTAGCAAGGACAAACAAATCACATGCTTGTTGTGCAAAATTCCAAATCAAATGCTCCAGTAGATAGACAATAAGGTTCATTATGTTGTATGTTCACTCTCTTGCTTGAAAGAATCATGGAAATTCGATTCCCAAGCCCAAAGAGTTCATAAAACAAAAGAAGGCAGAATCTGTCCAGAAAAGCAACAGCAGCAAAACGAACGTTTTTCCCTAAGCTAGACTCGTCAAAAAATTAAGCCAGTTTTTGTGCTTACAGAGGACGAAAAGTTGCAGAACATACTAAAAAATTAGCTCAATCCGACATACCAATAAGAAACGTAAAATCATACGGTGAGCAGACTCGTGCTGAAACAGAAATTTCATGCACTAGGATAGCAACTTATAAGTCCAAATGGGTTTGACTTGACTCTTTATTGAAAACTCCAGAATTAAAACAAAAAACTAATCTCTTGAGACAGCAAGAGGACACTAGGAAAATCCAAACAAAAACAACCGGGTTGCCTCCCGTAAAGCGCTTTCTTTATAGCCATATAGCTAGGCTTTACTTACTTAACATCATGATGGTTGGAGTGAGGTGGCTCGGCATCCCCAAGCTTGGATTCTTGTACTTATTTGATACATGTAGGGTGAGCCCAGGGGTACATCCCCAAGCTTTATTGGTTGTCCCTCTTGATCTTTGTTCATCTCACTCAACTCTTCCTCCTGAAAAATTCTTCTTACACAAATCTCAACATAAAACTTGATTAGAGGGGTTAGTGCCTCCATAAATAAAATCCACACAGGTACAGCAAAGACACATCATGAGTTGATTCTAAATATTAACTACTGTTACTACAGTTGTGCATTGCTCCTTGATCAAAAGAACCACACAAATCACAAGTAATGAGAGCAATGCAAAATAAAGACATAATCTGCCAAAAACTGAACAGCCCGTAAAGAGTGAATTTTTAGAGGCACTTAAGTTGCTCAAATCAGAAAACTTAAAACTAATGAAATATGTAGTGATAACTAAATATTTCTGTCGTAAATTACCAGGTCAAAATTCCACTTCTGTGATTTTAAACATTTTTCGCAGTGAAGTTTAGGAATCTGTTTTCTGGACAGCTAATTACTATTGTTTAATCCTATCTCTCATATAAGATTATTCTTGCCATTTATGATGAGAAATAAGACAGAAATGTGATGTTACAGTAGTGAACTAATATTTTTATTTTTTTAGCTTTGAAAAAAGTTTTAATGATAGACACTTTGCAATGGTTTCATTGGCATGAACAACACATGTTCAAGGTCGACCCCAACTTCTCCATTACTCATCCTTCTCATTTACTTTCCCAAAAAATTTATAAAATGAAAATCTTAAACTAAATGATAGATAACAGTAGGTAAAGGTATTTTACATGTTGAAAAGACATAAATGTGTGCTCAAACCGAATAGGAAATTAAAGCATAAGGAACACACCAAAAAATAGTAAAGAATTTATTTTTAAGTCTAACCCTTTTCCTATGCATTGGCATTTTATAATGAAACAAATAAAAGAAGCACATAATAGCAAGCATAGAAAGGTAGATCAAGTGCAACTTCAATACTTTCAGCATAAAGAGGGGAAACTTAATATTGTTGAAATATGTGTAACCATGTTTCCCTCTCTCATAATAATTTTCAGTAGCATCATGAATAGGTTCAACAATATGAATATCACATAAAACATTCTTATCATGAGCCACATGCATAAAAGAATCACTACTCTCCACATAAGTAAAATCCTCATTAGTGATAGTG
This sequence comes from Alopecurus myosuroides, assembly GCA_028641055.1. Classification (NCBI taxonomy): domain Eukaryota; kingdom Viridiplantae; phylum Streptophyta; class Magnoliopsida; order Poales; family Poaceae; genus Alopecurus; species Alopecurus myosuroides. The sequence goes on from CM054058.1 coordinate 478,092,853, forward strand.
GGAGTTAAACATTCATAATTTTCATTGCAATCATCATATATAGGAGGCATAGTATCATCAAAGTGAATTTTCCCCTCCAAGCTTGGGGAACTAGAAATATCATGCTCATCAAAACCAACTTCCCCAAGCTTAAAACTTTCCATAGAATCAGCAAGTATATCATTTTTATCCTCAATAGTAGGGGGACTAAAAATATCATATTCATCAAGACAAACTTCCCCAAGCTCAAGGTTTTCCTTAGCAATAAAGGTGTTCAAAGAATTAGTACTACCACAATTATGATTGTTGTGCAAATAATTTTTCAATTTCTCCTCAAACACTTCATGTCCTAATTCAAGGTAGATATTATACAGTTCTAAAATTGTTTGGTTCTTTTCCATTTTATAATATTTTTTGTGTTTTAGGTTTATATGTTAGTATGCAATGCAAACAAGAATAAAAGCTTAGCACAACGCTCCCCGGCAACGGCGCCAGAAAAGTGCTTGATGACTCCCAAGTGCAGGAGATCAATTGTAGTACCTTTCGATAAGTATTTGAGTGTCGAACCCACGAGGAGCTGAAGGTAAGCTATCTATTCTCTAAAGCCCTATAACCCTCTTATATGGCTGTTTATGCAAAGCAATAAGTTTGACTAAAATGAACTAACTAATTAAAAGCAAGTGACGTGGAGTGTGGTTTGTCTAGTAACTAGTGAAGCAAGTTTAAAATGCAAGTAATCCTAGAGCAAGTTTCTAAAGCAAGTTTCTAAGCAAGTTTCACAAGTAGCAAGCAGAAAATATCTCAAGTATCTCAAGGGAGCAAGTGTTCTAGCAATAGGTGTTTCGTTCGTGTGGTTGTCACAATTAGTGAAGCACATGTTTTAGTCTTAGTTGTTTCTTCTAGGAAGGAGCCATGAATAGGTATAGTCAAGTAAATGATCTACAACCCCTTATGATGGATCATGTGGCCAAGTAAATGACTGCACAAGATTGATTAAGACATAAAGTCCCACCATAGCCTTACGTTCTAAGGTCCCCTATATATATCCCCCAATAACTTAACTTTGTGGCTCGGTCTCAGGTTACTGTCACTCCCAAGTCACCACCACTCCATTATGCTACCGGTGATCACCTTACATGCATTCCCCAACATATGCGTGCACTCATATATTGTACATAAAGACAATCATAGAAGATAACAAACTTGTATGCAACCAATCAACGAACTATTTCACCATTGCCAAGAACAATTCACTACTCAAACATAGACGGGGAGACACAATACATCAAGGGAATATAGTATTGCATCATACATTGTGTTTGCCAAGAGATTACAGTGGAGAGATGGAGCTGATCTTGCTGTAGATGTTGATGATGAACACGCCGGAGGGGGTGGAGCCCTCCGGGGGTGATCCCGGCGGCGTTTCCCCCCTCCGATCTTCTCCGGCGGCAGCCTTCTGTCTCTCTGTTTCGTGGTTTCGTCTCTCGGTGCCGCCTCCTTCTCGAAAAGTCCAGGGGACCCTTTATATAGTCGTTTTTAGGTCACGAGACACTCGGGAGAAGAAAGATCGACGGCATCGGAGCCACGGGGGCAAAAAGGGGCCTCTCACGCGGCCAAGGAATCTGGCCGCGTGGAGGGTCCTCTTTGCCACCTGGTTGGCCTTTTGGCCCTCTACTTTGGCCCATGGTCTTCGTCTCGAAAATTCTGAACCGTGCTCTTTGGCCTTGCCCTTTTTGGAGTCCCGAAGCTCCCGGAAAGTCTGAAACACTAAAAAGTACGTTTTCTGGAAAAACAGGGTTAGAACCAAAAGAAGGGGGATTGTTTAGAAAATCCCCCAAATCATTATAAAACATGAATATAAGTTGCTAATATGTAGGAAAAACAAGTAATAACATGCAAAGTTCATGTATGCATTTTACATGCATCCCTTACTCTTATACCTCATTTTCAGTCTTGAAAGGTTTTTGTTTGAATATCATTCTTTTATCTCATTTTTATCATTCCTCCTCTCATTTTTTAACCCATTCATTCTCTCATTTTCAGTCATTGTCTCAGTATCTATATAAGTTGCAATCATTATCTCTCATTTTTATTCTCAGTTTTAGTCTGAATATTATTTTTCTCAGTTTATCAATGTAGACATTGTTTAAGTATATGTGTAATTTGCAGCCATTATCTCTCAGTACCAGTGCAGTCATTATTTTTCTCACCGTTTCAGTGCAGTTATTGTCTCATTTCCCCATGTTGACTCATTCTTTTGCTCGGTCTCAATACGGATAACCCTGCCTATCCAATACATAAGCTTTTTTTTTGCTTAGTTTGAGTTTCAGTCTAACCCAAGCCTGGTAAAAGGAGGAGGGACCAGTGATTTGTCTTTGTTTTTTCTTGCTTTGTGGTGCCGCTTACTATGTAGAAGGAGGAGGGACTAGTGGTTTGGTTTGTTCTTCTTGCTCTGTGGTGTAGCTTACTATGCAGAAATCAATATGTTTAGAAGCAATTAAGTATGGTTGTACTACTATAAGGTTATTCATCATATTTTGTCGTCACAAGAACAAACAAGTATGGTTGTATGAACTTGAACCATGTATCCTTGTAGCGTTTTTATTTGTTATTAAACTTAAATATTGTTTATTCATTCAATCAATCAATGCATCTAGTCTTTTCTTTTTGCCAGATTCAACCATGTTGTTTGGTATTACATGTAATAGAGTAAGGTCTTTTTTGTTTGTTTTTGTCCATGGTTTGTAATATACATGCAAGGAAAATTTTGTTTCTTGAAGCTATCTGACATGTTTTTCTCATTCTCTCAATATATGTTTCGGGGGCCTTGCAACCTAGCGGATCAGTGGAACATCGATTTTTTCTAGAGCGAGGGCTTCCTTCAAAGATCAATGATTTTTTTGTGTTTTATTGAGCTAGTTAGTCCATTATTTCTCTTTGCAGGTCAAGATTTAATAACTGGCTCATACTCAGTCCATTAATTCTTAGTTTATTTCAGTCTCATTCCTGTTTGCTCAGTCATTCTTATCATTTTAATTCTATCATTTTAGTAAATAATTTATGATTTTTCTCCAATCTGATTTGGAGGCCTCATCCACTATAATTCACGTTTTGAATGCAGATTTTTTATGGTTACTAATACTAAAATTGTTCTATCAATCTATCTCCATGTGTTGTGTTGCTGAAGCCACCCTCACAAGTACTTCCTCAAGGTCCAGAAGCTCAGCTTCCCCACCGGATCCCCATGCAGTACCCAAGCCACAGGCTCGCCATGTCGTCGTCATAGAGCTCGCCGGTCAGAATCGGTACGATTGCAACGACAGTGCTGCATGGGCAGTCACATCAGTTCCATTCAATGTCGTTCATAGTGCCATTTGCTCGAACCCTCCGGGTTCCTTCCGGCATCCACTGGCAAGTGACTCTGCCTTATGATAATGAATAGTGCAAGTGTTATGAACTTCTCAACACTGTGCAACTTCATGTTCATATTAACTGTACTAGTTTATGGTGTAAATGGCGTTGTGCTCCTAATGTTCTTCATACATGAAGAACCTGGTGCTGGCACTTCTTCCCGGGTGAACCATGGAGGCGTTAAGCCAAGATGAGATAGCATTCTTGAACGGTTTGTTTTTGGTCAATGTGTTCTCAACATCAGTTGTGTTTTTCAATGCAAAATCCATAGTTTTGATCTTTTGAAAAATCCATAGATCTCTGTAGTTATGCTCTGCATCTTCGTAAATGTTTGTAACATCTCCTATAATAACAACAATTCTGAATTTTCTATATTTTTTTTAGTTATGCATGTGAATTTTTGTGCTATATGTATTGAAGGCTCATTTTTATATCATTGAGTAAAGTTAATGCTCGGTTGAAGTACACCCTAGGAGGCTCGCTTAATCCTAAATATGCCCCTTCGTGACGGAGCTCTCGACTTCATTGCTTGGCATTTTGATCCATGTGGGATGCATTCAGTGAGAAATGCATATAAGCTCTTTATGGAAAGCAGAGCGAATGCAGCAGGGACTGATGCCAGTAGCAGTGCGCATCGCCCGGAGGTTCTGGGAGGCAGGGGTAACAAAAAAGGGTGGTGGATATGGAAATTGGCATGTCCAAGCAAAATTAAGCACTTCTGGTGGAGATGTGCGCACAACTCACTGGCTACTCGGAGTAACCTGATAAGACGAGGAATAAAAATTGAGGATCCCAAGTGTCTGCTATGCAACCGTATGCAAGAGGATGGTGGGCACCTATTTGTGAACTGTAAGGAAGTGAAACCCCTATGGCGCATGCTTGGATATGAAGCAATTAGACTTAAACTTGAGAAGAGCGGTATTGAGGAATCCATGGATGTGATTTGGGGACTTCTGAATCAACAGAAGATGTATATTATAACAATGTGGTGGCTATGGTGGCAGGAACGGAATAAGGTTAGGGAAGGTGCTATTCCATGCAAAATTGATGTCCTTGCTCACCGTGTGAAATGCACTACTGATGAGTACATGTTTTGCTTTGAAAAAACTAGTACATCACCTAAGCTAGGGGAGGGGAAATGGAGTCCACCATCTGATGGAACTATAAAATTCAACACTGATGGTGCCTATGTACCAGGTGAGAATCAGGGAGGATGGGGAGTTATTGCTAGGACTTCTGATGGTGAAGTTGTTGCAGCAAGAGCTGGATGTTCAGATGCAATTCATGACCCTTTTACAGCTGAACTATAAGTCATGGAAGAAGCTTTCAACCTTGCAGCATATCTGGGAGTGATCAGAGGAGAATTTGAGACTGATGCTCAGATGTTGGCCATGGCTCTAAATAGCAAGCAACCTGACTGTTCCAGCGAGGCGGCGTTCATTGAGGACATAAAGTTTCAGAGTCGTACATGGTTTTACTCTTGTAGGATCAGGTTTGGTAATCGAGCATCTAATCAAGCTGCACATGCGCTAGCACAGGAAGGGGCGAGGTGTAATGTTAATTCCGCCACTAGTTGGGAGTTCGAGGTACCTGCGTGTGCCAGGGTTGCTGTAATGGGTGATGCTACCCTGTTTGTTCCGTAATAAAGTCGAGTGCTTTACTTTCAAAAAAAAAGATGTATTGCAGGCCAAGATTCATTAACAGCCCCATACTCGGTCCAAATTTTGATTTTGTAGGAGTGGAGGGAATCAATAGATCGAGGCCTTCCCAAAAAACCGATGGAGAAAAAACAGGACCAGTTGGACTGCTAGTTGGTTTTTTCCTGGTTTGGGACCGATCGGAACTGAAAATGGGCAAACAGAATGAAGGGTAAAATCTGTTGCACAACCTCTGCCGGCTGGCTGGTCCCGAGGGTGTGCGGCGGTGGCGAAGTAGACAAAGGCACAGATCAACACACGTACGGGAAAGTAAATGACACAGGGGAATAGGCAAGATCTCTTTATTGATGTGTTTCTGTCAACTAGCTACGTACAATCTTTGTGTCGTTATATAGATGGGATGGGCTAGCTGGATAAGTACCCACTAATCGTGGAGAGGGACCAGGTAAAACGTGGGCTGGGTAAACCCACCGTGTGGGCTACCCTGCCACGCTAGACCGGTTCCGTAACACTCCCCCTTGGGTTTTATCCGTATAGCCATGCCTCAAAACTCTGAAAAACCCAGTGGGAAAAATATGGAGAAAAAGCACATGGTATACTTTTGCTATGTTGCACGAATTGCCTCATTAAAAACCTCGTGTGAGAAACTTCATAAAAACTCACTTAAGGTAAAAAGAGTACAACTCACTTAACCATTAAGTTAAATACTCAATCATCGGGATCGAGATTTTAGCTGAGTTTGTGAAGATTCTCCCCCTGAACCTTACATCTCCCTAAGTCTCATCATACCGATTCCACGAACACATCTCTCGAAAGAAGATGCCGGTAATGATTTAGTGAACAAATCAGCAAGATTTTCACACGACTTAGTATGTAAGATCTTTACTTCATTCAACTTCTGCAACTCATGTGCGTAGAAGAACTTGGGGTTGATATGCTTCGTGAGATTGCTCTTCACATAACCCGTCTGAACTTGTGCAACACAAGCGGCATTATCTTCATAGATAATAGTGGGGGTTTGGACGGTGTTCAGCCCACATGACAGCTGGATGTGGCCGATCACCCGTCGAAGCCATACACACTCACGTGATGCTTCATATAGTGCTATGATTTCTGAGTGGTTCGTCGAAGTTGACACTAGGCTTTGCTTAGACGATTTCCAGGAAATAGCGGTTCCACCACAAAGGAAAACATATCCAGTCTGAGACTTGGATGTGTGCGGGTCCAATAGGTACCCAGCATCAGCATAGCCTACGATCGTGAGGTCTTGATTCCTCCGGTAAAACAAGCCAAGATCTTTGTTCCCTTGCAGGTATCGGAAGATGTCCTTAACGCCTTTCCAATGTCTCTTGGTAGGCTCAGAACTATACCTAGCAAGCAAATTGACAGCGAACGCAATGTCCGGCCTTGTGCAATTCGCGAGGTACATGAGTGTGCCAACTGCACTCAAGTAGGGGAATTCTGGTCCCAGAATTTCCTCCCCCTCTTCCTTAGGCCTGAACGGGTCCTTATCCTGCTGTAAAGATCTCCCAATCATCGGGGTCTTAGAAGGATATGCCTTATCAAATCCAAATCTTTCCAACACCTTCTGGGTGTAGGCAGACTGGTGCACTAAGATCCCAGCAGGGGAATGTTCAAGTTGCAGAACTAGGCTTGGTTTTGCCTAAGTCTTTCATTTCGTATTCCGACATCAGGTAGGAACTCGCTTCCTCAATATCCTCAGGTGTACCGATTATATTCAAATCTTCCACGTACACCGAGATAATACAGAAACCTTCTTGTGATCTCCGTATAAAAACACATGGGCAATCTTCATTGCTCGTGTAGCCCTTCTGATGAAGGAAATCGCTTAAGCGATTATACCACATCCTACCTGATTGTTTAAGTCCATACAGTGACTTCTTAAGCTGAACACTGTATAAACCTCTGTTAGCTCTATCTTGGTTCGGAACAGGGATACCTTCGGGTACCTTCATGTATATGTCCGAATCCAAATTACCATAAAGGTAAGCGGTGACAACATCCATAAGTTTCATTGCCAAGTCCAAGTTTACTGCCATTGAGATCAAGTATCTAAAGGTAATTCCATCCATGACTGGGGAGTAAGTTTCCTCGAAGTCGACACCTGGTGGCTGGGATAAACCTTGAGCAACGAGCCTTGCTTTGTACCTTACTACCTCGTTATTTTTGTTCCTCTTTCGAACAAAGACCCATTTGTGACCAACGGGGCGCACATGGGGAGGAGTTAGACAAACAGGTCCAAACACCTCTCTTTTGTTGAGAGAAAATAACTCAGCAGTTATTGCCTTCTTCCAATCTTTCCAATCCGACCTTTTCTAACAATCAGTGAGAGTGTTAGGATCTCGGTCGAGATCTATGATTGAGGCAATTTTCTTGGCAAAATAAATGTCGACATTTGCCATAGCTTGATTAATTGACTCGCTCGAATGAATATAATTAATGGCCATTTCGTCATGGAGTGCATCAGGCACATTCCCTTCCTCCACCGGATTTCCCATTCCGGGAGCAAGGTCCTTTAGTTTTCCCGCTCCAATGTGTGCGCACACATCTTCGCTGGGTATTTCCGTAGTAGGAAAATTCAAGTCCGGAATTTCGTGCACTGAAACGTCCGTACTTGTGCCAGGTCTCAACTGGCTCCCCATTGAAGGGGTAGACTGCGATAAATCTCTCTTATCCTTTTTCTTCGGGCGTCCCTGGGTACTTGGGATTTGAGAAACCGGATTCCTCGTCCTCTTAGGCCTAAGAACGGGATCGGGTATACCATGATCTCTCTTTGGTATTTCAACCCTTTCCGGTGCATTGCGCGCGGGCACATGCGACTTTGTCACAGAATTTAAGTCACTAAAGTGATCAGGCAGTTGATTCGCCAACGAGTGCAAATCTATTATCTTTTGAACTTCTCTATTAGACTCAGCAGTGCGCGGGTCATGAGCGTGGATCCCCGTGGCTTGCCACGTAAGTTCTCGACTTTTATCATCAAGGGGTTGATTATCTCCCCCTAAAGTCGGGAAAAGATCCTCGTCAAAAATGCAATCAGCGAAACGGGTCGTATGACAGTCACCTGTCGCGGGGTCCAGAAACCTGATTATGGACACAGTCTCATAACCAACGTATATCCCCGACTTACGGAGCGGTCCCATTGCCGATCGCTGAGGGGGTGGTATTGGTACATATACCTGGCAACCGAACCTACGAAGGTGGGAAATTTTCGGTGCCGACCCTTGCGCAAGCTGCATAGGAGAATGGATGTTGTAGGACGATGGTCGAAAGTTTATGAGATTGGTAGCGTGTAACACCGCGTGACCCCAACATGTAGTTGGTAAATTACAACCCTGAAGGAGCGGTCGGGCAATGAATTTAATTCTTTTAATCAATGCCTCCGCAAGTCCATTTTGCGTGTGGACGTGCGGTACAGAATGCTCAAGTTTGATTCCTGTTGCCATGCAATAATCATCGAACGCTGATGGCTAGTTTGAGACTCCAAGTGCAGAGTGTGTAGCTAGTGGCAAGCCTTCTTCCCCACGAGGGTGACTCGAGGGTTTATATCGAACTCTTGGGGAGCCAGTATTTCAGCGGTTGTCTTCCAAGCTTCCTCCAGGATCCTGCAAACAAGTGGAGAATTTTGTGCCTTCAACCTCACCAAGTGGTTGTCAAGCACAAGGTGTGAGACTTCTAAATTGCAATGCAAAACTGAAAGTAAATGTGCAATAATTAAATCTACTACTAAATGCAAATGAGAAAATAAATATGCAATGGATTGTTTTTGTATTTTTGTGATGCAAGTGGTGATGGAGATAATGTAAATTCGAATTGGAGATGCAAGTAAAGTAAAGTGCAAGTAAAGTAAATTGCAGCAAAGTAACTAGAGTGTTTTCTTATAATTAAAATAGGACCGGGGTTCATGGTTTCACACTTGCATTCTCTCAAATAAAGTAGTAGACGGTGGACATAAAGAATTACATGTGAGATTACAATAACATGTTTAACATTGAGTACTTTCATATGGGCATCACGTCCTAGCATAGAGATCTCTACGGTCATATTGATCCCTCTTATACTCCACCAAGATGCGAAATAAATCATAACACCTCGACAATTAAGGAAAAACCAGAGTATAGCTTTAAGCAATGTGACATGAAGTTGAAGTAAGAACTTGCTAGATCTAGTCATGGAGATTGATTAGTGTCACTTCAAATCCCCGGTAACAAGGTACTCCTTTTTATCCCTAGTTAGGTAACTAAGAAAGGTTTAACAAAACCTAAGTGGATCGCTGAACTTCTGTCACTTTCACGGCACTAGCCACCCCCCGTTACTCCAACTAATGCACTCCCGGATCCCACGAGAAGAGAGGAGCCTCGGTGGACCCTCCCTGGAGCTCCCGGATCACACGAACGAATACGTAATACATATATAAAGCAGAATAAGGAACACTTATATTACGGAAGCAAAGTATATCAAGCATATTACATGATGGATGGAGTGTATTATAAAATCAAATTCAGTTGCAACCGGGGCTATAGTACTCTCCATTTACGTTTAGGACCTCTGCATCTAAGAAGCCCGCAATTTCCTCCTGAATTGCTCGTATGCGGTCCCTTGGTAGAAGACCGTCCCGAAGCCGTTCGATCTAATATAAAGAAGAGTGGTCAATATATATTAATGAAACTAAGTAACTAAAATAGATGATAAGAAGAAGAATTGACGACTAACATACATGAAGTTGCTTTAAATTTCTGCCCTTGGGACATGTCGTCTGACGAATGAACTCGCAAACGTAGTATCCACACAAGTGATTCCCGTCTTCTTGTTGCAAGCAATTTACGAGAACATGGTTTCAATCAAAATAATAATCAACCAGACATGATAATGGTATCGACACTAGAATCAAGGAGATGCGCGCGGATCTAGATAGTACTTACTTGCACACCATCAAATGTAAGCTCTAATTTCCATTCACCCCTGACCTTTTTTATGAACCTCTTCCAAACACTACCCGAGAAAAAAAAGAATAAAAAGAGTTAGTAATTACTTGATATCCGAAAATGAAACAAAATAGTCGATATAGTGCCATATATAAATACTGAAATTAATAAAGATTGAAATTACCGCTGGATCATTTCCTGCATGTCTGCCCACATCGCTAGGGGTTTACGTTTTGGGTCCATTACCATTACTTTTCCTTTGTCAATTTCGAAGATTAGCAGAATATAGTGGAAGCTGCGCACGCAGAACTCATCAATTATACAGTGAACATCGAGTAAGGAAAACAGAATGTTTACAACACAGTAACACTAACCCGAAGTTGTAAGGAAATAGTTGACGCCTGCTGCTTCTTTGCTACATCCTGCGTCCTGCATCAGCTTTATCTGTTCTTCAAGTTGACGCCTCCAGTTTGCCTGAGTCTCTGCTTCAGCTGCCTCCGCGTCCTTTCTACGTTGACGGCTTCTATCGGGGTATATCTTTTTGCTGTCGTCGAACCCAGTTTTCCACGGAGGATTGCCTTCTACGGCTCGTGTACGCCCTACGTGTTCCTTATTCCCGAGGGCGCGTGTGAGCTTGTCGTTCTCTCTATCTAGCACGAACTTCCCCTCTTTAACGTCCTGTATTGCGGTTCTCAGCCTCTCTATGGGTAGAGGACTCTCTTTATGCCTTAGGTTATAGATTGCATTTCCTTCGGCGTCCAACGTGCCCCCATGCCCGTAGAACCATGACCTTGTCCGCTCGACCAACAAGAACGTCTCGGGAGTGATCCCCAGCTTAAGCAGGTCGTTCTCCCATTTTCCCCACTTGGGACTGGAACACTTGTAGCCACCTTGCCCCCATAACATGTTGATATACCTTTTTGGCGGCGTTTTTCTCATTTGTTTTTGTCCTTTCCAGTTAATTCTCTGACAGCTTGTACTTCACGAAATCTGCCCATATGGATTTTATTTTCTCATACCCTTGAGTGAAATCTGGAGTCTTCTTTTTCTTAACATAGTCAGGTTCAATCTTTTCTTCCAGTTTTTGAATTGCTCGGCCATCTTTTTCAGGGTCCACGCCTTGATCATTTTCTCGTATCTCTTTTTTCATTTTAGTAACATCGGCCTCATTCACAACCGCTTCATTCTCGTTCACCTTCGGCAAGGGTAACTTGAAATTAGACAAGATCTTTGAGAAAACATGTTCTTTGGCTATTTTGCTGACATATGAAATTCCTTGTTTCCGCGGATCTTTTGGCCGATTCCACTCATGAACAGTGATTGGGATGTGATCCCTAACTAGCACTCCGCATTGCTTCACAAATTTTTGGGCAACATCAGCGGGAAGCTCGGGTGTGCCGTCTGCTGTGATCGTGTCGATCCTATATTTTTTTGTATCTTTTAACTTCTTTGTTGCGCCTCGTTTAGTCTTTTTTCCGGTCGATATGATTGAACCGGATGGCTAAAAATATAAAGACTGTTAATACATGTATATAGACAACGGATGCTTCATTAATTAACATATGTATATATGCACCTCGGAGCCAGTGTTTGTAATTTGTACGGCTCCCCCGGAGCCGTCGGCTGCTCCCATATCGGAGCCGTCGGCTTCTCCCTCACCGGAGTCGTCTCCCTGGGTGAGCTCCGGATCTCCCTCACCGGAGTTGTTCATCCACTGACTCACATCGGTCTCTACGTCGGGACCGCGGATGAAACCCTCGAGCAAGTTTTTGGCATCTTCGTCTCTTGGCTCCATACTATACAAAAAGATTAATTATATGTTTCAAATCCATTTCATCAAAATTGCTTATAGATAATAACTAATGATCAATTATTTTCATCAAAATTGCTTATAGATAATACACAAAAAGAGCAACATATTCATGAAATATTTAAACGTATGATAATACGCATCCATAGATAAGGAACCTCATAGGGTAGTCATACCTCACGTTGTTAAATTTTCTAACATTCCTAACATTCTTAAATTTCTAACACTAATTTAGTTAAATTTTCTAACATTTTTAAATTTCCTAACATTTCTAACATTTCCTATGTCAATTCTAACAAATCTAAAATTCCTAAGTCTAATCTAAAATTTCTAACATTCATAACTAATGATTCTAACATTTCTAACACTAATAAATAACTAAAAACAAAAACAGTAATTAAGTTAAAAAAAAGGAAAAACACGGAAAAAAAACCCCTAGTTAGGGCGAGATGGAGGCAGTCCTTACCTCCTCTAGGGCAGCGGCCGGCGCGGGACAGTGGCGGCGGCGGCGGGGGGGGGGGGGGGGGGGCAGTGGAGGCCCGACGGAATCGAGGGGCGGCGTTCGCGGGCTGGCGGAGGCCCGACTGGATCGAGGGGTGGCGGCGCGACGGGATCGAGGAACGGCGGCGCGGCGGGATCGAGGGGCGGCGCTCGCGGGCTGGCGGCGGCTCGAAGGGATCGAGATGCGGCTCGAGGTGCGGCGCTCGCGGGCTGGCGGCGGAGAGACGACGGAATCGAGGGGCGGCTCGCGGGCGGGCAGCGGGACGGAGCGCGGGGCGACGACGGGATAGGGCGGCGTGGGCGGGCAGCGGGACGGAGCGCGGCGCGGCGGCGGAGGAGTGCGTCGGCGGGGTAGGGGCGGCCGCGCGAGGGGGCAGTGGCGGCGCGGCAGCGGAGTGCGGCGACGGAAAAATTGGGCAGTCTGGCGGCGTCGGTTCGTCCCTGCGCGCGGTTCTGAAATTGGGGAGGGGGACGGTGACGTGTATATATTCATGGCCATCCGTCCCGGGTGGAGGCAGGAACCGGGACGAAAGGCCCCATTAGTCCCGGTTGGTGGCCGAAACCGGGACGAAAGGCCACCGTCCAGATGCTTTTTTTGGCCGGACGCGCCAAATGTTTTAGCGCCAAAATTTGAATATTGTTTGAATATGCACATGAATAACTTCTATATACTTTCGAATTTGAAAAAATTTCAACATGAAAATTGCTTAAATTTGCCTAAATTAAATCTGTTTTCTGTTTACCTAAATAATTATTCTAACTATTCAAACTATTAACTATTTTACTATTTACATTTAAATCCGTTTTCTAGCTACTAAGTACATATATATACATACCAAATGCATGGCATAACGTATGCTGGCGAATTCTGTTGTTTTGTATTTGGTCGATGAACTGACCGGTGTATGAAGCTGCTATACATAGGGTCCTCTGACTCACAAAGTGCTAGATCCAACGGCTCACAACCACTCGAAAGAAACACAGCGTAGCCCTGATCGAACGGCTCACAACAGGTCGAAAGAAACACACCCCTGATCCAACGACTCACAAGCGCTTGAAAGAAACACACGATCCGTGTGATTTTATCTGATTGGTCCAAACGAAATCCGAACCATTTCGTCCCGGTTGGTAAAACAGGCCGGGACTAAAGGGATATGTTTTCTTCTCACTATATATATATGTATGCATTGCCACACCATTGGCATAAACACATACGAACTCACCACTCTCTCATGGCTTCTACCGTACCCACTCTAACCTTCATCCAGGCGGAGGCTCTTTCCGCCTCGAACTACCCCTGCCCGCCCGGCTACAGCGTTCCCGCCGGTTGGATGCTGAGCGCCGGAGGAGTGCCGGTCTCTCCTCTTCCTCAAGGTGTGGCGCGTCGGGCGGCCATCACGAACCACTACTACCACGAGCTCACGCCAGAGCAGCGGAGGAATCCAAGTTGGAATCCTGACTACCGCCCTACTTGGGACGCCTTCTTCATTAATCGGCGTGAGAGTGCGCTCGCCAAGTACAAGGAGAACGGCCCGCCTCCTTCGAACTTCAACGAGGCCGGTCGTCGGATGTGGTGGGGCGGTGGACGGACTCTTCAGAGCGTCATGAACTACAACAGGGCTGGCGATAACCCCCGCCTGCGCTACCCTCACGCCCAGTCCTGGAGTCGTGATCCTCCGAGGAGTCCAGAGTACCGTCCGACGATAGTGATGACGACGGCGGCGACTACAACGACTACGAGTCGGAGTATTATAGCCCTAGGAAGGAGTATGACTAGCTAGTAGATCGATGCACTCTGGCCATTATGTACTGCCTTATTTATTTAGATCTATGCTCTCCGTTTAGATTTAGATCCAATCTAGCCATTATGTGTACTGTTCCTTGTTTACCTATCGAAATGCATGTCCCCCTCTCCTTATAACGTGAGTCGTCTGAATCCAACCAATCAGGAAGAATCACACGGAAAACAGAAAACAGACGCGCTAGCGGGCCGCTGTTTCCCGGAATACAACAAATTATTTTATTAAACGGCCAACAGAAAACAGACGCGCTAGCGCGCTACTCCTCGTCCTGGTCGTCGTCGTCGGTGACCTCCTCGTCATCGTCGGAGGTGCATGATGGTATGTCCGACATAGGCCCCCACCTCGGATCGTCGGAGGCCCAGACTTCGCCGGCGTGGTCGGCCCGACGGAGCTCTTGCAGCGCCTTCATCCTCGCCTCCCGAGCGGCATCTAACTCGAGGTGGCGTTCGAGGCGCCGCTCCGCCCGCTCAGCCGCGCGGGTCTGCCATAGCTCCTCGGCGGCACTCTCCTCCCCCGGATTGTTCCGGTAATACTCGCGGACCACGCGGTCGTCCCTGGCGTCGACTAGGCCCTGAAACGCGCGGTGCCTGAGGTGGCGGTGGTCGGCGGCAGTGACGATCTGCGGCGTCGGCACCCTGGCCTCCGCTTCCCAGAGGGTGTGGCAGTCGTTGAAATTCATCAGCGACTGCGGGCGGTTGAGGCGCCAGGCCGCCGCGTCCCAAGCGCGGGCGGCCTCCGCCGCCGTCGCAAAGGAGCCGAGGGGGAGGGTCGTCCCCGCTCGGACGCCGCGGAAACCGGTGGTGTTGTTCCTCCTCGGAGGCATGGTGGTGGCACGACGGTGCGTGGAGAGGAGAAGACGCTCGAGGCGCGGCAGTTTATACCGCGCATTCGTTGTCACGCGTCACAACTCCCGCGCCACGCGGCAGGACTCCCGTGCCACGAGGTACAATACACACCAACACCCACCTCTCTCACTCCCCCAAGCAAAAAAAAAAGAAAAAGGGAAGGGGGGTGTGAGGCCACATATGTAGGGGAAGGGACATTGGTCCCGGTTTGGGGAATGATCCGGGACCAATGCCCATGCGCGTGCCACGTGGCCTGTGGCTAGGGATTGGTCCCGGGTCGTGCCACGAACCGGGACCATTGTCTCCCCACGAACCGGGACAGATGCCTCCAGGTGGTTTGTGCTGCCTCGGGCACACGAACCGGGACCAATGCATACCATCTGTCCCGGATTTTCATGCAACCGGGACAGATGCCCCCTGGCCCCCCTGGACGAAAGGGGTTGTTTCCACTAGTGTTTATAACTAGTTTAGATACCTCTATATCTACGTGTGGTCATCTTAACCTAGCCGCCGCCAGGAGCTTGGAGACTAGGGAGAGGACCTTCTACCCCCGATCTCCACCGGCCACAGCGTTGGTCCCCTCTCTCTCCGATTGCCGCTCCGGCGGCAGGAGGGAGGGGGACCTCGTTCCTCCGTTCTGTAGTTAGGGTTTGGTTTTGTAGGTTGTGGAGCGTCGTTGGGGGGGGGGGGTGGGAGCGGCGCTTCGACGAATAAATCTGTCTCAACTCCACTCCCACACCGGCGGCGTCCTTCAATACGGCGTCTCGGAGTTGATGGCATCGTGTGTTCGCCGACCTTTCAGATCGGTGCCGTTAGGGTTCATGGATGGTATCGGCGAGGCGGTGGCGGCGATCCCATCGGGTGTGTCTCTCCTTCTGTTCTGTCCCCGTTGCTGCGGCGTTGTCTCCGGCTTCATAGTGGAGCAGTGAGGATTTGTCATCCGGGAGTACGCGCAGACGGCTACCTGCGCAGTTAATAGCTAGAAGATGGTGCATCTTGTGCTGGGTTTGTGGATGGAAGCTGGCAGTTCTGGTTTCTTCCTTCGACGTTGTAGTCGTGCGACCATGTCAGTTCTGGAGTTCGATGGCGTGTCCGGGGACACGTTGCCTCGGTCTGATTCATTCAACGATAATGGTTTTGCTTCTGGCAAGCTATTTTGGAGGTCCCTAAAGCTGCAAACCATCGATGGAGCCGCGTCGATCTCGGATGAAGAGGTGATTTGTCTTCTCTCTCTTGGTGGTCACTTTGGTGGTGCCGAAGGAGATGGACAGACGTCGCGCAGGCAGGGATGGATGCAGACAAGCGGCTGGCTATCGCGTCGCACATGCGGGATGGAGTCCGGCCGGGCGCGGGCAGCCGGGCGCGTCGGGCATGCAGCGACAGGCGAGGATGGCGGCCAGCCCTGTAATTTCTCATGTGTGGATTAACTCTTTCGACTGTGTTTCCTTTAATCAGAATAAACGAATCGTTTTTTCTTTACTTGGTGGTGGCATGTCCAGTAATTTCTCCATGTGTTTGTTGAGCTCAACATTGGAGCAATGTGATCAGTTTGATTTTTCTAATTTTACGGCTGAGATTAATTGTATCTACGAAGTTTGCTCTTTTATAAGTAGTTTAGATACCTCTATATCCATACCTAATAATAAGGGCAATGCTGAGCGTCCTCCGGAGGATGGCTTCCTCCCATCCTCCGGGTCCCTAGCCAGCCACGTGTCCCAAAAAAGCACCTAAATCCCTCTTTTTCTAAAAATCTTCCAATTTTGCTATAAAACATCCCGCTTTTGCTGCAGGTGTAACAAAAAACGGTTCGACCACAAAACATAAAAGGCTGGACTCACCGAAGACCTCGCCTGAGACTCATGTAGCAAAATTTTTATTCAATTTTAGCAAAACAAATGTGCTATTTTAGCAAAAACGAGTTCGTCGGAGACGAGATAGCAAATTTTTTATTCGATTGTAGCGAAAAAGTATGCTATCGTAGCAAAACGACTTCGCAGAAGACAGGGTGCAAAATCTATAATCTATTATAGCAAAATAACAAAACTTCTATAGCAAATAATTTGTGCTATTGTAGCAAAATAAAAAACGAGTTCGCCAGAGATCTCGGCCTCGCCGGCCTGAGGATGGGCAGCAACACTGGCCCCCATAGGCAGCAACACCGGCCGAGGCGACCTGAAAGGGTGGAGGCTGATGGGAGTGGTCCCCGTGGGGCTGGCTCGTGCTTGAAGTCGACGCCAGCGGTAGGGCGAGCTCGCCAAGGAGGAGGGCGATGAGTTAAATCCCCATGAGGCGAATCAGGCGTGAGGTGAAGGCCGGCAGCGCGACGAGCTCGTATGTGTTGAGCACAGGAGAGAGGACGGCGGGGGCACAACCGAGGAGGGCGTAGCGGGGGACGAGGGCAGCGAAGGCGGCGAGGAGACAAGGCGGGGATGCAGGCGAGAGGAGGAGGCGCGAAGAGGCGGTGAAGAGGCCTCGGAACGCAAGGAGGGAGACGGCCGCGACGATGCTGGCAGCCGCGGCGATCTCGTGGGATGGAGCCATGGCAGCGGAGGCACGGCCAAGGAGGGCATAGCAGCGGACGAGGCTGGGACGGGCATAGCGGCGGACGAGGCCGGGGAAGGCGGCGAGGGGAGGGGGCAGTGCTGGCCCACTGGATGGGAGGGAGTTGGGACGAGGGAGACGGCCTGAGAGGATAAAGGTAGCCGTCGTGTGTGGCTCGGTTAGGTACGCGTGGCGCAACGGGAAGGCGGAGGATGGATCACGTCGTATCCTCCGGAGGAACAACAGCCTTTTCCTAATAATAAAGGCGTTAAGACTTTCTTGGTTTGGTATGTCACTAAAACTGCCCGTAAAGTTAGACACAAATTACGCACCACTGCCACCGGTAAGTTGGATATCGATTTGTTACTTTTTTTTGGTACGTACACCAATCTCTACTATGCAGTTTCCGTTGACCACCTAGGTTTTTTTTTCACAAAAACGCGAAAGCTTTGCGTTTCGATGCATTGATAGAAAAAGAGAGTTTATGTACAAGCCTTTGGGACAGGCGACCCCACACCATACAACTCAACCCACTACCTAGTCTAGGGGAGAAGAAGTCCGAGGCCACGAGCTCCGGCGCACACCCACGAACGAGCCTCGGTCTTGATAGTTCCTATCAATGCGCCTACCGAGGGGCTTGCGTTGTCGAAGACGATCGCGTTCCGCTGCTTCCAAATCTGCCACGCCGTCAGCATGATGAGTGAGGAAGTGCCCTTCCGGAGCAAGCGTGGGGTGGAGCGTAGAGAGAGCATCGACCATTCAACGTAGTCGTCCTCCACAACAGGGGGCCTAGCCGTGGATCGTACCCAGGAGAGAAACTCATGCCAAATAGTACGCGAGAACGGGCAGCCAGTGAGGATGTGGCCCATAGACTCCAGCGACTGGTCGCAAAGTGGACAGCGATCTTGGTGTGGAAGTCCACGACGTGCCAACCTCTCTCCTGTCCAGCAGCGATCCATGCAAGAAAGCCAGATGAAGAATTTCACCCTAGGCGGGTCCCAAGACCTCCAGTTCAACCTCCATGATCTAGATACTGTCGCTCCATGAAAGAGCGCCTCGTAGCAAGTTCGGAGGAATAAGCGGCGTCCGGGGTCCAGCGCCAAATCAACATGTCCGGCGTCTCCTGCAGCTGCACCCTTTGCATCTCTCCCCACACCCGAACATATTGGAGGAGGGCGATCGGGCATAGCGCTCCACCAATGTCGGAGATCCACTGGCGGTGCAGCACGCCCTCCTTGACCGTTCTCGTCTTCTTGCGGCGTTTAAGGATGAGAGCGGTGAGGTTAGGCGCAATGTCCTCCATCGACTTGCCTCCCCACCACTTGTCCTTCCAAACCAGCGCTGTTGATCCGTCCCCTAGGACCATCTTAGTGGAGATAGCAAAGATCTGACGCTCTGTGCGAGAGAATTGCATGTCCAAGCCCCTCCAGGGCCTCTGCGGGTCGGTGTGCAGCCGCCACAACCAACGGGTCCGAAGGATCACCGAGGTGCGAGCGAGGTCGGGGATCCCTAGGCCACCAAGCCTGAGTGGCCGGCAAACTCTTGCCCAGTTAACGTGGCAGTGGCCCCCATTTGCCGCCCCCCGGCCCGTCCACAGGAAACCGCGAATTTTTTTTTCAATCTTCTTTAGGACTTTCTTGTTAGCGCTGATGACCACCATTTGGTGTAGTGGGATTGCCGCTAGGACGGCCTTTATAAGCGCAAGTCTCCCTGCTTTGGGAATCATCGCATCTTTCCAGGTCGGTAGTTTGTCCGCAACCCGATCGACCAATGGTTGTAGGGCTTCCCCAGACCGTCTTTGTAGCCCCAGCGGAATGCCGAGGTACTTCACCGGAAATTGGGCAAGCTGACACCCCATAGCCTCGGCAGCTCCCACCGCAACCTCCTCCATGCACCCGATAGGGGAGACAGAGCACTTAGCGAAGTTGGTGTGGAGTCCAGAAGCGTGACCATAGAGCGCTAAGATCTCTCGGAGATTATGCAGCTCTGCAGGGTCCGGATGACAGAAGATGACCACGTCATCCGCGTACAGGGACACCGTGGTGACCAGGTCCTGGCGGGCCACCCTACGCATAATACCAAGCTCAGCTGCCTTAGCTAGCACCCTGTTCAGGGTGTTGATCACCAGAACGAACAGTTGAGGCGAAAGAGGATCACCCTGACGTAGACCGCGCCGGTGCCAAATAGGCGGTCCCGGCTCACCATTGAGCATCACCCTAGAGCTGGCGGTGGCCAGCAGAATGGCCACCCACTCAAAGAAACGTGGACCGAACCCCACTTTCCGGAGCACCTCGAAGAGGAGTCCCCACGAGACTGAGTCGAAGGCTCTCGCTATGTCAAGCTTAAGCATCACCCTAGGCTCCTTGACCCGATGTAGAAGCCGCGCGGTTTGCTGCACCAACATGAAGTTATCATGGATGCATCAGCCTCGAATGAACGCACTAAAAAACCAGGTACGTCAATAAAATCGGTACTTCGTGTTTTTTGTTCGCTAAAAAAACTGCCCCGTGTGCCTCTCCTTGCTAAAAAACTAGACACGAGCCGAGAAAAAAAAGGCGTCATTTTGGTTTCGTACGTCTCCTTATAGTTTCCAACCTCGAGCCAGCTATGTCTGTTATTGTTTCTACCACCCGATTTCAGATTGCCACCAACATGGCCACACGACATGAGATCCCGCGATAAAAGGAAACAACGAAAACCTCGCCCACTCCTACCTCCGGATTATGCCCAACCTCAGTAGCGCTTGCGCCCTGGCGATTGCCAGTGCCCATCTGGTCGGTCCTGGTCTCTTGGACCTCCCCTTCCTTGTCGTGAGGGTGCGGCCCATGATGACAATCTCTCGCTACGAGGCCATCTATCGGGAATCGGGATGACCTGACGTGCGTGCTGCTGACTGGCAACCGACGAGCTCCGCGTGCTCGCCCTCTTCTGCAGCAACGTCCCAATGGTACTGGAGTTGTCGTGGGCCACGGTCATTGCTGGCTCGCCATGCAGCATGCACCTGCTGGAGCTCTCCTCGCGGTCATCGTTGAGCTCCATTGTTTAATGAAAGAGCCAAGGTAGTGTCTTTCTTCAACAGCGAGAACAGGGGGGCCCAAGACGGCCATCTCCGACCATCAACCGCGATTTTCCCAATAGCATCGCTAGGTAACGCGTGGTCATCTTCGACATGCCGTACTACAACTTGATTGAGCAGGACGTCATGTTTCATCGGCATCCTAGGCGACACTTGATGGTTTTTACCGCTGACAAATTGCGTACGCATTATAAAAGCTTGGACCTATGCGATCCCCTAGCTAGAGATGAAGGAAAGAAGCACAATCCTAAATCAGTCGATTTTTGGAGCACACACAAACCTAAGTCAGTTTGGAGCACGAAACAAAAACATGTGGACAATATGATATGGACATGAACTTTGCCTCAATTGCAAGAAAAGGTTCTCGGGTCTCTCGACCGCAACCCAGATCAACGTGATTGCAACTTCGCATGCTCTCGACATCGTCATGACCTTGCATTGGCGATTTCACAGAATTTCCTTCACAGAATTTGTTGAAGAGACAACAGGGGCGAACATCCCACCTGAACATTTCATTCATTTTATGTGGGTAAAAACATATGTACATTGGGCCCGCGGAAAAGGGGGAGAGTACAAAGGGGGGCGGGCTCATAGAGGGTGGCGGTGCTACATTAATCCGGTGGGAGCAGGCAAGCACACCAAGTAAGTAAGGGGGAGACGCCCACACGCCGGGGGGGGGGGGCGAACGACCCAAAGCGTCAGGTGGTCGACGGCCATGTGGAGCGTCCTTGAAAGGGGAACAAGGTCGGCCTCGAAAACCATGCGGTTGTGAGTCTTCCAGATGACCCAAATGAGGCGTAGAAGCGTCGTATTGCGGCATGCATCTTGGAAGCGCGGGAGCTCCTGAGCGAGTGTTGCCAGAAGAGACGTAGCATCGGGGCCCGCAATAGGGCAGAAGTTAGGGGCAGTCTTTCCCCAAAAATCGAGCAGCAGGGGGCACTGGAAGAAGAGGTGGGTGATTGATGGCTCCCAAGTGCAGGAGATCAACTGTAGCACTTTTCGAATTAGAAAGGTTGTCGCACCCACGAGGAGCAGAAGGAATTGGTAAGTAGAATAGCAAAGGAATAATAAAAGCAACAGGTGTTTTTGTGTTTTAATTGTCTAGTGCAAGTAAAGTAAAATGCGGAAAGTAAATTGCAGCAAGTAGTAGGTCTCAATGAGAGACAAAGCTCAATCCTCTAATGCGCAAGAGGACAAGCTCAAGTGTGTGTTTGTGTCTTATATGTGGAAAACGTTCCCGAGGGCTGCACGGATTTAGCTGGCATAGTGATTCATTGCATAACATGTTTGTATATCTTGTCTAGTTTTAATCTTCTTCGGACGGAGCCACAAATAGGAATAGCTAAATAAATAAACTATCACCCCTTATGATGGATCACGTGGCCAATTAAATGACAGCACGAGAATTATTAAGACATGATGTCCCACCATAGCCTTATGCTCTAAGGTCCCCGATACAAGTACCCTCATAATGCAATTCAACAACTATGTCTCAAGTTCCTATCACCTAAAGACATCATCACGTCACTACACTACGGTGTTCTCCTATGAGCCCATGTAGGTGAAGTGTTGTACAGTCGACGTTCGTACAACACCATCATAGAATCACATAAAAGATAAATACTAGACCAAATAACAACTCATCTTATGTAACAAATCATTGCCAATTAATCCTATGCCCTCAGGAACATGCGGGAACTACTCAAAAAGTGCAAACATGATCATCTATGGTGACATATGTGGTACAACACAATCTGAAACAATGGATGCACCACCAAATAATGACAAGTACTCAATCCCAAACATGCAACGGAGTACAATAACACGTATCTAGGGTGTAGCAATGATCAAACTATGAGGGGAACGGAGTGGATCACGGTGATGGTGATGGTGGAGATGCAGGTGCTGGTGAGGATGGTGACGGAGATGCCTCCTCCCACGCCAAGGAGGAGATGGGGATGATTTCCCCCTTCTCCGGAGCTCCGGAGCAGCAGGATCTGTCTCTCCCATGGAGAGTTTCGAGAGTTTCGCCGCCCTGGCGGCTCCGTCTCGTCTCGGGAAAATTAGGGTGTTTGTTTTCGGGGAAGACGGAGTCGTCAGCAAAAAGACCTCGGGGAGGAGGTGCTGTGGGCCCATTTGGGGGCCCCACACGTGGCCAGGGAATCTGGCCGCGAGGGCTACCCCCTTTTGGGCCTCCTGGCCCTCCTCCTTTGTGTCTTGTGCCCACGGCCTTTCTCCCGAAGAAAAACTGACAGGGTTTCTTTCCTTTCGCAATTTGGATACCTGTAGCTCCTGAAACATCAAAAACATGAAAACAGGTGTTTTCTGACACCCAGAAATTAAATACCAAAAATAGGGACTTTGTAGGAAAGTCCCATAAAATCATCTAAAACATGCAAAACAATGACATAACATTGATAAAACATCCCAATAATGCCTATATGGAGGGTATAAATGATGATATAAAATGCACGTATCAACTCCCCCAAGCTTAAACCTTTGCTCGTCCTCGAGTAAATAAGGACATAGATCATTACATGCATCAATGGACTTATGGTTGATAAATAAATACGGGCATTGTATCATCATCATGTTCAGTTATAATGCAAGATGAATGAATAGAACTCATACACATAAGTATAACATATTCGAAGCTCTAGCAAACACCACATACTTTTGAAAGCAAATAACCATTGTATGTTGGACAATCGAATTATACTCTTTAATTTGGAGAAAGATAAATGAGTAGAGGTAAAACATGATCAAGTCTCATTTAGTTTCCAAACTATTCAGCTTAAATTACTAATTGTAATGTGGCATCCATTGGGCTAAGACTCTCATTGCCACTTTATCATTAGCATCTTAATTTATGAATGTTGAAGTAATGTGGTTGACAAGGTGTTGGTTGAATGTCTCATGCCCCGTGGGTGTGAAAACCTACTCCATGATTACTCAACTTAAGATTCCTAATAAGCTTTGTACAATCATAATAAGTATTAATGACATCATAGAGAATTGCAAAGAGGTACCTCTTGCCCCATGACATAGAAACCAGCCCATGTCACAATAACAAGATGAACAAACGGAGTAGACTCATCATCCTTTTTTATTTCATTCACTATATGCATAGCTTCTTATTTTATTGTAGGATGTGTTTGTAGAGTCCACTCTAGCTGTAAGTAAATTTCCACCATGATCAAGCATGGCTTGGGTTAGCGGCCCAATGCAATTTCTCTAGTCATATATACTTACTCATCAAAACTTACTATTCCTCTATTTCATTTCGGCATGGCAGGAGTCCAAAAACAAAAGCACATGACATCAACTAAATATAAAATTTCTTTGTGCAATGTTGAAAGCTTTTCACGTGATGCACGTGTTAGCCAACTCCCAACCAAAATCCTTGTCAAGCACAAAACTTTTAGCTCCCATTAATGGATCATGTTTGTTAAGTGCAATAGAAATAAATGTGTGCATTCAAAAGTTCGTGAGAGTCTTATCCCAAATTCAGCCCATGCCAATTAATAACATAAGCATATTAATTTAGAGCATAAATGAAACTATAACATGGTGAACATGCTCGGAATAGCCATTAAGCTAATAGATAAATAGTGGATTTATGTCATATTGAGATAATTCTACAATTGTCCAACACACTCATGTTAATTAATTTCAAGGCAAGATGTGATTGAAACCTATAAATATGCCATGCTCATTTGCATGAGTGTTACCCATAAATCCCCAAAACAAGGGAATCATGGATGACACCATACTTTATTATTCATTGATAAACCATAGGACGGGGATGCATGATAATGCTCAATGAGCTCACTCAAGCCTAAACGAAAACGATACTAGATAATAAAAGCAAGACACACCAAAACTAGATAGACATGATAAAGCTGATAAAAGACGGGGGATAGGTGAAACTCCCCCAAGCTTAGATGGTTGCGTTAATTTCTTCATTCTCCCTTCTTCTCGTACTCAGCCCACCACTCTTTCTTCTTCTTGTCGTAATCTTCCTTCCACTCTTCCTGCTTCCATGGAAAAGGCCTTCCAGTATGGAAGGACATGGGTGGATCATTGTACCTGAGAGTGGCAGCTTCTGCAATCTTCTTGAAACATTCTTCATACTCACAGTTCTGCTTCTCCATGTCCCACATCAGAGCTTGGTACCTATCCATCTCTGATATGACACGCAGATACCTAGTCCCCAGGTCCTTGATCCTCTCCTCGTACTCCTCTATCTTCTGCTCCAGCTCCAGATTCATGAAGTGGCGGGCATCAAGGTTGCGTTCAACAATAGAGTTATACCTGAAAACTGTTTGTTCCAGAGCCTCCAGCCTCTCCTCCAGCGTGCCTTCGGTCTTGGGAGCCTTCACCTCCTCCATGAGCAACACACCATCCTTCAAGGTCAGGGTTTTCATGGGGGTCATCGCGGAGTTGAGGTAATGGTTCACAATGCCTCCCTTGGGTGGATCTTCCCCCCTAGGTTGGATCCGGAGCTTGACATGGCTAAACCCTGGCAGACAGAAACAGCAGAAACAAAGATCGCGCGAGAACTCTCGGTGCGGGATTAGATCGACAAAAGGGGGTATATATTGACGGGTTTTAGGGTAAGACGAAGTGTCGGAGTCGAAAATGAGACGGAACGGGACTCCGAGGTGGAAAAGGGGTACCTCCACGCGGCCAAGGAATCTGGCCGCGTGTGGGGTCCTCTTTTCCCCCTCGAGGTCCAATTCCTTCCAATTTTCTTGTCCCACACGTTAATTTCCATAAAAAATGATTTCCGTAAGTTTTCACGCAATTCCGAGAAACTTCCAAACACAATAATTGTAAATTATTGAATTTGGGTTTCTGAAACTGCAGGATCCCTTACAATTACCTCCTCCGGTGTCATTAACTTTATCTCCTCGATGGTTCCTATGAAGCTCTTTCCTGCAATATAATGTTTTAGGCGTTGTCCATTGACCACATGAGGCTTACCTTTAATATCACCGTGAAGACGGCTGGCCCCCGAACGGTATACCTCATGTACTACCAATGGACCCTGCCATTTTGAAGCTAATTTCCCTGGAGAAAACTTAAAACGAGAGTTGTACAATAGGACTTGATCACCTACTTTAAATTCCTTTCTTTTAATTTTCTTGTCATGCCAAATTTTAACTTTCTCTTTAAACAATTTTTCACTTTCATATGCTTCATTCCTCCATTCATCTAATAGATTTAGGTCAAGCAATCTCTTCTCCCCCGCTGTTTTTAAATCAAAATTTAATTTCTTAATAGCCCATCTAGCTTTATGTTCTAATTCAACGGGTAAATGACATGCTTTTCCATAAACCATTTTATAAGGAGACATACCCATAGGATTTTTATAAGCAGTTCTATAAGCCCACAATGCATCATTAATTTTAAGTGGTCAATCAGATCTAGCTCTGTTTACTGTTTTCTCTAAAATAAGTTTAATTTCCCTATTACTTAATTCAACTTGTCCACTAGTTTGAGAATGATAGTGTGATGCAATTCTACAATTAACATTATATTTTGCCAATGTTTTTCTAAGAACACCATGCATAAAATGAGATCCACCATCAGTAATTAAAAATCTGGGAACACCAAATCTAGGGAAAATAATTTCTTTAAGCATTTGCATGGTTGTGGCATGGTCTGCACTCTTAGTAGGAATTGCTTCTAGCCATTTTGTAACATAATCAACAGCAACCAAAATGTGAGTATGTTTTGTACTAGATGTAGGAAATGGTCCCATAAAGTCAAAACCCCACACATCAAATGGTTCAAGTGGTAATGTATAGTTCATAGGCATTTCATTCCTGCTACCAATGTTTCCTACTCTTTGAAATTTATCACAAGTTTTAACATATTCAGCACAATCCTTGAATAGAGTAGGCCAATAAAAACCACATTGTAATACCTCTGCTGCAATACGATCTCCTGCATGATGTCCTCCATAGGGACTGTCATGACAATCTCTTATAATAGCCTGTTGTTCATGCTCAGGTACACAACGTCTAATAATGCCATCAACACTTTTCTTATACAAGAATGGATCATCCCAAAAATAATGTCTAAGGTCATAAAAGAATTTCTTTCTTTGCTGGTAAGTAAATTGTGGTGGCATAACTTTCCCAACAATAAAATTTGCATAATTAGCAAACCAAGGAGATGCAACTTTAGCACTAGAAACACTAACAAGGGCAAGTTGTTCATTAGCAAAACTATCATTAATAGGAATAGGATCATCGGGTATATTTTCCATTCTAGAAAGATGATCAGCTACGGGATTATCTTCTCCTTTCCTAACTACTATGTGTAAATCAAATTCTTGCAACAAAAGTACCCATCTTATTAGCCTAGGCTTAGCATCTTTCTTATTCATCAAATATTTAATAGCAGAATGATCAGAGTGCACAGTGAATTTTGAATCAATTATGTAAGATCTAAATTTATCACATGCAAATATTACCGCTAAAAATTCTTTTTCAGTTGTAGCATAATTTCTTTGAGCACCATCTAGTGTTTTACTAGCATAGTAAATAACATTCAATTTCTTATCAACCCTTTGTCCTAAAACAGCTCCAACTGCATAATCACTAGCATCACACATAATTTCAAAGGGCAAGTTCCAATCAGGAGCTTGAATAATAGGTGCAGTTATTAAGGCTTTCTTTAAAACATTAAAGGATTATATGCAATCATCATTAAAAGAAAACGGAACATCCTTTTGCAAAAGATTGGTTAGAGGCTTTGATATTTTAGAGAAATCTTTAATGAACCTACGATAAAAACTTGCATGACCGAGAAAACTTCTTATACCTTTGATGTCTCTTGGATATGGTAATTTCTCAATAGCTTCAATTTTTGTTGGGTCAACTTCTATTCCTCTTCTAGAAATACGATGCCCAAGAACAATTCCCTCTGTTACCATAAAGTGACACTTCTCCCAATTAAGAACAAGGTGTTGGTCTTCACAACGCTGCAAAACTTTGTTAAGGTTGAACAAGCAATTATCGAAAGAAGTACCATACACCGAAAAATCATCCATAAATACTTCCACTATCTTTTCAATATAATCAGCAAATATAGCATTCATGCATCTCTGAAAAGTAGCAGGCGCATTACATAAACCAAAAGGCATTCTCCTATAAGCAAATGTACCATATGGGCAAGTAAAAGTGGTCTTTTCCTGATCATCACTATGAACTGGAATTTGAGAGAAGCCTGAATACCCATCTAAATAACAAAAGTGAGAATGTTTAGATAATCTCCCTAGCATTTGATCAATAAAGGGCAATGGATAATGGTCCTTACGAGTTGCTTTATTTAATTTTCTATAATCAATGCACATTCTATAACCAACAACAGTACGTTGAGCAACAAGTTCATCATCTTTATTAGGAACCACAGTAATTCCACCTTTCTTAGGAACACAATGAACAGGACTAACCCATTTACTATCAGCTATAGGATAAATAATACCAGCCTCTATGAGTCGAATTACCTCCTTTCTTACCACTTCCTTCATTTTTGGATGTAGACGGCGTTGGAAATCAACAACAGGTTTAGCATCTTCTTCCAAATTAATTTTATGCATACATAGAGCTGGACTTATGCCTTTAAGATCATCAAGAGAATAACCAATAGCCTTACGGTGGGCTTTAAGCACATCAAGTAATTTCTCTTCTTCCTCAGCTGAAAGGTTAGCACTAATAACAACAGGATATATATTTTTCTTATCCAAGTATGCATATTTCAGATTTTCAGGCAAAGGCTTTAATTCAAAACTAGGATCTCCTTTAGGAGGTGGGATTACTCCTAGATTATCAGGTGGGATATGCAATTGTAATTGTGGAGGTTGCTTCCATAATATTTGTTCTAAAGCTTCTTTTTCTGCATCATTAAATGGCTCTTCCTGATTAAGCATATAACGTTCCACCACGTCTGATGAAGCTACAGCTATATGAGCAAGAGTTTCAATTATATCTTTAGATTTTGGTTCTTTCTTAGCAGGTTTATCAGCAAATTTAGAAAAATTAAATTCAAGTTTCTCTCCAGCACATTCAATAAACACCCTTTCTCTAGGAAAATCAATTTCAGCACCAACAGTATGTAAGAAAGGTCTACCAAATATAATAGGTAAGAAAGAATCTTGTGGACAACCAAGCACAATAAAATCAGTAGGATATTTTATTTTCCCGACCAATACTTCAACATCTCTAACAATTCCAAAGGGACTAATATAATCTTTATTAGCAAGCTGAATGGTCATACCTGTTTCTTCCATGGTGATAAGATCAATATCAGGCTTAATTTCTTGATAGAGAGAATATGGAATGACACTAATGCTTGCTCCAATATCACATAAACCATGATAACAAGAAGTCCCAATAGAGCATGATATAATTGGCTTACCAACTTTGGATGAATTCCCTTTAATAACTTTGGTAGCATCTTCACATAAATAAACATCAACAGGATCGTCTTCATTTAATTGCTTAATAATAGAGACTTGGTTCTTGACTTCCACTTGTTCTTTAGGTTGAGAACATCTCTTTCTACTTTTGTCAGCAACAGCAATAAGCAAATTCTCTTTAACTTTTTCAGGATAGGGAGGTGGTTCAATATATTCTTCTATTACTACAGATGACACTGGTGTTTCTTTAAAAAATTAGGGACAACAATAGAAGATTTAACAGGTTCAACATAATAATCAAAGCCACTTTTAGGAATTCGAATGTGCTCAGCAAATTTCTTAGCTATTTCAATTGCAACATATGGATCAAGACCAAAATCTTTAATAACATTCTTGAACAAAATAGAACTAGAGAAACTTTCTACACATGAATATCCATAATCAAAATAAGCTTCATTACCTTTGTCTAGGTCCCAATATTCAGAGTTCTTCGAAATAATTTCCAATAAATTCCAAGCTTCTTCTGCAGTATTATTTGTAAAGCTTCCACCAGATGAACCATCCAAATATTGCTTTAGCCTATCAGGTAGTCTCACATAAAAGTTTATCAATATAAGTTTATTTGTGAGATCATGACAAGGATTCTTACGAAGGAGGTCCTTAAGCCTCCCCCAAGCTTGAGTAATACTCTCTCCAAGGTGTGGCAAAAAATTAAATATAAAGCAACGGTTCTCATAAGCCTCTTTAGGAGTAAAATATTTAAGAAAGAAAACCTTCATAAAAGTATCCCAATTATGTGTAATTTCTTCATCCAGGGACATATACCATTTGCGAGCATCACCAGTTAAGGACTGGTACAATAACTTGCATTTTACCTCCTCCTCAGAAATGGCCTTGATCCTAATTAGGTCACATATATCCTCAATAGCCCGTATGTGATCACTTGCAGCCTTTGTTCCATCCCCTGCAAAATACTCATTCCTAACAGCTTTAACAAATTCAAGGGGAATAATATAACCATCATCATGAGGTGCTTTTTCAACAACTTTAGGTTTAATAGCATAAGCACTCTCATATAAAGCAAGTTTCAGCGAAGCATCTCTCATAAAAGCCATAATAATAACAGGATGCAACAGCAAGTAAAATTCAGCTTTCAAGTTTCCTTACCAAACTTTTTACCAATAGCGCTACGCTCCCCGGCAACGGCGCCAGAAAAGTGTCTTGATGGCTCCCAAGTGCAGGAGATCAATTGTAGCACTTTTCGAATTAGAAAGGTTGTCGAACCCACGAGGAGCAGAAGGAACTGGTAAGTAGAATAGCAAAGGAATAATAAAAGCAACAGGTGTTTTTGTGTTTTAATTGTGTAGTGCAAGTAAAGTAAAATGCGGAAAGTAAATTGCAGCAAGTAGTAGGTCTCAATGAGAGACAAAGACCAATCCTCTAATGCGCAAGAGGACAAGCTCAAGTGTGTGTTTGTGTCTTATATGTGGAAAACGTTCCCGAGGGCTGCACGGATTTAGCTGGCATAGTGATTCATTGCATAACATGTTTGTATATCTTGTCTAGTTTTAATCTTCTTGGGACGGAGCCACAAATAGGAATAGCTAAATAAATAAACTAGCACCCCTTATGATGGATCACGTGGCCAATTAAATGACAGCACGAGAATTATTAAGACATGATGTCCCACCATAGCCTTATGCTCTAAGGTCCCCGATACAAGTACCCTCATAATGCAATTCAACGACTCTGTCTCAAGTTCCTGTCACCTAAAGACATCATCACGTCACTACACTACGGTGTTCTCCTATGAGCCCATGTAGGTGAAGTGTTGTATAGTCGACGTTCGTACAACACCATCATAGAATCACATAAAAGATAAATACTAGACCAAATAACAACTCATCTTATGTAACAAATCATTGCCAATTCATCCTATGCCCTCAGGAACATGCGGGAACTACTCACAACGTGCAAACATGATCATGTATGGTGACATATGTGGTACAACACAATCAGAAACAATGGATCCACCACCAAATAATGACAAGTACTCAATCCCAAACATGCAACGGAGTACAATAACACGTATCTAGGGTGTAGCAATAATCAAACTATGAGGGGAACGGAGTGGATCACGGTGATGGTGATAGTGTAGATGCAGGTGCTGGTGAGGATGGTGATGGAGATGCCTCCTCCCACGCCAAGGAGGAGATGGGGATGATTTCCCCCTTCTCCGGAGCTCCGGAGCAGCAGGATCTGTCTCCCCCACGGAGAGTTTCGAGAGTTTCGCCGTCCTGGCGGCTCCGTCTCGTCTCGGGAAAATTAGGGTGTTCGTTTTCGGGGAAGACGGAGTCGTCAGCAAAAAGACCTCGGGGAGGAGGTGCTGTGGGCCCATTTGGGGGCCCCACACGCGGCCAGGGAATCTGGCCGCATGGGCTACCCCCTTTTGGGCCTCCTGGCCCTCCTCCTTTGTGTCTTGTGCCCACGGCCTTTCTCCCGAAGAAAAACTGACAGGGTTTCTTTCCTTTCGCAATTTGGATACCTGTAGCTCCTGAAACATCAAAAACATGAAAACAGGTGTTTTCTGACACCCAGAAATTAAATACCAAAAATAGGGACTTTGTAGGAAAGTCCCATAAAATCATCTAAAACATGCAAAACAATGACATAACATTGATAAAACATCCCAATAATGCCTATATGGAGGGTATAAATGATGATATAAAATGCACGTATCAGTGATGTCTTCTGAGATGCCGGGGCAGAACGGGCAGTCACTTGTCGGAACAAAGCCAATGTGATGCAGGTGCGCGTGTGTCCATTTTTTCCCGTGGCGGAGGATCCAGAAGAACACCTGCACTTTTGGAGGTGCAAAGCAAGTCCAATTTTCAATTTGGAGAAGCACCACGCACCCTGAGCTCTTAAGGGTGCGATACACCTCGGCAACCTGGAACTCGGGCGAGCTCCTGATGTCTCGCACGCTTCTATTCTTGTAGACAGTGTTGGGCCTGCAAGTGCAGAGGTTTGTAGAACAACAGCAAGTTTCCCTTAAATGGATTACCCAAGGTTTGTCGAAATCAGGGAGGTAGAGGTCAAAGATATCCCTTCAAGCAATCCTGCAATCAAGATACAAGAAGTCTCTTGTGTCCCCAACACACCCAATACAATTGTCAGTTTTATAGGTGCACTAGTTCGACGAAGAGAGAGTAAAATGCAAGTAATATATATGATAATAAGTGATAATAGCAATCTGAAATAAATATGGCAGGAAGCAAACATGTAGTAGAACAAGCGGAAAACGGTGTTTCAATGCTTAGAAATAAGGCATAGGGCTCCTACTTTCACTAGAGGACACTCTCAACAATGAAAACATAATTGAATGCATAAATATCATGTCTTCACTATGCTAATCCGAACCACTCTCCGGTCGAATAACAAACACCAATCATTGCGTAGGGCTGTAACCGGCTCACGAGCTCGCTCCTCTCTTCATCGAAAAAAACGACATTGCTCCTCTAGCTCATTGCAGTAGGTGTAGCAACTTTTTGATGGGGTCTGTCCCTCCTATCACTGTTTCACTGGCCTGTTATTACTTCCTAACTATGGATACTGTTGTTTAATACATCTTGTTACACCAAAAAATTTATATCAGAAGAGGTAAAAAACATCACAACATCGAGTGTTGTACTTGCTGCCGCGCAGCGAAGCGCGGGTACTCCTTCTATTCTACACTAATATAAAAAGAGCGAGAGGGTCCGATCCAGTCAATCTCAACCATCTATGCAAACAAATCTAATGATCCATATTTCTCCAATGATGTACGTTGTTTGTCCTGCTAATCACAACATGGTAACAGTAATCAATTAAGGATCCTGAATCGTGGCACCAAAGCCGGCCAGATCCCCGGTAAAAAGGGAAGTACCCGATCCTCAAACCGCGATCGCCAAGCCTCCCGAGAATTCCTCGATGACGATGCCACCCACCGCCGCCCGCATGCTCTCGACCAGGATACTGCGCTAACAGATCAGTTGTAGTTGCCAGCCCTAGAACATGATCACGGGAGTGAGGCATCCACGGTTCTGCGCGCTCCAGGCTCCAATAACTCCACCACCAGGTCATGTGCTACAGAGGCTTGATCCGCGGAACCGGTCTGTCGCCTCTGGAATTCATGAGAGATTCCGCGCGCTATTGCATCCTGAGTCATCCTAGGTGACCCTCCCTGCGCCGCCGGCCGGAAGGCCCGGAAGTAATCTTGTTGATCGTCATCCGCAGCACACACTCTCCAATCTTTTTATTCCTTGTTATTGAGTTGATGCAAGTGAGTTTCTTGAACGTGCTGGTGTTTATTGGTTCCCGTTTGTAGGAAAGGGAGTACGAATTGGAATGTACAATGTATTTATGTGAAGAAATGGAGGTTAATTTCTTATCCAATATATATATTTGTTGTTTCTTGTCTCCATTTCCTCACCTATTTATCAATCAAATAAAAAAAACATTTATCAATCTGTTGAATCATGTGAAGATTGTGGCCACACATTTCTACAAATTCATCTCCAAGCTATATTTGGGGGGACAAGCTACAAATAAGAACATTTTATAGGTGCCCAATGGCTAAAGGTTTGTCTAATATTGAGGAATTTAGAAATAACATTGTAAAGCTATTGTTCTTTGTGTTTTATGTTTCTGGTTTTTAAGCAAAAAATTGCATATGTAACGCCACTGTTATAACCTGTTTGATTTAGGAAAATCATCAATTCAGTAATGGTTTCTTGCTTTCTTAAATGACGGATTTCAAACATCACTACAAGTTTTCAGTTTTGACATCTAAAATGATTTTGTATGTACAAATTTTCAGATTAAGATTTGAATGCTATTGTGAAATATTCTTATGTGTGACCAGAGTATTCAGATTCATGTGAAGGAGATTCTCAACAAGGAGTCAAATGTGCAACTGATCAGAGACACCATGAAAGCTCACTTAGCCTGGCCTTGCCCCTGACCTGGCCATCAAGAACAAAGTTTGAGTGCCATATATGACATCTTTAACATCATTCGAATGGTTTGATTTTCTGGGATTTTTTTTTATCTCCCACCTGATTTGTGCCTGAAGGATAGTAAGAGGGCTTCACTTTTTGTTTGAAGTCGTTCAATGTTTGTCAAGATGTCGGTAAGAATGGATCAAGAACACTGGAGAGATTTCTTGGTCAAATTGATCGAACGACAATGTTGTGGCATGGCTAATTTTTCCAGTTGCCAATAAAATAGCTTTAGCTTGCATGTAAATCCCACCCCTAAACACGACGTCGTAAATGCTTTCGAGGTTCGGTTTGTACACTCCGTAGCCATAAACCTTCAATCTTTTTTCTCTATAGAAGAGAGGTTATTTGCTTTATTTGTAATTCAGAGTAGCTTGCTTTTTTCGTGAAGAAACAAAATTGTGTGCATGATGTCTTCTTTTGTACGTTTTATCATAACTTTTAGACCTTTGCTTGATGCATCTTCAACACTGAAGTTGCATTCTGATCAAGAGAAAGAAACGAGAAGACGTCCTTCAATGCCGTTAATGCTCTATGAGTGAGTTTTGCAACAAAAAAACAAAATAGTTGTGTGGTACACACATTGAGAAGAAAACGTCCACACGACGAGATACAATGACATGATATGTTTTGATCATCAATAAACCTCCATCTTAGCCATACCTAGCTATGCAGTAATTCATTTATGGTAGGAAAAAAATATCTTCTCTTTTAAGAAATAAGTATGTGTACATAAATTATGGGAAATTCAACCAAATTTATCTTCACATTCTTATGCTTAATTTGATATTTTTTTAACACGTACATTGCACGTGCACAATTACTAGTTTTTATCAAGCGGGCGACGTACCAATCACAGATTTGCTTAGCGTTCGCGTGTGTGCGACTCCACTTTTTTTAGCGACAGGGATGGATGTACCGTTTTTCTTTATGGTTTTATTTAGCGAGTGGGAAGTTCGTGGTTTTTTTGACGTACGTACCTAGACGGACCAAGGAGAAACCTAAGCCCTATTTATATAGTAGAGAAGGGATAGAGATAATTACCTCGGTTTCAAAATATATTTCGTTTTGGTAGAATATACAATGGCCTACCACAACATTTTATATTTAATAATGGAGGTGGTACATAATAAAAAGGGGCAGCCATTTTATTTTCCTTTCCTTTTTCTTTTGAAAGTTGGAAAGACTCGGTGTGGGCCAACGGGCCGGAGAGGAGTCGGTGACAAACCTGGCCAAAAGGGCTGTGCTTCGCCCGCCAGCTCAAGGCCCGCCTGCACAGCACACCGTAAATGGGCCGTGCCTGGCCCGTGTAGTGGCAGGTTCCGTGCTGGGATTCAAGGCCGAGCACACGTGTCGGCCCGGCACAGCCCGTTTAGCGAGCTGACATGTGCTCATCCTGTTAAATAGCTGTTAAATAGGAGTATAAGTCGCAAAAATGGCTTCAGGATTCGAACCCGCACCAACCAGCCCCCCGCACTGAGTCAAACCGCCAGGACGACTACCATTTGTTGAAATACTTGCGGAGTAGTAATAGTTAAGGTAAACATGCCTTCCAGGCTTCAGCCGCGCCGCGGGCCGCTGGCAGGCCCCGCGTGCCTCGTGTGCCTATGCCGGCCCATTAGCCTCCGATGCCGTGCTGGATCCTGGAGGTGAGGCTTGCGTGCCGGCACGCTTCCCTTACGTGCCGCGCGGTGCCGTGCCCATGCCGGCCCGTCTAAGGTTGTGCGTGCCCGTCCTGTGCCGGGCCGGCCCGTTGGCCAGGTCTGGTCGGTGAGCTGATGGCCATATCGCGACTCGGATCCGTGTTATAGCCTCGGCCTTTATATGCGCAGGAACGGAGACGCTGCCGCATCCATCAATCCCAATTCCCCAAGGCAGACTACAGCTTCGTCGAGTCGATTCACGTCTCGTACGACAAATCTGATCACATCCGCAGATGGCCGGCAAAGGGGGCAAGCTCACGTTGATGGGATGCACGGCGCATCACAAGTCGGCTACTGACTGGGAGCGCTCCACCACCGACCCCATGGAGGTGAGCCGCGAGGATGCTCTCCTGAAAAGGAAGGCGGAGGAGGAGATCTACCCTCATCCGGACCAGGAGAAGGACCAGGGCCAGGAGCAGGGGAAGTCTATGGCTATTCTGATGGCTGAGATTCTCCAGAATGGACCAGATATTGTGTCTGTAGCCGCCGCCGGCGAGGCCACCGAGCCTAAGGCGGCGGTCCCTCAGCCTCTGGCTGAGGGTCGCATGCAGGAGGAAGTTGCCCAGCATCAGGCTGAAGGTGGCATCCAGGAGGCGGTTTCGGACCCGGATGTCTATGAGGATGAGGCGGAAGATGGTTCTCAAGATGACGCCGAGTATTACGATGATGCTGAGTATGATTACGACTATGATGAGGAGGAAGAGTACGACAACGAGCCTAATTTTGAGGAGCAACGGCTCAAGGTCAAGGCGATGCTGCAAAGCTTCCCCGAGGCGGCAAGCCTGAAACCCCAAGAGCTGGACGACGCAGTGGAGAGGGTCCTGGAGCAGTCCAAGCCCGAGTAGTACGAGAACATGGCTGCCACAGGCAAGATTCGTCTGTTGAGGGAAGACGTCAAGCTGGCCACGGTCGACGACAGCTGGTTTTACGATGACACACCATCGGTGGAATGGACCCAGAGGGAACAGTTCCGGGCCAAGGTCCGCAAGGAACTTATCGAGAAGGGGTACGTCGAGGTGGACGAGGACTACTATGACAAGAAGTATGCCTATGAGGAACAGATGATGAAAAAGATCCAGGAAGAGTGGGATCAGAAAATTTACCTTAGCCGCTTCCGCGACGGAATCCGCTATCACTCAGAAGAACATGGGGGGTACTTATGATGTGGTTGACGCCAAACACTATATATGTGTGTGTGTGTATGAGCTTGTCTCTGCTGCCATTTTACTTTTAGTTAGTTGCTTATTCCCATCCATCCATGTTATTGCTAGTATGATGCATCTTATGCTGAACCTAGAATCCAACACCAGTTATCATTGTGCAATTATGTTTGTTTTCTGTTATTATTACAATGTGCCTATCTGAATAGCAAATATTGCTGCTTTCTGTTTGATTTGGGCCATGTTTTGGGCATTGTTTCTTTGTTGTGATCGAAGATTAGTCTTCTATCTACCACAATCTGCATCTTAAAATCGTGAATGAAATGCTGAATTATGCAGTATAGTTTACTTGGTTGGAACTTTGATGGGATGGGATTTGTGGTTGTTACTGTGCAGATTTTTGTACAATTTGTGTTGTCGAGGCTTTACTGGAGCATCTCATACCTTATTTATGCTGACGTTCCAGGCTTTTTTTTTTTAAGGTATTGGTACTGTGATCCATATTACGATAAACCTATGATTGTACATCTCTGCTTCTGCCTGTCTTCTGTTATGATTGAAGGTTACTGCGCGTATTTGATTTGGACCATGTTTTGGGGATTTCTTGGTTGGGGTCCAGATCTATCTTATATATGGGGATGTAATTTTAGTGCAGATTTGGGTGCAAATCCTGCGAGGTTCACTGTACAAGCTTACTGGAGTATCTCAGTCTTATTATTCAGACTACTAGCATGTTCCCCGTGGATGGAAGATATGTAGACCACAAAAGAAAAAAGCCAAACAAGAAAATGCAAGTAAAATGTCAAAGATATTTTTGTGCTGGCTGCTTTTAGCTCTACAAGAAACATTAACAAAGTGAATAAAGTGAACCAACAAATATAACTTTATGAATTCTAAGGGCATCTCCAGTCCGCCCCCCGCCCCCCGAGCCCCCCTAGGCGGGCTTTTTCGCGCCCGAAGCGGCGAATAGCGCCGTTTCCTCACCAGTCGCCCCCCCCCCCAGAAACCCAAATAGCGCCGTTTTCGCGCTATTTCGCGCCGCGGCACCCAGGCCAAAACCAGCCCGCTGGGTTCGGCCTGGGGGGCGAAACTGCGCGGCAGCACGCGCGGGCCAGCTCTGTCAGTGACGCGACGAAAAAGCGCGGGAGCAGAACCGCCCCGTGATCATCTTCTCGGCTTGCGCGTCGGTCAAAGGTTGCCGGCGTTTATGGCGTGGCGGCCGCCCAGTGCATGCGTCCGTTCAAAGGCTGCCGGCGTAATGGCGTGGCGGGCGGCAGCGAGGGGACGCGCCGCAGTAAATGCCCGGCAGGCTATAAAATCCCCCCGCCGCTCGCCGCGCTCGCCATTCTTCCACCTCGCTCTTCTCTCCTTCCTCGGCGCTCTCCTCTCCCCCGTGCTCTCCTCCACGCAGAACTGGCGGGCTACAACAACGACGCCGCAGCCAACGGCTGGACCCGCCGCCACCTCCGCCGGGACGAGGCGATGGCGCTGTACCGCGCGGGCTACCCGTGCCCGCCGGACAGCCGCCTCCCGAGCTCTGCCGCCGGGCAGCCGCGCTGGGCCCTGAGCACGGGTGGGGTGCCCGTGCCTCCGCTCCCGGCGACGGACGCGGAGTTCAGGCGGGCCATCCGCGAGGTGCGCGACGCCATGGAGGTGGTCGAGCGCCTACCGGCGGACGGCTACGACAATTCTGGTGGCAGGAGATCACGCGGCGCCGCGACAGGGAGCTCGCCTCCTTGGGCGACAACGGCCCCGTCGAGGGCCGCACCAATGGCCAAGGTCGCCGCCGGTGGTGGGGAGGCCACAACCGCACGCTCGACTGGGTTGTGGACTACATCCACGCCGGCAACATGCCGCGCCTGGAGATGCCACCCTGGCAGAACCCAGCGTGGGGTGCGCGCCGGACGGGCGCTGGCTCCTCGTCGGCCACCTTGAGCTCCTCCGGCGCACAGTCTCTCTCTGTCTCCCCCCCCCCTCCTGAACTCCAGCGCGCCAGCCCGCAGGCGCCGCGGCGGCGCCCTGCGCATTGGCGAGCGCGTGGTCCGCCCGAAGACGGAGCCGACCGAGCACGCCGACGACGACGAGGAGTGGCCCGGCCAGAAGGCCGTGGAGCAGCTGTCCCTCAACACGCTCCAACCCCTCGCCGACGACCTCGCCGCGGACTGGAGCTTGCGGGAGAGCACCGCCCAGGAGATGGAGCTCCAGCGCCGCCTGCTCGCTGAGGCGGAACAGCGCAAGGCGGCGCGCGACCAGGAGGCTGCCGCCAACGCGGCGCGCCGCCGCGTCCCTCCCCCACCGCCGATGAAGGACCCCGTCTACGTCGTCCTCGACCCGACTCCGATGAGGAGGACGAGATCCAGCGCGCCCTCGCGGCGAGCAGGTGCAGCAGCTGCGGCGACGCCGGACAGGGGCCGAGCAAGCGCCCTGGCGACGGCCCCGACGACGACGACGGCGACGACGTCGACTACAGCCAGGCCATCGCTGCGCGCCTCGGCCTTCAGTAGTTTTAGTTTAAATTTGTGTTTTAGTTTAAATTTGCGTCGAACTTGTACGAACTTTGCTGAATTCAATAAAATGCACAGAGTTGTTCCAGATTAGTGCCGTTTGGCGCCGCGGCGGCCCCAAAACGGCGGCGTTTTGGGCCCTAGGGGGACGCAACGGCCGGAGATGCCCTAACGAAAGTATATTTTTCCTAATTCATGTTAATCATGTTTTTAATGCAGGGCTGATAATTTTGGTATGATATTTCCACAGCACATTTTAAGAAGAGGAATAAATAAAAAGTGGCACCGTATGGTCCGAACATTATCAATATCAACACCACAAAATATATTACTATCTCTTAAAGGCCGACAAATAATATGCAATAGTATGTGATGCTACAGATTTATCATTCCAGAACACCACGAGAGAAACAGGATTTTCTTTGTAGCCACTTCACAGAGCTATGTCAACCACGAGTGTATATATCTAGGATGGCCCTTCAAGTTTGCTTCTCGTAGCTGTTTTGGTCTCTGAACTCTGCTATCTTGGGGTTTCAGGTTTATCCATATGAAGCTGGATAAACATGTGCGTAGGGTCAAGAATGTGCTTGATGAACCTCTCTGATGCACGCACTGAGGCATTCAGATTGACAATGAATTTTGCCATCGGTACATCACTGGAATTTTTTTTTGCGAATGGGTACATCACTGGAATTTAACAGCAATTTGACGCAAATCATGTAAACAATGGTTTTCTGCAAGGGCGACAGACTAAGAAAAGAGCAAAATGCCCAAGCACACGTATGTTTTCTTTCTTTTGTGAACAAAATACTATCTGAAAGCAAGTTCATTATGAATTTGGGACTGTCAGAAAGGACTAATTAATCCAACATGTGCCAAAGATTAGGGGAACATAAGTAAACCCAACGCATAGATAATGCAAAGGTGTTAGATCAAACGCAGAGGCGAGTCTTTGAGAATAAACGTCCTGCTAATAGCAAAGCAACACTATTTGGGCAAGGCAACAGATTTGACACACAAATACAAGTCGGATGGATCAGATGAACTGAAAGAAAATTGTGAATAACACGTAAATGAAGTGCCCATCTATCAAAAGATAAGGACCGGACTAGCTACCGACCGTTTTGTACACCTTATTTTCAGAACGTTTCCGACTGGAAAACACGAGCGCCAGCGCGCGGATCGCGACAAAAACCCATCCGCGCGAGCGCGCGCCTAACAAACGAGTCCCACGATCGCGACAGAAACCACCCGTGCCTGCGCGCGACCAATCAATGCGGCCGGCGACGCAAACCCAGCACGTAGCCGACACAAAACAACAAAAAAGCTACAACCCCGCGTCCTGGTCGAAACCTAGCCGGCCACACCCTCTTGCAAAAAAAGAGAAGCCCCGTCCCCTACCTACCCCGTCCCCTACCTGCCGTCATCGTCCTTCTCATCCCCAAGCGAATCCAGATATGAAGATCATCCCAGCTCCCTTATCCTTACTCCATAGTTGCCCACCTAGATCTTCTGAAGTTGCCCACATACTTCAATTTCCAGTTCCCTAAATCCCCCGTCAAAACAACGGACCCCCATTTTGGATATATGCCATAAGACTACTGTCGGATATATACCGATCAGGGGTATATCAGATAGTGGTCTAAAGTGCCGGATTACCAGGGTGGCCTAAATGGTAGTGGGCTATGGCCCGTTAGGCGGCCCAGTAATCTGACGCACAGAAGCCGGATTCTAGAAGAACCCGGATCACGGCCCACGTGATCTGGCTTGGAGTAGAAGGCGGATTCCTTACTTTCCAAGTTAATAGTTACCGTAGTCTTCTAAGTTTCCTTCTCTGTATGCCCTAACCCGGCTATTATATAAAGCCGGACGGGAGATAAGATATCAAGACAAGAAGCTAAAGGCTAACTCGCCGAGAGGTTGATCCTTGACGAGCGGCTAATAGAACCTCACATTTTACTCTGTATGCCCAGGCTTTAGTCCTGAATAGTGAGATTGCAGGAGTAGGAACGTCGCATTACTGCGTCGTACCGAACCTGGGTAAAAACCATGTGTCATCGTCTATCGTACAATCCGTCTATGAATTCTACTACGATGTCTCGTCGACATAAATGCCGGCAGGAAAAGAAAGCCGGAAGCCAGTAGATAGCTTCAAAGCTTCCGAGAACACAAGACATGTAATGCTAGATCCTAAAGATCCGACAAAGTTTGTCGTAGTAGGAACTGGGATGACCGACAAATAGGAAAGCGAGCTCATCAAGGTCCTCCGTGAGAACTGGGACATTTTCGCATGGTGTCCTGCGGACATGCCAGGCGTACCCAGGGAACTTGCTGAGCATCAACTTACGGTGATTCCAGGATCTAAACCCGTCAAGCAAGATCTCCGTCGATTTGACGGAAGAAGACGGAAGGCCATCGGCAAGAGATTATCCGGCTTTCGGCAGGAAATTTTATCCGGGAAGTTATACATACTGAATGGTCAGCAAACCCAGTATTAGTCCCGAAGAAAGACAATACTGCCCTTAGGATGTGTATAGATTATACCGGTTTGAACAAGTTGTGTCCAAAAGATAGATTCGCGTTACCGCGAATCGATCAAATAATAGACGCCACTGCTGGCTCTGAGCTTTTATGTTTTTTGGATGCATATTCCGGGTATCATCAAATACGCATGAAGGAAGAAGATCAAATCAAAACCTCCTTCATAACCCCGTATGGACGTACTATTACATAACCATGTCGTTCGGCCTGAAGAACGCCGGGGCAACTTACCAGCGTTGCATGCAACGATGTTTGCATAGTCAGATTGGCAAAAACTTCCATGTTTACGTGGATGACATTGTTGTCGTGTCCAAGGCAAAAGATACACTCCTTGAAGATTTGCGAGAAACCTTCGAAAATTTGCGCACTTATAAGATGAAGGTAAATCCATTGAAGTGCGTATTCGGGGTCCCCTGAGGAAAACTTCTGGGA
The DNA here is from genome assembly GCA_028641055.1 of Alopecurus myosuroides. Taxonomy (NCBI): domain Eukaryota; kingdom Viridiplantae; phylum Streptophyta; class Magnoliopsida; order Poales; family Poaceae; genus Alopecurus; species Alopecurus myosuroides. The sequence continues at coordinate 478,135,229 of CM054058.1, forward strand.
TTCATCGTTTCTCATAGAGGAATAGAAGTAAACCCAGAAAAGATCAAAGCAATCTTGAACATCTCCAAACCCACGTGCGTAAAAGATGTACAAAGATTGACGGGTTCTGCAGCAGCCGTTAGCAGGTTTATTAGCCGGCTAGGGAACAAAGCTCTGCCACTATACAAGTTGTTGAAGAAATCCGACAAATTCGAGTGGACAGAAGAAGCAGATACAGCATTAACCCGATTGAAAGAAACTTTGATGAAAGCTCTGATTTTGGCATCCCCAAAAGACGAAGAACCTATGTTACTGTACCTTACGGCTACAAACCGGGTTATTAGTGCGGTCATAGTTGTGGAAAGGAAGAAAGACGAACAAAGCATACCAGATCAGCATCCAGTATACTATGTAAGAGAAGTTTTCTCCGAGTCCAAACAAAGGTACCCACACTATCAAAAACTGGCATATGGCGTATTTTTCGCATCTCGGAAACTTCGTCATTACTTCCAAGTACATTCCATAACAATGGTATGTAAAGCACCGCTAGGGGATATAATAAACAATGCGGAGGCAACTGGCTGAGTAGCCAAATGGGGCATCGAGCTAGCAGCATTCGACATTAAGTACCAACCCAGGACGACAATAAAATCCCAGGTTCTGGCAGATTTTATCGCCGACTGGACAGAAGCAATGGAAAAGAACACCAATGCCGGAGTCCGAGTACTGGATCATGCACTTTGACGGATCCAAGATGAAGGAGGGCGCTGGAGCTGGTGTAGTCCTAAAATCCCCTAAAGTAGACACAATGGAGTATGTATTGCAAATACACTTCAATGCCAGTAATAACGTGGCAGAATACGAAGCTCTGCTTCATGGTTTGCATATTGCAAAGGAAATAGGTGTTAAACGCATTTTATGCTATGGCGACTCGGATTTGGTACAGCACCAGCTCAACCAAACTTGGGATGCCAAAAGCCCCATCATGGCCGAATATCGGAGAACGGTGACGAGTTTGCAATCTGTTTCTTTGGATTTGAAGTGCTCCATGTCAAAAGGGAGGAAAATTGGAATGCGGACGCATTAGCCCGCATGGGATCAGAAAGGGTAAAAATCCTACCACCAGGTGTGTTCGTCCAACATTTGTATGAACCATCGATAAAAGGTGGAGATGTTGATTATCCTCTGGCTTCCGAGTCAATTGAAGTCATGCTCCTTAACCTGGATTGGACAATTCCATATTTAAACTTCTTAGTTGATCAGAAGTACCCGGATGGAGCAGACGAAGTCTTGCAAAGACAGATACATCGTCGATGCAAAGGATACACGGTAATCAATGGTTGCCTTTATAAACGCAGTACTATCGGAATTTTTCTACGGTGTATTTCGCTAGAAGAAGGACTAGAAATTCTGCAAGAAATCTATGCCGGGGATTGCGGACATCATGCTCAGTCAAAAAGTATATTCAAAAAAGCATTCCGTGCAGGGTTTTTCTGGCTAACAGTCAAGACAGACACCGAACACATAGTTAACACATGTGCCAGATGTCAATATTATGCCAAGCAGACGAATATACCAGCCCAAGCACTCAAAACTATCCCTATAACATGGCCGTTTGCGGTCTGGGGGCTAGATATGATGGGGCCATTCAAAACTGCTAGAGGCGGACTTACACATCTACTCGTAGCAGTGGATAAATATACCAGGCTAAACCCATCAAAAAGCTTGACGGCGTAACTGCCAGAAATTTCATCATTGACGTAGTCATGAGATACGGCGTTCCACACAACATAATAACCGACAAGGGGACAAATTTCTTTATTGGAGAGTTGGCAAAATATTGCCGACAAACGGGAATTCGCCTAGATCTCGCATCTGTGGCACACCCGCAATCCAATGGACAGGTTGAAAGAATGAATAGCTCAATCTTGCAAAGAATACGTTCAAGACTCGAATCTCCTCTTCATAGAGCAGCTGGAGCATGGGTGGAGGAATTGCCCTCCGTGCTTTGGAGTATTCGAACCACGCCAAACAGGTCAACAGGGCAAACCCCGTTTTTCCTAGTTTACGGAGCGGAAGCAATGCTTCCAACGGACATGCTCCATGATAGCCCGAGAGTGCAAGCTTTCGATGACTCGGACGCCGAAAGCGCACGACAGGATGTCGTCGATCTCTTAGAAGAGGAACGAGAACTTGTGCTTCAATGATCCGCCATTTATCAGCAGGGTTTACGACGCTACCATAGTCGGAAAATCAGGCATCGTTCTTTTAAAGAAGGTGACCTAGTGCTAAGATTGGTGCAACAAAGAAAGCACAAACTGGCCCCAGTTTGGGAAGGACCGTTTGTCATTAGCAAAGCTATGAAAAACGGGTCATACTATCTTGTAGACATTCGAGACACGGAAGACCATCCCGAAAAGCCGAATCGCAAAAGAAAGAGAAAGATAGATGATGAACTAGGAGAGACAAAAAGGTCCTGGAGCATCCAGCAGTTACATCCCTTCTATACTTAGTTCAATTTCTATGTAAACATCTTTGAGATCATGAAATAAAGTTGTCGGAATTCATACATCTATGTTTTCTACATGATCATTATAGTATAAAGCATATCTTTCGCCTTATCTATTTCCCACTGATCTTTCAAAATACTCAATGTTAACCCGAATTGTGCCTGCGTGCTCGGTGTTTAAAAACTGAATGATTTTCAGCCTACTAAAGGCTAAAGGAAACTCAGATTGTGCCTGCGTGCCTGAGTTTCATTCAAAAAATTCCTTACTATTCTCTAAGTATTATCTCATTGTTCATGTGCTGGGTCACTGGACCTAGTAAGTAAAAAATGCCTTTAGTATGATCCGTGTTTCCGAGTTTGAACTGATCGGTTTTACCCCTTCACTTGGCATGAAGATTAAAATACTACTGAGCCATTTCAAACACTGAGGACAGTCAAAGCACATAAACCAGAGAGCTTAGAAGATAAAGGAATATAAAACCCGGAAAACTTGCAAAGGATTTAATAACATTAACTGCAAAAGGCGGAGTACTTGTTCATACAAATGAATAGAAGCATTACAATAAAGTTTACATTGTAAAGTTCAATAATGCTCCTATTTCCTATCTTTCCTATCCAGGGCAAGGAAAATTATTCAAGCATCCGAGTCCTCTTCGCTGCTGGACTCCTCGGGGGCTTCTGGAATTTCTTATTCCGGATAGGTGATGGAGACATTCACCATGTAAGCAATCTTGGTAGCGTGACCTTTGATCTCATCAAAGATGTTGGTACGCTGGGTTTCCGTATACCCTTGCAGGATGCCGGATGCCACGCTCCAAGATTTAGCAGTGGGATAGTGCATACGCATAAGCCCTAGAGCCATGCGTTCACCACCCCGTGCTGCGGAGCGCAAGGTGGATTCTTTGGCCTCCGCCACTTCATAGCTCCCGGAAGTTTTTCAACTTCCGAGAGATCCCCAGACTTTGCGGGAAGATATTTGTTGATGAGCAATATCCCTGCAGCTTTGATCGCGGTTAATACCTTCCCAAAAGCTCGGATTTTCTCAATCCGAGTAAGTGCTGGGTCATCTCCTGTTTTTTCAGACAAACAACCAAAGGGTTAGTGAAAAAGCAGAGAAAGAAATCAAAACATGGAAAATCCGGTAAAAGTAAATGACTTACCGAGGATCTTATCCATCTCAGATCCTTCCTCCAGGCGCAGGGTCAAGGCATTCTCCAAATCTCGGATGGTTGCCTTGTCCTTGCCAGCTTGCTGGGAGGCATTGGACTGAGCAATGCCAACAGACAGCTGGCTGGCCTCCAGTTCTTTCTGAATCCTCATAAGTTCCTTATGAAGATCCAGGTTTTCCTGTCGGAGGTGCTTAGCATTGCCGGCGTCTTCAGCAATTTGTTTGGCTTTCGCCAAAGCAGCTGAAAAGCAAGTAACGATTCCAAGTTAGAAAACTCGGCAAAACACTTAGAAAGAAGGCATTAAAAAGAATACAAGTGAAATAACGGGAAATAAAATACCTGTTGTTTCCTTCAGCTGATGCTGAGATGATACCAGCTCCGCTTCCTTAACTTCAAGAATAGAGAGAAGGCTTTTAACCTCCTTATTCTTGACAGTTAGCTTGCCAAAAACTTCCAGGTTTATTGTTTCAGCGGTTTGCTGAAACACGGAAATGAACCAGAACGCTTAAGTTAGAAACAAGCATGATAAAGTTGAAATCATTAAGTTAAAAGTATGCATTTGACTTATTGCTTGGGGGCTAGAGATATTACCTGGCTCATCCGCTGCAAACCTGAGAGATTTTCGGCAAACTCTTTTGCAAAATCTGCAAGTAGAGTCCCAACAGCGCTAAATCCCTCATTAATATTCTTGAATTCTTTATCAAAGGTGGGAATGGGTTCCTCCTCAGTTACCCGAGAAGGACCTCCCACCTCCGGGACCGCCCTTTCCCTCATGTCCGTTTCTGGCATAATGGGTTGGCTGGTCTGGGGCGTATCGGTGTTGGGGGCAGCGGCATGATCTTCCGCAGTTGCTACAGGGGTATTTGGAGCAGCAGCGGGAGAAGGGTGTGGACCTCTGCTGGCCACAGATTTGTGCCTCTTTAGCTTTTTAGGCTTCAGAGTTGTGGGGCCCAAGCTAAAAAGAGAAATGCCGGAAAGTTAAAACTCCGAGACAAAGGAAAAAATTCCGATAAAGAAAAATAACCTAGACACACAAACCTGGAAGTTGCGACGGGAACCCCGTCAAGATCAATAATTTCCTGCGAAGTGGAAATCTTCTTGCGCTTACGTCCGCCGGCAAAGTTGGAGCGCAGTGCCTCCAGCTCGGCATCAGAGGCAAGTTTCGACTCAGGAAGTTTGGTGATCTGTTAAAAAGGCAAAGGCCGAGTTAAAGCACGAAACCAAGAAAATGGAAAGAATCTAAACCCGAAAGGCAAAAAATTGTACCTTGGGAGCCGGATTCGATGCTGTATACATTGGCCGGCTTTCTTCATATTGGTCGCGTGAGGTGACCAATTGATTCACGCGTTTCCGCAAATCTTTTGCCGACCAAGTCTTGCTCGTCGTCCGCATGGCATCGTCGGTTCCCGTGTAATCACAGAGGAGGCGAGTGCCGTGATTAGCCAAAGGCTGAATCCGCCTTTCTAACCAGCATAGGACCGTGTCCATGCCAGTTAGAGGCGGATCGGAGGCGACGAGTTTCGCGATGCACCGCTTGATCCTAAAAAGATCCGGCGGCAGGGACTGTACTGCTTCAGTTCCCCAATTCTCTTGGGGAACGACAGCGGTATTTGAAAAAGGTGGAACCCCGGTGGTTTTCCCAGGAAAGCGAATGTCGGGATGGTAGAAGAAGGAACACGTCCAGAATTTGACGGATTCCGATGTCTTAATCTTGGGGAACCAATCCTCCCTGAATCTGCGCAGGGTGAAGGATATGGTTCCACAAGTTGGGAGTGCGCCCTCTGAGGAGTTCCGCTTAACCCCAAAACAATACAGCCAGAAATCTAACCTAGGAGCTAAACCTAGATATCCCTCAAAAAGGGGCCTGAAATCCGGCTAAGTAAAGGATAGAGTTTGGAGGCAGATTGTGGGGTTGAATGTTATAATGATCCAGCACTTGGAGAAAAAAGGCGGACGGCGGAAAACCCATACCTCTGGCAATGTGGGAGGTAAGGAGGACGCGTTCTTCGTCCTTTGGCGTTGGTTCGGACTCGTCCTCCGGGCTCCGCCATTTGCCCTTCAGCAGCAGCCCCTCCTTCTCCATTGTCGGAAGGAGGGAAGGCAAAATACTGCTCTGACTCCAATTACCGGCAGTTTCCCCTTCGTCTTCCGCACCGGTGGCGGCGGACGCGGACGCAAGCTCCTCTCCGACGAGGATGATTTTTTCCTCCGCCGTCTCGGGCGCGAACGGTGGGGATGGCACGGAGGAGGATCCCGCAAGATCGGTGGCGGCGAGAGGAATTTCCTCGCCCGCTGCGCCGCTGGCAGCTTTCTCCGGCTTGTCGCCGGTTGCACGCAGTAGGGAATCCACCATGGGATCCATAGTGTTGATGATCTCGTCGATTTCCGCTGCGATGGAGCGTGCCGGACAAGAGCTCGGTGATGCCATCTGTGGGCGGCACGAAGAGATTTTCGGCTGCTCCGGTGAGGTTACGGGCGGTGTTCGTTTGTGCGTGCGCTCGGGAGTGGCTTTGCTTACGAGTTCGGGCGCTGAGAATGGCGTTGCGAATGAGAGTGAAGGTTTGCCGGAGAGGATGGAGACGGCTATTTATAGCCGGAAACCCGTCGCCATGCGTGCTAGCGGCTCTTGTGACCGTTGGATGATCAACGCGTGTCACTCGCCGGAAATTCCGGGAAATGAAACGACGGGTGATTATTGCTATCTCCTCGTTTCCCGCGAGAATCTGTCAGAGATACGTTTCAGGGTTTCCCGCTCGAAACCCAAACGTCCCTTACGTCAGCATGATTAAAACGCTGATGTAGGAAGTTCCTTCTTCACGAAGGATCGTGAAAGAAAAGCCGGATTTTCTGGAATCCGAGTTTTGCGTTATAGTATCTATTCTTGGAAAGTAAGGCATCCGACTTCTTCTCCAAGCCGTACCACGTAATGAGCCGTGGTCTGGGTTCTTCTAGAATCTGGATTTCTGCGTGTCAGCTATTACTGGATCGTCCAATGGATCTTACTCCATTGCCTGCGGGCCACCCTTGTAATCCGGCCTTTGGCCAATGCCGATCATACCCCTAGTTGGCATATATCCGACAGTAGCCCCAAGGAAAATTAAAACTTCATCTTGCAATCTTTCATTGATTTGCATTCTTTTCGAAAATTTGGCGCTTTAGTCTTGATTCTTCTTTCATCAAAACTAATAATGCCAACTCGGATTTATGAAATCCGGCAATTCTTCCACGAACCTTTGTAGAGAAGGAACCTGTGACGTGAGCGATGAAATCATGCTTACGCCACAAACGTTTGGTTTCAGTCAAAAGACTGAAACCTTATCTCTGACAGATTTTTGCGCAAGAAACAAGGAGATAGATATTATCACCCCATCTCCTTGTATCCCGGGTTTTTCGCCGTGATATGCGTCAATCATCCAACGGCTAAAATAGCCGTTGGGACGAATATCGGCGAAAATGTCTATAAATAGCCTGCCTCGAGCCCTCTGGGTCTTCTTCTTCCTCACGCTCCCCTCGAACACTCCATAACACAAGCGCATGAGCAACCTCGAGAGAGAAAAGGAAAACGACGCAGAAAATCCTCAGCGGAGTCCCCAGTCATTGGTGGCCGGAGTTCCATTCCGCGACTGCGCCGCCGAGAAATGGCAACTGATAACACTTCACATCCGCCCGAGACCCAGATTGACCCCGAGCCGGTGGCGGAGAATCTTTCATCCTCTGTTCCTCCAGTCCCTCCGAGCACTTCCACGAGCGCGCCGGATATCTCTATGAGCACATCGGCAGGCGGAGGCCCTATATCCGCGGCCGGAAGCATGCCGCCGCCGTCCTCCACTCCTGCTCCTCCTCCTCCCGTCTCTGAATCGGGAGGCGGGGAATCTTCTGCCCACGGCAGCGAACCCACGGCGGCCATCGCCACCACCGGAGGCGAGGAAGAAGAAGGAGGGTACTAGAAAATAAAAACATCTGAATCCGTGAAATTCTTGACGGGTTCGTTCTTTTATCACACGGACGTTCTGTTTCCTGGAAAGGAAACGGGAATCCGCCTTTCGAGAATTCTGCCGCCACTCCCAAGGACAACTGGGAGTTGGACGGGGTCCAGGTTCTCCCTCCGGACCTGCTGCGGATTAAAAGCCGAATCTCGAAGCTCTTCGTCTCTTCTCCTCCTCTGACCGGCATGGACACAGTCCTTTGCTGGCTCGGAAGGAGGATTCAACCTCTCGTGTTTCACGGCGGCCGTCTTCTCTGCAAGTATACGGGCCCGGACGACACGATGGGGGTAACCAAGACGGCTTTATCCCAGAAGGAATTCAAAAAGCGCGTCAACCACTTGCTGGCTACTCGTGATGCTCCATGATACAAAGAGCTAATTTAAGCATCTTATTTGTTATTGATCACCTATTTTTTTCCAAGAATGATGACAAATGACCTGCTAGTAAACATCTACCTTATATATAATCTATAGAAGCCAACTAACATTGAGCAACTCTCCATAAAACAAGCTAGCCATTTGTAAATATTTGCAAAAGCTGCAAGACAATAAAAAATAAAAAAATCACGAAGTGTTTAATTTATCAATGTAGTTTTCCAGCATATAACATGTACAATAATATTTTCTTACATGGTATAGTTACCAACCTATATATATTTCATTATTATGTCCAATAACTCAAATCAATGCAAGTACCAGTATGATCAGAAAGAAGGTCAAGCAAGCATGGTGTATACACATACGACTCCCGTACATATGGCAAATGACCTACTAGCACTACTGGAAACCGGATCTTTACCGGGTACAAAATGTACACGGCACAAAAGCTAAAAATACTTGGAATTTGCCGAGTACATTACCCGGTGAAGGATGCTCAGCAAGCCAACTAACATTGAGCAACTCTCCATAAAACAAGCAAGCCACATGTAAATATTTGCAGAAGTTGTAAAACAAAATCTTTCTTACATGGAAACTATAAGATGTACAATAATCATTGTAGTTGTCCAACATATAAGATGTACAATAATCTTTCTTGCATGGTAGTTACCAACCTATATATATTTCATTATTATCTCCAATAACTCAAATCAATGCAAGTACCATTATGATCAGAAAGAAGGTCAAGCAAGCATGGTGTGTACACATATGACTCCCGTACATATGGCAAATGACCTACTAGCACTACAGGGAAGGATTGCAATATCACCACCCAATCCTGAAGAACCGCGTCATAGACAGAGATGGCGACCGTTGGGGCGACCGTTGGGGCGACGGTGGCGCCTCCCCCGCCGGTGGAAACAGGTGGTTCGCCGGAGATAACTCAGAGCGGAGATGAGGGTCTCGAGGAGGGAGAGATCGCGGACTATACGGTTTCAACACCGTCGAAGGCATCAGATGGGCTGCCGGACTGTGCACGGCGCGAGGATGCGGGGATCGAGGAAGTCAAGATCGCGGTGGTTTCGGCATCTAGGATCTCAGAGGGTGGATCACCGCATGTCGGAGGCAGGTTTTGGGCTCTGGAGGATCTAGATCCCGAGGCTTCTGACGCGGGGGATGGCATCGAGGTCGCAGAGGTGAGCTCGTCGTATTTGCTTGACTGTCTAACACCGGATCAAGTGTCCGGTTCGGTGCTCTGTTCTGATCGTCGCAGGTATATGAAGAAGATGGCGAAACGAAGCCTTCAACGGAGATGCGCCTTGGAATGTTTGTCGCCTATCTCGCCGGTGGATTCGACTCCGACGACTGCTGCGCGTACCAAGGTATTAAAATTACCTCCGTTTCCCCCATCTTCTTTTCCCCCTGAGGAAAGCCCCTTCCCGTGGGTGGAAGTTCGCCGCCGGCGAAGCTCGACTGCGAGCGGGAGTTTGAATCTCGATGGGCGTGATCGCCGCTGTGATCTGAATCGCGGTGGGCCGGGTCAGCGGAAAGGCCCAATCGCCGATCGGTTTGGCTGCATGGGCCATGCACGAGTCGGTCGTGTGTGTACGAAGGCAAAGGTTCCGCCCGAGTCCAGACTTCGTCGAATTCTAGGGTTCTCCTGGAAACGCTCTGCCGCCGCGACTGCTGCGATCGTCATGGCGAATAGAGGAGGCGGCCGAGCCGGGGGAGATTTCGCCGCCGCTGGTCGCGGTGGAGCTCAACCACGGATTCTCGAGGCCGGTGAAGGTAGTGGGACGGCGGGGATCCCTTCGATCACCGTCGGCACCATTGCTGGGGGGGCGGTGCCGGATGCGGCCGCGGCTGCTGGACAGAGGCAGGGAGTTTTTGCTTTCAATGCAGGTCGAGGTAACAATGTCCACCGAGGGAATCATCATCAAGGGGGCTACCGAGGAAGGCAGCGCTATGAACTCCAAGGTAGAGGCCCGTTTGGTCGTGGTCGCGGCGGATACCAGGGACCGCGCCAATATCCGAGGCACGTGCAACCACGCTACATTCCGGTGGTTGCTGCGCAGGGAGCAGGGAATAACCAGCAAGGAGCTCATGATCAAGTACAGGCGAGGCAACCTGCTGTGGTTGCTACCGTGGCTGCACAAGCTCCTGGTGCGGGTGGTACTGGTGCTTTGGGTGCTGGTAATGGACTAGTGCAGCAGCACAATGTGCAGCGAGTAACTGCTCAGCAGGTGGCTATGGCAGTTGCGAGTGCGGCTCCGAAGAAGAACAAGGTGGATAGGATGAAATGTTTTAGGTGTGGGGTAGCAGGTCATCTTCTGAATGACTGCCCGGCTCCTATCTGTGAGATCTGCAAGTCCGTGGAGCATGTTACTAATAATTGTCCTCTTTTGCTAGCTCCGAAACCGCATCCAATTATGTACGGTTATGCTCATGATGAATTGACTTTCTTTGGACTGCCCTTGTCGGAGCACTACAAACCAAATGTGATAAATGCAAAAATGGCATCAATTGTGGTGTCAAAGGGGGAGATGACTATCCCACAGATTATCACTCAGCTGCAGAGGTTGGTGCCTACGGAGAATTTCATTTGGAGAGTGTCTCAGGAGGGACATAATGTTTTCAAGGTGCAATTTCCATCGAAAGTTGAGCTAGACCGATTAAAAATCTTTGGTGCTTTTCGTGTACCGAGAAGTGATTGTGAGATGGTCTTTGATTCTTGGACACGGAGGATAGAGCCTATTGAGACTCTCCCGGAGTTTTGGGTTCGTGTTTCTGGTGTTCCTGAGGATCGTTTGGAGGATTTTTTAGCTCTTTGGTCGATTGGGTTTATGCTTGGTAAAACATCTAAGGTGGACATGGCCTATACTAGGACACATGGTGTTCTTCGTATTAGGGTGGGTTGCCTTGACTACACGAAAATCCCACACAACTATCCGATGTTTATTCATGATGGCATATATGAGCTTACCTTTGAGGTGGAGGGAGAGGATGTTTCGGTTGAGGAGGATGTGGAGATGGCCGATCCTAATGTGGACAAAGACGATGATGATGGAATTCTTGATGATTTCACCGATGCCCTAGCAAACACCTCACTTAATAATTCTAGTGCTAACGAGAGTAAGACTGATGAGCCTATGTTAGATACTCAGAACACTGGTTCTAATGGGCCGGGGGGTGCTGTTGCAAGGAAGACCGGGGTGGTGTTCTCTCCTTTGGTTCTGAAATCTTTCCAACGGGCTCGTGATGAGTTGAGGTCTATTTTTGTGCACTCGGTTGACAAGGAAAAGGAGGGGTCGGTGGATGTTTCTACGGGTGCCCAGTCTGAGACCGCGCGTGTTACATTGGACACGGAAGTACGTACTGTTACGTGTACTCAGTCTGCGAAAAAACAGCCAGTTGCTTTACCATCGGCGTCGGATCTTCCTATTACACCGACGGCAGCAGAACCTCTGCCGGCAGCCTGTTCTGCGCGTGTTTCTGCTGCCCGGCAGCGGATTTCGCCGATTTCCCTGCCGCGGGTCGCTGCGGTACCGCAACCTGCTGCTGCCGCGACGCCAAATGTGGCGATTTCTCTGCCGTTGCTGCCGTGTGCAAGGCCACGGTCCCCTTGCATGGAGGGGATGGAAGGCTCGACGACGGTTGATCCAGCTATGCAAGAGAAGCAGGGGAGGGGGGTTGACGACGAGCGTGCTGAGGCTCGTGTAATCAGCTTGGCGCCAACCCTGTCGGTACGGGTTCCAAATAGTCCAGTGACTATGTCTCAACAAAAGATGGCTGCAGCTGTACCGGAGGGGGACGTGACGCATGGAGTTTATGGGACTACACCACTGTCCAAAAATGTGGTACCTTCAAAGGAGGAGGTCGTGGCGTTCGGTGGTATCCCGGAACCTGGGAGTGCGGGTCTTCGTTCAAGTGCACGGCTGCGCGCACAACCTGACGCCGACACACCCATCTCGGAGAGGGCTGCTCGGATTGCGGCGCAACGAGACATCGATTTCTCAGGTAATTTACCGCGTTCTTTTACGTTAATGCCCACTGTTCATATTGTTGATTTCGCATCTAAATTAGGTGTGTCTTTGGGTACTAATAATTTGGATATCAATGATTCTGTTAATTCTATTAAGAAATTAGAAACTGCTAGACAATTGGTTTTTCTTGAAAATAATCTGAATACGGAATCTAATGAGACAGTGGAGCATATGTCTTCATCACTGGATGAGGAGGCTCATGATGTAGAGGATGAGGGGTTAGGGGATTTGGAGACTTTATCACATTATGTGAAGGCCACACGATCCCGTAAAAAGAAAGGTAGTGCATCCTCTAAACCAAAAAGAAGAAGTACTCGATTAAAAGCTATCAGTCATAATAATTAAGATCAATGAAAGGGTTTTTTTGGAACACTGATGGATTTGGAGATATTGCTAAGCATCTAACTGTCAATGAGATGGTTAGAGAGCTCCAGCTGGACTTTGTTGCTATCTTGGAAACTGGTAGGTCTAGTTTCGAACAACGTTTGTTATCTCATTTAGCAGGGGGCCGTGATTTTGGTTGGTATTGTATACCACCATAGGGGAGATCAGGAGGGATACTAGTTGGTTTTAACAATGCCATTCTGACTGTTCAGAAAGTGGTTGCGGGGGATTTTTCTGTTAAATTCCACCTACGAACGAAGGACGATGGTTTCCTTTGGGCATTGGTAGTAGTTTATGGGGCTGCTCAAGAGGATAAAAAACCAGTTTTTCTATCCGAATTGGTAAGGATTTGTGATAGTGAGTCTCGTCCTATGGTGGTAGGGGGAGATTTCAACATAATGAGGAGACCAAATGAAAAGAGTAGTGACAATTTTAATACACGATGGCCGTCTATTTTTAATGCCATTATTGAGAGTTTAGATTTAAAAGAATTAGAGATGTCCGGAAGACAATACACTTGGGTTAGTAGACAAGAGGTAACTACATATGAGAAGTTAGATCGTGTACTAGCAAGTGTTGAATGGGAACAGAAATTTCCGCTTGTTTCGGTTCAGGCTTTGGCCAGGACTGGTTCCGATCATGTCCCCTTGTTATTGGACTCAGGGAATTCGGTTCACAAAGGAAACAAGTCAACATTTTCGTTTGAGGTATCATGGCTTAGACAGGAGGGTTTTTGTGACATGGTTAAAAAGGAGTGGGTGTCTCAGCGGATGGGTGATTCACCTATTGAAATATGGCAAAACAAAATTAGACATCTTCGGAGTTTTCTACGGGGATGGGCTAAAAATATGAGTGGGGAGTATAAGATCTTGAGAGATAAACTGATTCTCTTGATTAATGAGCTAGATATAAAAGCTGAGACTATGACTCTTTCTGATGAGGAGAGAAAGTCTAAGAGGGAGGCTGATTCGTATCTAGCTAAGCTTCGAAGAGATGAGGAGTCTAAATGGGCTCAAAGGGCTAAAATGAGACATATTAAAGAAGGGGGAGATAATACAAAGTACTTTCACTTAATGGCTAATGGGAAACATAGAAAGAAAAAGATATTTCAACTGGAACAGGATGAAGGGACCATTGTTGGTCAACAGAACCTGCAAGTTTTCATATCTGAATATTACAAAAAATTATTTGGCCCATCAGATAAAACATCTATTTCGCTTGATGAGGGTAGGACTGCTGATCTGCCTCAAGTATCTTTTGATGAAAACAATGTTTTAACTGCCCCTTTTACTGAAGAGGAGGTTTTAGAGGCAATAGATCAAATCGAACTTAATAAAGCACCGGGACCGGATGGGTTCCCGGCAGAGTTCTATAAGAAGTTTTGGGATTTGCTTAAAGTTGACATGATGTCCATGTTTGCTCAATTACATGCTGCTGAGCTGCAACTATTTAAGTTGAATTTCGGGGTGATCACTCTTTTACCTAAAAAGGAGGATGCATCTAGAATTGAGCAGTATAGACCCATTTGCTTACTAAATGTAAGCTTCAAAATTTTTACGAAGGTTGGTACTAATAGAGTCACTGCGATTGCGCAGCGTATTATTAAACCAACTCAGTCTGCATTTCTACCTGGTAGAAATATTTTAGAAGGGGTAGTGGTCTTACATGAAACCATTCATGAGCTTCACACTAAGAAACTTAATGGAGTTTTATTTAAAATTGATTTTGAGAAAGCATATGACAAGGTGAGTTGGTCTTTTCTGCAACAAACACTTAGGATGAAAGGTTTTTCTCCTCTGTGGTGTGACTGGGTAGCGAGATTTGTTCAGGGTGGGAGTGTGGGTATAAGGGTAAATGATGATATTGGTCATTATTTCCAAACTCTAAAAGGATTAAGACAGGGAGATCCGTTATCTCCCATTTTATTTAATCTCGTTGCTGATATGTTAGCTGTCCTAATTGCTAGGGCAAAGGAGGATGGTAGTGTTGGGAGTCTTGTACCTCATTTGGTGGATGGGGGGTCTCAATTCTACAATATGCAGATGATACAATTTTGTTTATGGAACATGACCTTGATAAGGCTGTTAATATGAAATTAATACTTGCATTATTTGAACAATTATCTGGTCTTAAAATCAATTTTCATAAGAGTGAAATTTTCTGTTTCGGTGATGCAGTCCAATCTGTGGATGAGTACCGTCACATTTTTGGATGTGATGTGGGTCAGCTACCCTTTAAGTACTTGGGTATCCCAATTCATTATAGAAAATTATTGAATAAAGAATGGGGTCCAATTGAGGACCGATTTGAAAACAAATTGAGTGCTTGGATAGGAAAACTGCTCTCTTATGGAGATAGATTGGTGCTTATTAATTCGGTTCTATCGAGTTTACCTATGTTTTTCTTATCCTTTTTTGAGATACCTATTGGGGTACGGAAAAAATTGGACTTCTTTAGATCGCGCTTTTTCTGGCAGAGTGATCAAAAGAAGAAAAAATATAGATTAACACGGTGGAATATAATATGTCGACCCAAAGATCAGGGGGGCTTGGGTATTGAGGTTTTAGAGATTAAGAATAAGTGTCTCCTAAGCAAATGGCTTTACAAACTCCTTACTGAAGAGGGGGTGTGGAGTGAGATACTACATAGTAAATATATTAAAGATTTACCGTTGCAACAGGTGGAAGTGAAACATACTGACTCACCCTTCTGGAAAGGGTTGATGCGAGTCAAATCTGATTTTTTTGCACGGGTACAACATACGGTGGGTGATGGTCAGACCATACGTTTCTGGGAAGACATCTGGTTAGGTGATACTACTTTAGCTGCACAGTATCCGACCCTTTATAATGTGGTAAGACATAAAGATGTTTATGTCTCACATGTCTTATGGAATGATCATCCAAATATTGTGTTCAGAAGAGCGCTCACAGGGGATAAATGGGACGCATGGTTGCATTTAGTTGAACGCTTAATGAACATATCTAACTCTGATAGTCCTGATTATTTCAAGTGGAAGCTAACTACGTCTGGAATTTTTACTGTTAAGTCTTATTATGAGGACTTAATGAATGAGGGGACGAAATGTTTACGAAGATACATATGGAAAATAAAAGTACCACTTAAGATAAAAATATTTATGTGGTTCCTTTATCGTAAGGAACTGTTGACAAAAGATAATTTGGCTAAACGGAGTTGGGTGGGCTGCTCAAAATGTGTGTTCTGTGGTAATCATGAAACTATAGAACATTTATTTATCTCTTGTGAATTTGCAAAACGTATTTGGCGTTTGATTCATTTCACTTTTAGTATTAAAGCACCGTCATCGATTAACAATCTATTTGGGGATTGGTTAGATGGGGTTGATAGAAAGATGAAAGCTAGCATACGTATTGGTATATGTGCTTTTCTTTGGGCAATTTGGAATTGCAGAAACGATGTTATTTTTAACAGGATGGAAGCTGGGCATTTTTTGCAGGTTATACACAAAGCCACCAACTGGATTCACCAATGGTCGCTCCTCTCCCCCGAAGAGCAGCGTGGAAGCTTGGATACAGGATGTGCACGATTAATGGCGGTCGTGCGGGCTATCTTCAGCCAGGGTGGGTGGCAGCACACTAGGAGGTTACATTATGTGTAGTCTCCGTTTGTTTAGATGGCTAATCTTTGTAGCCACTCTCGAGTTCAGCTGAGATGTAATACTTTTGTTTAAACACTTGATACTGGATGCTTTCTTAATAAATAAGCCGTGTGCATCCACTGGATGCAGAGGCTGGGTTTTTCCGTTTCAAAAAAAGAAAAGTGGATCTTTACCGGATACAAAATGTACACGTCAAAGAGCTAAAAATACTTGGTAAAGTCTTTGCCGAGCACATTACCCGGCGAAGGATACCCAGCAAGCCAACTAACATTGAGCAACTCTCCATAAAACAAGCAAGCCAGATGTAAATATTTGCAAAAGCTGTAAGACGAAATCTTTCTTACATGGAACCTATAAGATGTACAATAATCATTGTAGTTGTCCAGCATATAAGATGTACAATAATCTTTCTTGCTAGTTGCGAGTTGGATGGATCAATACCCGCATCGTGTTTTTGGCGCCACGGCCGGAGATGCTCTTAGTCTGCATTGTATCCCTCCACCAGTAATGAAAGCTCAATTCATATATTTGATCAAGTATATATACAAAAATATGAAGATAGAAAATACAAAATGAATATCATTAGATCCATCATAAGATATATTTTCATAACATATTTATTTCCGTTGTAATTATTGCTATTCTCTTTCTATATATTTGGTCGAAACTAATAAATTTTTATTTTTGAATAAAGTGAGCGATTACTTATTAGGGGACTGAAAATTAACCTTTTGTAACCCATGTGCAATACACAATCCATCCCGAACCACGCCCGGTTTGACATGTCTTTTTTTTTGAACTGGTTTTTTCAAGAAAATATTTGATTACAATCCTTCGGGGCTAGCTCCAACACACAGGTAGGGGCAGAACCCAATAAAACAACACCACTACATTCAACACGGCCTAATCTAGCCAATTCATGAGCCGGTCTATTATTTTCTCTTGGAATTTAAGAAACTGTAAATTTGGTAGTACTAGGTGAGCTGCGAGCAAGTAGAAGTACGCGATTAATCCTTTTCGCCTGCCGTTAACTTGTTGATCAACGTGGCACCATAAGTCCAAAAAAGTAAGCCATGATCAACCAAAGGAATAGAGCATTTGATAACTTTCAAGCACGTAAGCACTTCAACCATTTATGCGATGATCGTGGGGACCCCGGACTAGCAGTCCGAGACCTCCAGTATGCATACATTCACGATCCCATGATCAGTTAGTCGTGAACAACATACTCGAGTTGGCGTTGCAGATTACAACATCCACTACACGTATACACGTCTTACACAACTGGTCACTTGACTCAGTTGAAAACAACTACCACGCAGGGCAGGAAAACACAATAAACAACGGAAGTCTTCAAAACACACTCGTGGTAAACCCAAGTCATGCCTTGACTACATACATGCTACTGACTCGGAGACGTTAGTAATTCGCACAGCCGTCAGCGACACCATCTTCTTCAGGTTCTCCGGCTTTCTACTCAAATTCTGGCTAAAACAATAGCCAGGGACGAAACCAATATGAGTACATTGGATTGTACTCGCAAGACACCCCAAATAAAAACTAAACATGCAGGTATGCATATATAAAGGTGTTAGGAGGCCGTAATTAGGGTTCTACTAGTCAAGATGAATTGAAGACCCACCATGATTGCATAAGTTTTAGTTGTTTTTGTTGAAGAAGATACTTCAAAGGATATTTTATTTCTCTTGTAGATATGGCATGTCCACAAGCTTTTGATAAAACATTTTTAAACAAAGAAAACTTTTTTCTTTACAAAACTTCTTGGAACATCACATATTCAATATCATCATTCCTCTGGTACCTCAAACGTACAATCATCTCCCTTTCCACGTACCTCCCAGGTACAGTTCCAAAAACTTTTCAAGCTTTTCAAAAACATTGACACAATGCTAGCTACATGGCCATTCAACTGTCCATAACCGAGGACACGACTATTCTGAATAGTTTTACTCTGCAGAGGTGTACACAATCATAAGATCCAGTACATCCGATGTGAACAACCACAGACTGTCCAAGACGGTATGCAATCATGAGATAACTGTTCCTAACTATCCACTATGCAAGTGCTAGTAAATGGCTACCTCTTCAACATGGTTTTGCTCCCCGGCACCGAGTGAGTCAGCCGTATCGATCCGGTTCCCCCTAACAACACACCGCCATGGCAGGAGACCCAAATGTTGCAACCGGTGACGAAATTAATCCCCATACTCTCAATGTCCCATGCTTTCCTTTCTGGCGACAATTCGGTTTAGGGGACTCTAACCCCTATAACACTTTGAGGTAGACACGGACTAACACCGACAAGCTTCTAGCTAGACCCCGTTCCCATATTGAGGTAATGTGGCAGTACGGCTTGGTTGTCCGGCGAAGACTAGGTTATGTGTCATTTTGGAAAACAAGTTTAAAACAATTCCTCCTTCGCATACCTCCCTCGGACAAGGTCCCACCTTTCCTCGGGGTTTTGCAAAACTTTTGTTTTCCAAAAACACCAAGTTAAAATGTCCACTAAGGGACCTAAGTTAATTAAATGATGATACTAAAATGTCTAAAAGGCTTGGTAACACCAAGATTATATAGCGGATAAAGCATATTAGATACATAAAAAGGTAATGGTATAGTCCACTGAAGAAAATAGTTTTTGAATCAACTTTTGTAAAACTTCAGAAGTAAAACATGCATGATAGATAATGATAAGTAAACGAAAAAAGCAAGCATTTAGAGTGGCTTGCCTTGGCACTTCTCTTGGTCTTGAAATAAACAAGAGTGCAATAAAAACCTCTCCGGGAAATAATACCGTCTTCGTTATCTAACGTCGTAAAATAAAAAGGAAACACCTAATAAGAACCGATCAAAGGAAAGCACTTTATAACAAGTAAACATACATCAATTCATCAAACAAATACAATAAAAAACAAAAACACTAGAGTACACACCAACAAGCAAAACACTCATGGACAAAAACAAGGGAATGACACTAGGAATGATTCTGTAAATCCTCAATCAATTTGGCATGAGTTCAGTGGGTGTGCCACTCTCATATCATGCCCAAATAAGGTTAAATGACTCTCTGGTCATTCATGAGGATGAGGAAAACAACAAGAAAACAACTTAGGAGCACATATACATGCATAGGAAAATAATAACAATCAATACTACAAGCCCATAGTAACACATGCTTCTCTAAACATGGAGAAATAATATAACCAGTAGCTAAGAAACCTAATAACAGTGACATACATATACTAAAAATGTCATGGCATCACTCAATACATGAAAATTAACATGGAGCAAAACAACCACTAAAACTAGAGATGGAAAAAGGGCTATTTAGACATGACATGCATAACAATAATAAATCATCAAACAAGACTTATTCTAACATGCTAGATCTATAACATATCATCCATATAATAGAGAAAACAACACCTAGACATGCTAGTAATATAAAAAATACCAACCTAAGCAATGTATCAAAAGTTAAGCATACAAATAACAACTATGGCAGAAAACACCTAAAACTAGCATGGTATGCCAAAATGATCTAGAACTCACTCAAGCATGCAAGAAAGTATAATATGCTAAAAATAACAGAAGATATGCTATGACAACCAATACTAAATCAATCACTCAAAATAGTTTACTAACATATCAAAAATAATAGGAGTAGCTCATAATTACTAGGAAAGCAATATATATGGGGTGAAAACCTATCAAACCAAGACATGCAATTAAATATCCTAACATGCTAGTAGAACACACAAAGCACATCAAAAATATGTATTAATACTCTACACATTCTAGGAAACATATTTCTAAGGATAAAATTATAACACAACCATAAATAAAGACATAACAATAATAACCAGAAAAGGGCTAAACACTAAATAATGCACCTAGCCTATTCTGTAACTCCTAAAATCATGAAAACTTGGCATAGGTGCTCCTAGTCACTATCAAACCAAAATAAATGGATTCACATCAAAATTCACCAGCAAATGAATTAAACAAATCATAGAAGTGATCTCTGGCATAAAACAAACATGCATGTCATTTTCACTCAACAACTCAAGTCAAGACAAGGTTAATTTCTCCGCATAGTTATCAACAAGGGCTACTCAGAACAATTTAGTTTGCATGTTTTGGATACATAAAACTCAAGTTATTAATTCAATGGTGGAAATGAGTGCTTCTTCCATTTAATTTAGTTCTCCTAAATTATAGCACAAAACATGGATCTGCAAGTTGGAGGTGGTTAGAAAATAGTAAACCTACCTCTGTGATCTTTGGTTTGGCAAGTTTTACTCATTTAAATTTTCATTCTGATTTAAAGTAAGGCACCAGAAAACAAATGTGCGGGAAAAGGATTAACATGCAGAGAAAAATAATTAATAGGCCAGATCTACAAGAGAGACGGTCCGCGCAGAGGCAGGCTGGCCCGCGAGCGAGCGCGCGCGGCGAACCGGTAAGTAGCCGTCCACTTGAAGATCGACGACTGGGATTAAAAGGATCCTGGGTTCAAAGGGGCCCGTAGGATGTAGATTCGACGGCTGTGACGAGGCCGCGTCGACGCGCGCCTGCGACGAACAACAAGTGGCGGCGGAAACACACAGGATGACGGACCGAGGTGGAATCTCCCCAGAGTATCACTGTAGGGGGCTACTGGAGTCTCCTGGATGCGCGGACAAGACCAAACGGCAGAGGAGGACGACGCAAGGCGATTGCCCCCGCCGGATTAAGCTTGGGAAGGCTCCCGGATGAAGTTCGTCGAGGACCCACGGCCGAGAGCTAGGCCACCAGGGGAAACAACACCTGTGAGGAGGAAAAAAAGAAATCAGAGGGGGCACGAGGTACGCTCGGTCACAAGGAAGGCAGGGGAGGAATCAGTGCGATCTGGGATGGCCTGAATTGACGGCTTGACGAGGGCTTGCCGGCGGGAGGTGGCGCTCGATTTTGGCGATTTAGAGGTCTGGGGAGGGGGCTTTTGTGATGGCAGTGCGATTGAGGTGGAGGGAGGGTAGTGTGACATGGATTAAAGGAAGGAGGAGGTTTGTTTCGGTCCCGCGCCTGTACTCGGTCCACGGCGTCCATGGAGGCCACGGGCGCGCTTGCTCAAGCTCAAATGAGGCGCCGAGAGCATGTCAGGGAGTGTCACGGAGGTGAGGAGGTCCTCCAGGTGAGAGGGACTGGGAGGAGGACGTTCTAGGCGAGTGGGAGTCGAGTTCCAATGCCGACGCCCGCAAGTGTTCGACAGGAGCTACAGGAAGAAGGAGAGTGAGCTATGGGGAATGAATGTCACGGGTATGATCCTTGAGATTTCGTGGAGATAGTTGACAAGGCCGCGATGATCGGCATTCTGCCCAAGTGTTGGAACGCGAGCGACGTGGCGAGGTCGACCTGGGCCCGACGGCCAGCATGTGGGATAGGAAGAAGGGGACAAGGAGAATGAAAGGGTCTTCTCCAGAGAGGTCACGGGTGCGAGAGGAGCCTTGTGGTGCAAGGGCTTACCCGAGGATGGACAATGGGAATGGAGTAGAAAAATGGGTGGGTGATCATTGTCTTGTCCTCATGTTGGTGGCTTGGAGAGAGAGGTAGGAGTGGGTAGACCATGTCTGTGAGGTGAGGGGAGATATTTACAATGCCAGGGATCAAAAGAGAGGTAGAGAGAATGCAATGATTGGCCAGGATAAGCTTGAACTCAACAGTGACCAGAGTGACCACTGAGGGTTTTTGCTTGTTTTCACAAATATTTTTAGGAAAACATATGTGAAAGATCATGTACATTGTATAGAGAATGAAAAATAGAGTCCAGGGATGGTGGCCTCATAAGTTTTTAAAAATATTTATTGCACAAAATTTTGGAAATTCAAAAAGTGCTAAATCTGTTTTTAAATGTTTTGTTCAAAATGTTCCAAAGATCTTGCAAATTTTTTTGTATAAATAAGTCCCACATGACCATACACATGTTGGTAATTTTTCCAAGATTTTAGGAAATATTTTTCTTCACAAAATATTTAAAAGTCCATTTCTGGCCTTTTGGAAAATGGAATATAATAAATAGTAAAATGCTTTTTTTAAATTGAGTTGGGATGAGAGAGTATATAATATAGATCTCAAAAGTGATTTTTAATAAACAACTCTTTTGAAAATATTTGAGGCACCAAGTGGAAAAAGGGTGCAAATAGGGGTTTATTTAATAGGCCAACAACCATGAGAGAAGAATAATCAAATGACCATTAAAATATAAATGGACCATATGGATATGATGTACATGTCATTAAGATGTAAAGGGTAGGTTGATGGAGCTAAAAAATGATGAGGGGTGATTTTTAAGAAGATAGCCAAAAGACATCATGATAACATGTATATGATCATTATAATGGAATGCCTTTGAAAGGAATTTGAAAGATGATACCAAAGAGTTTCAATATACAAAATAACAACTTGGATGGAAGTTGTGGATATGTATCATAATATCCAGGATGGTACATTGATGAATAGAACAAGATTTGGCATAAGGCATGTCTCCAAAGTTGGAAGTTTTAAAGAAAACAAAAGATGGGATAGACATAGAAGGGAATATGATATTGATGCTAGGTCTTGTTATTACTAGGTTTTATTCACTTAAAACAACACACATTCATCAACAAACAGAGATAAATACTTCAAGGCAAACACAAGATAAGATTACACAAAACAGGTAATAACAATCACTCAAAAAAAAGGGTTATTCAAGTTAATTGCCAGGTGTTTTTCTCAAGTGTTAGATAAAGGTAGTGATCAATACATACCATGACAAGAGGATTTTGTAAAGGAGTTCTACTCAAAGCTTGTTATTTCCAAAATGAAATAATTGAGGTAAAACATAGGGGTAATATAGCCCCCATATAGTTTTTGCAAAAGAGAAAGTGAGATGGTGTTTTT
Organism: Alopecurus myosuroides; assembly: GCA_028641055.1. Classification (NCBI taxonomy): domain Eukaryota; kingdom Viridiplantae; phylum Streptophyta; class Magnoliopsida; order Poales; family Poaceae; genus Alopecurus; species Alopecurus myosuroides. The sequence goes on from CM054058.1 coordinate 478,158,258, forward strand.
GGAATACTTGCAAAAATATCTTGGTTGAAAACAGGCAGGAGATGATTATCTCCAAAATACTTCTCATATAGCTTTGGAAAATACCTTTTGTTTTTCTCAAAAGCTTGGCCTTTGGGTTGTTATTAAAACCAAATCATTTTCAAAAGTGTTTGGCCAAATTAAGGGTATAGATGAAGGTGATAAGTTTTCTTGTCATGACTTGATCACAAGGGTTGTGTTTTAAGAAAGTTATGATCATTTTTTTTAATGTTAGTTGTTAACAAACTCAAACACAAACACCAGCAACAAGATAATATAAATGAAAACACAAGCATAAGTCAAACATTACAAAAAGTTTTTGTTGGCCCTGATTTTTGGGTTATTGAAAATAAGTTTTTCCTGTCCTCCAAAAATGGGGATGTTACAATGATGTCACAATTACTACGGTAATACTAATTTTATGTCTCAAAAGTTATTATATTTTGGAATGGAGGTAGTACTAGTAAGGATACCCCGGGCTGAACAATGAATATGTCCTTGACGATCTCTAATGAGCGCACCCTAGGATGCATAATTATTTTCCTGGAAATATGTAGCATCAACAATTAGGCAATGCCAATCATTGAGAAACCATACACTACAGGAAAGATCCTATACGCCGACGGCTGCGCCCCATTGGCGAAGCCATGATCCCTTCGTCGTAGGTTGCCCGACTGCCGCGTCGGGCCGCCGTCGGCGTATCGCGTATCTTCATTGGCGTATGCCTATGTCGACGTAAACACCTGGCCGTCGACGTATCGAAACTCCGTCGGCGTAGACTGGTTTAAGGAGTCATCGGCGTATGAATAAACAACAAAAAAAAATCCCGATTTTTTTCTAATTTTTTTCTATTTATTATTTCAATTTCTTAACCAGTTAATCGTACTAGAGATTTATCTTTATCCGTAATCATTTTAATTTTCAATTGAAATTGCTCGCTACTACTAACACTTCCTGATCAGTCATTCATCCTCGGACTGTCCCAGCCCCAGCACGCTTAACTTTTTATTTTCTTCCCTATGAGCTGTCTAGAAACAATGGATACTTTGATGACAATAGTATCCAATCAATACTATTAACCCCTGGATCATCACCTCGCACGTCTTTATTTTTGTGAACCCAAATTATTATTTAAGTAAATAAGTAATAATTAATAATTATCTTAAATTCATATAATAATTAACATGGGATATTTCAAATATCCCTTTATGAATTGCTTGTTTGTGATTATTAATAAGACAATAGTTTTCTGTATTTTAGAACCAAATAGAGTGGATGTGAGATAAGTTCCAAAATGTGAGAACCTTGATTATTAACATATACAATCTCGGAATGAAGGAAAACATTCAAGCAATGGATCGCTTTCTACAAAGCACACCTAGCTTGAAAAAACTTACTTTGCAAAATTGTAAGGTACTTCTACTATTTGCTTTAGCACTTATTTTCCCTCACATCACTCATCTTGTCAAATTGATGTATCATGTCTAAAGTTTTCATATTGCTCAAAGAGGAGGACTGCAAGGGCCAAGTGGGGAACATGTAGCTCTGGAAAGCCAAAATCTTATGTCTTTCAAGTGTGATAACTTGGAGGTGTTTGAAATCAACTACAACAAAGATGACTACATCGATGAGTTGTTTGAGCTCCTTATTATCACAGTTGAAACATCAAATATAGATTTTTGATCCAACTAGTACTTGTTGGTGCCCCTACCAAATGGCATATTATTATTATTATTTGCGAGTTATTCCCAAATCATAGAATAAAGGACATACCTGGTGGATTCTAGAAACTCATGTACGGAAAGAAAGAAGATAATGCATCTCTCTTCCATAACTTTTTCCACCGCAGTGACTTGAGACAAATCTCGTAGATACCAAATTCCATGGTCACAAAAATAGTATCACCGCCCTCAATAGATCCAACCAGTTGGGTATTTTCTCGGGATTTTGAATAGGAAGAAGCTTGTTGAGATCGATAACCCTATGTTGCATCCAGGATAGAACTTCGGCAGAGCCCAGTCTTGACCACAACTAAAGTGTTAACCCGACTACATGTGCAAATCCTTTGGCCGAACCTAGGCAAGACCAACATCAAACTCACAAAAGTTTTAAGAACTTGCCACATTCGATTTTGTTACAAGTTGTGCACTTAGGTTTCTATTATAATTTCTTGCCATGTATAATATTACATTTTAATTAGTGGGTTGGACATGCATCAACATTGTGCTTAGTACATGTTACATAAGTTTACATTTTTTGTAGTTGATTGCAGAAGAAAATAAATCTACTATAGCAAAGATATCTTCGGATGTTGGGGTGCCACGTATATTAATAATGATTTGTGGATAAGTAGTGCGAAAAGACTACTCGCTCCGTTCCATATTAGATGACTTTTACGTAGATGTATCTAGGCGCATATTTTAGTACTAAATACATCTATTTGAGAGTCATTTAATATAGAACGGAGGGAGTAGCAATTAAGCTAACCAAACCATTGAATACATTTATGCATCATGATTTGCGGATGAAGGGAGAAGTGCAAAAAAAAGACTTGCAGCATGATAAAAACCACAAAAGCTCGAACTTTGAACTTCAATGTCACTCTTTGGACACACAGGAAGCTAGTTTCAGACTAAGAAGTTCACAGGAGAGGAAGACAAAATAACGAATACTATTGTACTAGTTCAGACTTAAAACGAAAAATAAAGAAGACAAATATAAATCAACCTCTGCCTTATTAATTGTCTGTGAGATCTTGCTTGATCCGTATAGGCTGGCCGTCCGGGTACTGACGCTTCCTGCTTTGTTGACGCGACGCCTCCACCATCTCCTCCATCTTGGGCGTAAGGTACGCCCGAGGAGCCTTGCCCGTGGACGAGGAAGCCGAGGCGCGCTGCTGCGCGTGCGAGCTCATGCCGGCCAGCAGGCGCGAGCGCCCCGTCTGGTGGTACTCCTGCCGGTCGCCCACACGGGCGCTCAGGTCCTGCAGCTCCTCCTTGAGCGCCTCGCACTCCTGTGTCGCCGATGACCGCTCCACGGCTTTCAGCCGAGATTCGAGTATCCGTGCGGCACCGGCGTGCTGTCCGCTGTCAGCGGCCACTCGTGCCGCCGCGATGTCCTGGGTTGCCGCCACGCGGACGACCTCCCGTTCGACCTCCATGGACGGCGGAGCCCCACTGGTAAGCTCCAGGGTCCTCTTGATGACCGCGGCCGGGGCGGCGGCGTGGGCCGCCTGACCCGTCGCGGCGGCGCGGTAGGCGCAGGTCACCTTGACCAGACGAGTCACCGACTCCTCGGGCCGGGCTCTCGGCACGTAGACGAGCACCAGGAAGCGCCTCTCCTCGTCGTCGTATAGCTCTCCGACGTCTATGGAGGCAGCGCGCCCATCGGCGCCGACGTTGCTGGCGTAGCAGCCGGACTTGACCTCCTGGATGCGCACACCGCGGTGCAGGCACGTGACGGCGATGCGCGCCTGCTGGACGGCGACCGAGAGGAGCCCGCCGATGCAGTGCGCGAACGAGTCCTGGATCGCCGCCTGGTTCTCGATGAAGGAAAACGTTCCGCCCGTGGCCTCCGCGATGGCGTGCATCGCCGCCGCGTCGTTGTCGGCGCCGAAGCCGAACGTGTGGATCGGAGCGGGCCGGGTAGCGGGCTGCCTGAACGAAGGCGGCACGAGGTCTTGACCGGGGCCCTTCGGCCTGAAGGTGTCACCCCCGTCCGAAAGAAGGATCATGCTCGCGACGGCGTTCTTGTACCGGCGATCGGCGAGCACCTGGGCGCCCACACGGAGGCCCTCTACGATGTTGGTTCCCGTCCATCTGACGACGATGTACCCCACGGCCAGCTTCGCCGAGGCCTTTCCCGCGTCGGTCATGCGCGCCAGAGGGGTCAGGCGGGTGGCCTCCCCGGAGAAGGACACCATGGACAGGCGGTCGTCGGGGCCGAGCTGGTCGATGACGAAGCACATGGCTTGTTTCAGCAGCTCGACCTTCACTCCCTGCATACTGCCGCTAACGTCGAGCACGGTGACGAGATCGAGCGGCGCGCGCGCCACGTCGGCGGGCGCCTTGGCGTGCACGAGCACCGCGAACTTGTCCCGGGACGCGCCCCTCCCGAGGGCCGGGAACTCGCACTCCGTTCTCAGGACCAAGCCGCCATTGGTTGCAGGCAGGGTCTGCGTCTGGAACCCGAGCGGCTCGTCGTCCGGCAACGGCTCGTCATCTTGGTAGTTTGCGCCAGCAGGGGCCGGCGGCGGCGCGAAGGCCGTCAGCGATTGCATGTAGCGATAGTGAGCTAGGGTTAGAGGATCCATTTTCGTTAGCAAGGGAGATGAATCAATCTGCTCACGTATTTTATCGGCAAAACAGGGGCCGGCCGGCGAGGTATATGTAGAACCTGATCGAGGAGCTAGAATCCTGTTATTGCGCAATCGCAGGGATGCCATCTCCATGCATGCATTAACTACCAAAAACATCTTTTCAGATTGTTTTTTCTGCCGTACACGGGAAGGAAACCGAAGCCCCTTCGCAATCGGGAGCTACGGCAAATCCTCCTATATACACTTTTGGCTTCTAAAATATATTTTGTAAAAATAAATATTTTATAGAATCGGTTTTATGAGTCTTTTTTGGGACTGTCTAACCGACATCTAGCTGAATATGCAATTCGACGTCAGCTAGATTTTGTTACGGAACCGGTCTAGGTGGCAGGGTAGCCCAGGTTTACCCAGCCCACGTTTACCTGGTCCCTCTCCATGATAAATAGGTATTTATTCATCTAGCACATCTCATCTATATAACGAGGCAAAGATTGTACGTAGCTAGTTGACAAAAACACATCAATAAAGAGATCTCGCCTATTCCCCTCTGTCAGTTACTTTCCCGTACGTGTGTTGATTTGTGCCTTCGTCTACTTCGCCACCGCCGCACACCCTCGGGACCGGCCAGCCGGCAGAGGCTGTGCAACACGTTATCAGCACGTGTCTCTTCATCAAGTCTGCACCGAGTCTGCCCCGAGCAGGCTTTCTGCAAAAATCGCGAAGGTATAACTCAGATCTGATCGTGAAAATGGAACCGTCTCGCAATTTCTTTTCCGTTTTTGCGTTCCGCGTAATTTTTAGATCGCATCTATGGTGTGGATTTCTCTCCCGGGGATCGAACTGACACGTTGTCGCAGGCCAATGACGATATCTCCGGATCACGAGAGATTTGATGACTACACTGTGGAGAGACGGTACAGATCGTGATCCCGCTGGTCACGGTACAGCCGCGATTGCACCGGCTGTGCAACGCGCCGTCAAAATCTCAGATGGATCTGACGATGAACACGATAATTTTTCGATTTATTTTCTCGCCATCACCGCGCTGCCGCACGCACGTGCGACCCTGCTGGTCGCATTCCTCGCCGGAGGCCCTGCTGGTCGCTGCACGGGCCGCCGTCGTGGCCGCCTCGCGCTCCGGCGGCCGCGCCGCCCGTCCTGCTGGCCGGCGCGAGCGCCACCGCCCGGGAACGCCCCCGGCCGCGCCTCGGTCGCGCACCACACGCCGCCGGCGAGCTGCACCCGTGCCGGTCGCCGCGCTCCAGCCATCCGCGTTGGCCTCACCGGCCACGCACCCGCCCGCGTGCGCGTCTCGCTGGCCGGCCGCCACCCCGCGCAACGGAGCCGCCCTCGCTGACCGTCCCCGCGCCACGGCGCCGCCTTGCGCCCGGAGCAGGCCGGCCCGGCCGTGCGCCCCCGTGCGCCGCCCCCTGTGTGCCGCCCCGCCGCCGCCGGCTTGCCCTGCTGGGCGCCGCCGCGGCACCGGCCGCCGCCCCTGTGAAGCGGAACCCTACCGGTTCCTCGCAGAGACGCGCGAGCTGGGCCGGCCCACGACGCGGCCGAGCGGCTGGGCCGCATACGGCCCAAGACTTCTCTGCCCGTAATAATAATAAAAAAAAAGGACGGACGGACGGACTGGTGGGCTTCTGGCAGGCCGTGAGGCTAGTTCTTGGCCCGTTTTCGGCCTGCTGTCGACTTGGGCCGGACCGAATACGGCCCTGCGCGCGAAACTTACGTTTTAGCGCTCAGATTTTTTTAGATTTACGTATAACTTATTCCTGTTGAATAACTTTACCTGTAAGCCCCTGAAATAATCTGTTTTTGCTGAAATTGTATATTTGGGCATTAAATAAATTCGGAAAGTCATTTTTAGGGCCAATTTTCACGTTTAGAACGCGCTTAACATAATATCTCTTCATACATGCTTTTATATCATGTTTTACTATCGTAATTAATTGTTTAATTCATAGTAGAGCACTGTTAGCATGTTATTTAAATTTTGGAACGCCGCTATATTGAATTTTTGTATCAACGTCGCTTTATGGAATTGATTACTTGCTGTAATCTGATACATGTTTGCATAAATCTCAGATGGCCGGAATCATGAACCGCGAATTCGAGGAGTTGGCTCAGACTGGGCTGAACTACCTTGCTTGGGCCTCGGACGTGGAGATCGTCCTCGAGGGCCGAAAGATCAAGGGAGCGCTGGACGCGGGGACCCGACGGCCCCCCAGCACCACGACTGCTGCAGAGAATGCGCAAGCACTGCATTTCCTCCGCCACCACATGAGTGCTACGTTGAAAAACGAGTACATGGCTGAACGGAGTGCTTCAACCATGTGGGCCGCTCTTAAAGAGAGGTTCGCTAGGTTGAAGTACCACGTCAAGCCAAAGGCGGAGGGGGATTGGTTGCGTCTGAGGTTTGCCGACCACAAGTCGGTGACGTTGTTCAATTCTGTGTTACACGTGATTTGTGCGAATCTCGAAATGTGTGGTACGAAAATCACAGACGAGGAGAAGATAGAGAAAACTCTCTCCACCTCCCATCCAAGTAACCTCCAGAATGCGCGGAACTACCGCCAGGAGAATTTCACGCAGTACTCGGCGCTCATTAACGCCCTCCAGGTGGCTGAGGCGCGCAGGATGAGGTTCTGAAAAAGAACTTCAACTCGCAGTCTTTCGGAGGGGGCCCAAGCCAGGAAGCTTATGTCGGCGCCTACAAAGTGCGCCAGCCAAAGTTCAAGCAGCGCGGTAGAAAAGGCAAAGGCAAGAAGGGACCTAACCACCCCCACCCGGCCAAGGAGCAAAAGGCGGGTAAGGGGTGGTGAGGCCCCAAGACTGCTTTCGCTGCGGATCGAAGCTTCACTTCTCCAGGTAGTGTGATGCTCCCAAGCACGTCGTGGACGCCTTCAAGGCCAAGAGAGCGCATGAGACGCACCTTGTCCAGATGGAGGCACCACCGGCGCCCGCTGCAGCGCCCGTGATGATCCCCATGCCACGCCCGTCGTGGCGCACACCGGGGCACCTGTGGAGGCACACGTGGCGGTTCCCACGAACGCCACCGTGTCCATGGAGGTTGAGCACACCGTGTCCCCTCCAACGCCACAGTTGGACATCGCCGCTGCCGCCACCATGATAGCCACTGAGGCGAAGCTTAGCGAGATGGAGATCTCGGCTGAGCTGGATGGTTACCTTGTGGACTCCATCTAAACTCCGCACATTTATTCATGATTCTTATGGCAATAATTTGATACAATTCATTCGATTTGGTTGTAAGCTCTATGAGAGCAACATTATTTGTTTCCTAAAACATTTATCGGCGCTTGGATGACTTCGTCGTCATTCATTTATTCCATTATTTCAAATAGAGATACTTATGTTATGTTCTGAAATATTTGCATGTTTAATTATTATTACTGTAGCATCTTCCTCGCTCTCGTTTAATAATTAGACACTATATTTTAGAACACGTGTGGCGCCCGAATGGAGGAAACGTGCCTTGCCGATAGCGGTACCACCAATACCATCTTGAGAGATACAAAGTACTTTGAGTCCATCAAGAAAATTACAGGGAGTATTACGACGATCGCCGGCTGCGGTCCTCATATAGTTGGCTCCGGACGAGCCACTATAACACTCCCCATGGGAACAACTTTGATCATTAATGATGCATTGTTGTACCCGGAAGCGACTCGTACTCTCTTGAGTTTTAAAGACATTCGTGTTAATGGGTTCCACATTGAGACCCATGATGATGACACTGGTAAGGAGTACCTACTCATCACGAAACGCGATGAAAATGGTAAACATGTTGTCGAAAGGCTTCCTTCGTTCGCTACAGGGTTGTACTACACTAAGATAGTAGCACTGCCCATGTACACTACCCTTAAAACTGTTTTTAGAAACTCTGAACTATTCTGCCTTTGGCACGATAGGTTAGGACATCCCGGTCTTACGATGATGAGAAATATAATTAACAACTCTAATGGTCATAATGTTAATGTGAAAAATTTCCCGAATCCTGATGATTTCGTGTGCTCCGCATACGCTAAGGGGAAATTAATCATTAGACCATCACCCCTAAAGGTGAAGGATGAAATCCCCGCGTTCTTGGAACGTATCCAAGGGGACATATGCGGTCCTATTCAGCCGCTGTCTGGTCCATTTAGGTACTTCATGGTGCTCATTGATACTTCCTCTAAATGGTCCAATGTTAGCCTGCTGTCAACAAGGAACCATGCTTTTGCAAAGTTGATCTCTCAGATCATACAAATGAGGAATAAATTTCCTGATCATCGTATTAAGTCTATTCGAATGGACAACGCCGGTGAATTTACTTCAAAGGCGTTTGATGCATGTAAAATGCATAGATGAATTTTGCATATTTTCACATGGTTTTCTATTACATATTGCATCATATAAGGGTATAATTCAATGTTTTATAGTATTTTGGGGTTAAATTACAAAGTCCCCCAACTTTTATGGAATTAACCCTGCCTGTCAGAAACCCCATTTTCTATATTTTTGACGTTTCAGGGGGCAAACTTCCGCAAAATCACCTGAAAATCTGCGCGGGTCATTTTCTTGGAAGGAGAAGACTTGCGGGCGAAGGATCCACGAGAATTGGGCAAGGAGGCCCAAAAGAGGACCCTCCACGCGGCCAGATTCCTTGGCCGCGTGAGAGGCCCCCTTTTGGCCCATGTGGCCCCAATTCCTTCCATCTTCGACTTACCGACTCCGTCTTAACCTAAAACCGACTATAAAAAGGGTCTCCCGTACCCTTACGGAGGAGAGCGCCGCCGAAACACCGAAACACCAAAACAGAGACCAGAAGTTCCAGATTGGAGGGGGGAAACTCCGGCAGGGCGCCGCCGGTGTGATCTCCTACCCCTCCAACGTCATCACCATCGACATCTCCATGAAGAGGGAGTAGTCCACCCCAGGGCTATGGGTTTGTGTAAGTAGCACTTGTATCTCTCTCTCTATGTGCTTCACTAATTAGATCCGTATGAGCTGCCTCACATGATTACGGACACCGTTGTAATTCCTATGTGGTGGATCATTTCTATGAGTTATTGAATCTGAGATTGCAATTGTTTCTCTTGAGTTATTTGAGTAGATGTATCTTATGTACCCCGTTCTTATTTGCTAACTTTGATCAATCTAGTTCTTGAGAGCGTGTGTGGGGTGATGGGGTCCGGGGAAGGGCCACGGGGCACCTATCTTCTCATGGGATCCGGGAGGTCCGGGGAGGGGCCACCGGGAGGTCTGGGGGTCGCAAAACACAAATCATAAAATTCTGCCGCGGCAGAAGGGGCATGCATCCCGGGTCATATTGAGGACCGGGACTAATAGCCCTGGCCAGGTCCCAGCTAATGAGCCACGTGGTCAGCCCCATTTGTCCCGGGTCCTGGCACAACCGGGACCAATGGGGGGGGGTATTTGTCCCGGATGCCCCATCCCGGTTGCACAACCGGGACAAATGGGGCTTACGAACCGAGACTAATGCCCCTGTTTCCACTAGTGAAAAGAGCAAACTTCGTAGATACAATTAATTTCAGCCGTCAAATTAGAAAAATCAAACCGATCACATTGCTCCAATGTTGAGCTCAACAAACATATGGAGAAATTACCGGACATGCCACCACCAAGTAAAGAAAAACCGATTCGTTTATTCTGATTAAAAGAAACACAGTCGTAAGAGTTAATCCACACATGAAAAATTACAGGGCTGACCGCCATCCTCGCCTATTGCTGCATGCCCGACGCGCCCGGCCGCCTGCGGCCGGCCGGACTCCACCCCGCATGTGCGACGTGATAGCCGGCCGCTTGTCTGCATCCATCCCTGCCTGCGAGAAGCAATCTCCCGCTGCCACACGGTGCCAACCGGTCCATTGCCTGCCCGACGCGCTAGCTCGACGCGCCCACCCGAGACCAACCGGCCCCGGGCACGGCAGACACAACGCGCTTGTCCCGTGTTGATGTCACGCGAGCCCCGCCCGTGCAGGCCTAGGCTACCTTTCGACTAGCTAGGGTGTCAGTTCCAAAGCCATCACAGATTTAGCCTCCGTTCCTTTGTATGTGACCTAGTAGTCTCCTGTGGTTCTCATGGACGCAAACTTTTATTTCTGTTTTGTACTGTAGATGGAAAACAAGAGATAGAAGTTAAATTCCCGAAGCTGAACAAGAGGTAATTTCACCTGGTTATTCTTGTTCCAGGACGAGCCAACAAGCACCCAGATCGCATCTTCTCAGAGTTTGTTAAATTTGTTTGTGCAAAGTTAACTGCATTTGTTGTTCTCTATCTTATTACGAGTTACATGCCTATCTGGCATGTAGATTCACATGCTGATTCTTAAGAGTTGTGTATCACTTATTGTAACACCTGGGGTGTTACCCTAATAGAGAGTTGTTTGTTTTTCTTTTTTTTTTTTTGCTTGCATCATATGCATCACATTGCATTGCACCATGTTTGCATCACCACTGAAAATTCAAAACAATTTAAACTTTCCCACATGTCTAAAAATTTCAATTGAAAGTTGCAACTCAATTTGTTTTCAATAAGTTGAAGTTGAATTTATTTCAAATTGCCTGCTAAATAAAATTTTCCCTGTTATTAAAACCCTAATGGCAAATTCCAAGCATTCAAATCAAATCAATCTTATTTATCATATTTCAATATGGGTTTAAATATTAAAATTTTGCACACCAATTAAATTCAATAATGTTTGCATAATGGTTTGAACTTATTAAATGGAATTTGCTTATTTCCAAAAATTCCCAAATCAAACATTGTTTGAAACTCAACTAAAACCTTTAAACCAAATTAAATTTTCAAAATTGTGAAACAATGTTAACTCTTGCTTTAATTGCTGTTTTGGAAAATTAACACAAAATAATTTATAAAAGAAAAACCCTAAACCCCCCCCCCCAAATTCTATTCCTATTTTCCTCTTTAATCCTTTACAAAAAAAATGTTCATAAGGAAAATCAAAAGCAAAAAAAAAGGGAGGAGAAAGGGCAGCCCACCCCATCCTCCTATTCTCCCCAGCCCATTTCTTTCTTCTGGCCCATACCCCTTCGATGGGCATCTTCCACCTCCTGCTGTCGTCATCTTCGGTACGATCAGCCTCATCACCGTATGATTCTTCTTCCCCTCCTCCGATTGCAGCCGTACTGAGCTCGGTACCCCATATAACCACCCACCAACCCTCTGCCCTAGCACGCCCTAGCCCTGCCTCCTCCCACACCGCCGCCAAAGCCCTCCTTTTTCTGTTCTATCCTTCCCCCACGAATCCACACGTCGGCCATGGACAGAGCTTGAAGAAGCGAAGCTCGCCATGGTATCCGTTCAGCTAGAGCCGTACCGTCATGTCCTGGAGGTTCGTTTGAAACTCGTCTTTCAATTCCCCATCTCGGAACGCCGCTTACCTCCTCCTCCGTTCGCAAACGAGGCCGCCCAGTTTACCCTCCATGTACTGCACGACGACGGCGCCATCGCCTCAAGCCCCGATGAGGTCCGAGACCGTGTCCTGGAGCTGCGCTTCAACCACCCCTTCCGCCTCATGGAGTCAGGAGGCGAGGAGAGGGATTGGAAGGAGGGCCATCGTCGAGCTCTGCCGGCGACAGCCACCATGGCCACTTCCTCGACACCTGCACCTGCCACGGGAGGGAACGCCCCCGCCAACCACCGCGGTGAGTCACCGTCCCTCGGGACTCCTTCTCTCCACCCTACCCTCTCGCTCTCTGTGCTTGCTGTCGAGCAGCACCAAGCGCACGTCGCCCGCTGTAGGATCGCCGCCGGCGTGTTACCATCGATCTCTGCTTTGTTCGTCAGGTTCAGAAAGGCACGATCTGTTCAAGTTCAGTTAACGTGCGTCGATGATATCTCTTCTTTCGTTAGTCAACTGTTTCAACACAACCGCGTCAGTACCGCAGTGGCTCTGTCCCACGGCGCGCAGCGCATCAGTTTCGGGTTCGAACCCTGGGGAGGCGAAAAACCCCAATCTTTTTGGCTCTTCCGTGCGCTCTCGCCCTAGCCCCACCGGTCATCGACCGTGGTGGCCAGTGCTGTCTCCACCCGCGCCACGTTGACGCTGGGCCCCCGCGGTCAGCGTCATAGGGTGTACCCGCAGCGAGTAGGAAAAGTCCAGGGACCTTCCGAATTCTTTTTCTTCCACACAAAGGTCCCTGTAAATCACAAATAAGTCCCTGTTTTCAAATCAAACATAACTTTTTAATTCCAACTCCAATTAATACAAACAAAATATGTTTCTGCCCCAAATTTAATACTCTATCTAACTACATCATTTGTTTTCTGTTTTGCACAATTCAAAATGTTTCAAATTTCAAATTTGAACAATTCCTCTCCAATTTGGTTAATTCCATAATTAATTCATACCTAATTCAAATAACCCAAATCAAATATGTTTTTCAGTCCAAATTCAAAGTACTTTCTGTTTATCTACTTTGTTTTGCAATTTGGGCAATTAAAATTAATGTTATTTAATAATCCTTAAATTGGTTAATTAAATGGCATAATTAATAACTTTCAAATGGTTGCTCCAAATTAAATACCCAAAACATGTTTTTCATCCAAAATCACATGCCACACTTGGATATCAACTTTGTTTTCTGGTTTGCAACAATTAATTTGGATAATTGTTTCACCTCTTATTTAATGCCATTTAAATTGCCAAAATTCATAACTTGTTCATTTTAATTCCAAAATCAAACAAATAAAATATGTCTTCCAAACAGAAAATTGCAAGGAATCTGTTCATGCCATCCATATCTCTTTTTGCATCTTATCTTGTGCATTTTAGATCTTGTTATGCATGTTCATCTATATGACAACATATGGGATGTGTGGGCTAAATAATTCCAACTGTTGCCCCATTCCATTTAAATTGCCTAACTCATCTACTTTATTGTTTTCCATGCTAAACAACATTTAACTTGATGGTTAGATAAACAACTTGAACCAATTCCTATTTCTCCGGACTCCGGTTCCGATTAAATTGCTTAAGTTGTTTCCTCTCCGTTGCATACTGCCATGTCATGCATATACAATAGGATCATGCTGGATCTTTGCCGTAGTAGTAATTGTTGCATCCGGTGTTTCTTTTAGTTCGTTGCTTCTTCCCGGATAGGACGTTGAGATGATGTGAGCAACGACAAGTTCTGCTACCTTGCGGGATCTCAGGCAAGTATACTCACTTGCTGCCATATGGCTGCCTTTCATCACTTGTTACCGATTCTTTCCGTTGTCTATTTCTGCTAGCCTTAGTAGTAGATGTTTCTGTTACGAACCCATCACATGAATCCCTTAACATTGATATTGCCTCACCTCCCCTCCTATAACCCCGTTGTTTGAGCCCGTGTCTTACTAGCATGCTTAGGGTTGTTTTGCTCGAGTCTGTTACCCGTTACTTTCTGTTACTATTTCATTATGTTCTGGGGGCTCGATGTTTAATCAATCAATCATGCTAATGTTATTGTTAAGTAATAATTTGATGATAAGGCACCGGCAGGAGGCCCTTTGTGGTTTTGAGGCCTGCTAGTGTCGACCCTAATAGGAAAAGAGTCTTGTCTACTGATCCATGATGAGCGCACTACCCGCATGTGGGAAGCGAGTATGGGCGCCCCCCTCAATTTGAATCGATTCGCATCTCGTCCAAATCGCCTCATTTAGTTCGGGTTTTCCATTTGCTGCATGCATGATCTTGCGAGCCCTTGGATCCCGGGTGGAACTTTCGTAGTCGGCATATAGGAGGACACGTTCTTAGAGTGCTATGAGGGTCCATTTTCTTCTGGGCTCGATTAGCCGTGCGCCCAAGGTGCTTTGGGCTTGATGCGAAGAAGAGTTGAGTTGTGTTGAGTACCTCGCTTGGTGGGTTGATCCCCCGTCTGGCGGGTTATTCTTACGTGTACGGCCAAATTGCTGTAACCCTGCAGGGATAATCTTCTCGAGAAGCCGTGTTTTCCGCGGTTATGGATTACTTGGTGAAAGTACTGGCTAACAAGTACTCAGGACAACTTAAAACTAATGATTAACAATCTTACACCCAATGATTAACAACTTGACTAGTAATAGGCTTATTGACACAATAATCTGAACCAACATTAACTCAACTGTGTGAGTTATCCTCGGATTGCTTCTTTGGATAAAGGGGCGAGATCCAGGATGGGTTTGTTTGAAGTTATCTTTCAGTTGGTTACAATACTCGATCTTATCTTCTTTCTGTTAGCCGGAAGTTGTAGTACCTCTCTGTAGTTGGTTAGTGCAGACTGCTGTCGCTTATTTGCAATAACCCCTTCCTTTCCGTTGATCCTAAAGTATTTGTATCTTGTGATGACTGGCTACGCCGGTATCTTGTGAGTATGGTTTATCCACTTGCCAGTACTTAACCGTACTGACCCACGAATCTCTTTCGTGGCTGCATATTCAACATTGCAGTCAACAGGTTTGAAGTCTGACGACGTTAGCTTGGGAATCCCTCCGGCTTGGCCTGGGCAGGGATTGGACGCTCCCGGTTATCTTCAGGACTCTTAGTCCAATTTGTATCTTGTCCGTAGACGGACGATATGTTGTTTCTTCCGCTGTTATTTGGATCTTTGTATTGTATCAGTTGTATCCTGGACCCGTTTGAGTCATCTTGTATCTATCTGTTTCTGTTGTAATTGTGGAATATTCGTGAACTATTGTAATGTTATCACAAGTGGCAACCTGGAATCGGTTATTATGTGGATTTTGGCGGGAATGCTGAAATCTGCATAGTGCCCGATCTCGGGGCATCACAAATGGTATCAGAGCCTTGGTTCCGATTCCCGAGATTGTTTCGATACGAATGGTTATCGAAGCAACGGGTCCGCAAAGCCTGTAGGATAACCTCGCTAACGGTCGTTGTTTCTAGAGTGTCGAAAACTATTTCTGCTAAACTATTTTGGAAAACATCTCAATAGGATTCTTGTTTTCTCCTTATCCCTATTCTATTTCCCCTCCCATCTTATTTGTTTTGGAGTCTCCCCCTCTTGTCTATCTTTCAAAGTGTTAGGATCCTACGTGGGTGGACGTTTTCCGAGCCTTTAACCTAATAGGTCCGATCATCGAAAGATTCCTGGTGAAAGAATATCGTCGTCACTCCGAGCAAGAATCCCTTGTTAGTGGTGTCGAGAAGATCAACTGGAAGCACGAAGAATCGATAGTCGAACTTCTTTCCCCTCCCGGGTTAGCAGGTGGATTGCGAGGGCGCAATCCCCTTGTTAGTGGTGTCGTCTGTAACACCTGGGGTGTTACCCTAATAGAGAGTTGTTTGTTTTTCTTTTTTTTTGCTTGCATCATATGCATCACATTGCATTGCACCATGTTTGCATCACCACTGAAAATTCAAAACAATTTAAACTTTCCCACATGTCTAAAAATTTCAATTGAAAGTTGCAACTCAATTTGTTTTCAATAAGTTGAAGTTGAATTTATTTCAAATTGCCTGCTAAATAAAATTTTCCCTGTTATTAAAACCCTAATGGAAAATTCCAAGCATTCAAATCAAATCAATCTTATTTATCATATTTCAATATGGGTTTAAATATTAAAATTTTGCAAACCAATTAAATTCAATAATGTTTGCATAATGGTTTGAACTTATTAAATGGAATTTGCTTATTTCCAAAAATTCCCAAATCAAACATTGTTTGAAACTCAACTAAAACCTTTAAACCAAATTAAATTTTCAAAATTGTGAAACAATGTTAACTCTTGCTTTAATTGTTGTTTTGGAAAATTAACACAAAATAATTTATAAAAGAAAAACCCTAACCCCCCCCCCCCCAAAATTCTATTCCTATTTTCCTCTTTAATCCTTTACAAAAAAATGTTCATAAGGAAAATCAAAAGCAAAAAAAAAAAGGGAGGAGAAAGGGCAGCCCACCCCATCCTCCTATTCTCCCCAGCCCATTTCTTTCTTCTGGCCCATACCCCTTCGATGGGCATCTTCCACCTCCTGCTGTCGTCATCTTCGGTACGATCAGCCTCATCACCGTATGATTCTTCTTCCCCTCCTCCGATTGCAGCCGTACTGAGCTCGGTACCCCATATAACCACCCACCAACCCTCTGCCCTAGCACGCCCTAGCCCTGCCTCCTCCCACACCGCCGCCAAAGCCCTCCTTTTTCTGTTCTATCCTTCCCCCACGAATCCACACGTCGGCCATGGACAGAGCTTGAAGAAGCGAAGCTCGCCATGGTATCCGTTCAGCTAGAGCCGTACCGTCATGTCCTGGAGGTTCGTTTGAAACTCGTCTTTCAATTCCCCATCTCGGAACGCCGCTTACCTCCTCCTCCGTTCGCAAACGAGGCCGCCCAGTTTACCCTCCATGTACTGCACGACGACGGCGCCATCGCCTCAAGCCCCGATGAGGTCCGAGACCGTGTCCTGGAGCTGCGCTTCAACCACCCCTTCCGCCTCATGGAGTCAGGAGGCGAGGAGAGGGATCGGAAGGAGGGCCATCGTCGAGCTCTGCCGGCGACAGCCACCATGGCCACTTCCTCGACACCTGCACCTGCCACGGGAGGGAACGCCCCCGCCAACCACCGCGGTGAGTCACCGTCCCTCGGGACTCCTTCTCTCCACCCTACCCTCTCGCTCTCTGTGCTTGCTGTCGAGCAGCACCAAGCGCACGTCGCCCGCTGTAGGATCGCCGCCGGCGTGTTACCATCGATCTCTGCTTTGTTCGTCAGGTTCAGAAAGGCACGATCTGTTCAAGTTCAGTTAACGTGCGTCGATGCTATCTCTTCTTTCGTCAGTCAACTGTTTCAACACAACCGCGTCAGTACCGCAGTGGCTCTGTCCCACGGCGCGCAGCGCATCAGTCTCGGGTTCGAACCCTGGGGAGGCGAAAAACCCCAATCTTTTTGGCTCTTCCGTGCGCTCTCGCCCTGGCCCCACCGGTCATCGACCGTGGTGGCCAGTGCTGTCTCCACCCGCGCCACGTTGACGCTGGGCCCCCGCGGTCAGCGTCATAGGGTGTACCCGCAGCGAGTAGGAAAAGTCCAGGGACCTTCCGAATTCTTTTTCTTCCACACAAAGGTCCCTGTAAATCACAAATAAGTCCCTGTTTTCAAATCAAACATAACTTTTTAATTCCAACTCCAATTAATACAAACAAAATATGTTTCTGCCCCAAATTTAATACTCTATCTAACTACATCATTTGTTTTCTGTTTTGCACAATTCAAAATGTTTCAAATTTCAAATTTGAACAATTCCTCTCCAATTTGGTTAATTCCATAATTAATTCATACCTAATTCAAATAACCCAAATCAAATATGTTTTTCAGTCCAAATTCAAAGTACTTTCTGTTTATCAACTTTGTTTTGCAATTTGGGCAATTAAAATTAATGTTATTTAATAATCCTTAAATTGGTTAATTAAATGGCATAATTAATAACTTTCAAATGGTTGCTCCAAATTAAATACCCAAAACATGTTTTTCATCCAAAATCACATGCCACACTTGGATATCAACTTTGTTTTCTGGTTTGCAACAATTAATTTGGATAATTGTTTCACCTCTTATTTAATGCCATTTAAATTGCCAAAATTCATAAATTGTTCATTTTAATTCCAAAATCAAACAAATAAAATATGTCTTCCAATCAGAAAATTGCAAGGAATCTGTTCATGCCATCCATATCTCTTTTTGCAACTTATCTTGTGCATTTTAGATCTTGTTATGCATGTTCATCTATATGACAACATATGGGATGTGTGGGCTAAATAATTCCAACTGTTGCCCCATTCCATTTAAATTGCCTAACTCATCTACTTTATTGTTTTCCATGCTAAACAACATTTAACTTGATGGTTAGATAAACAACTTGAACCAATTCCTATTTCTCCGGACTCCGGTTCCGATTAAATTGCTTAAGTTGTTTCCTCTCCGTTGCATACTGCCATGTCATGCATATACAATAGGATCATGCTGGATCTTTGCCGTAGTAGTAATTGTTGCATCCGGTGTTTCTTTTAGTTCGTTGCTTCTTCCCGGATAGGACGTTGAGATGATGTGAGCAACGACAAGTTCTGCTACCTTGCGGGATCTCAGGCAAGTATACTCACTTGCTGCCATATGGCTGCCTTTCATCACTTGTTACCGATTCTTTCCGTTGTCTATTTCTGCTAGCCTTAGTAGTAGATGTTTCTGTTACGAACCCATCACATGAATCCCTTAACACTGATATTACCTCACCTCCCCTCCTATAACCCCGTTGTTTGAGCCCGTGTCTTACTAGCATGCTTAGGGTTGTTTTGCTCGAGTCTGTTACCCGTTACTTTCTGTTACTATTTCATTATGTTCTGGGGGCTCGATGTTTAATCAATCAATCATGCTAATGTTATTGTTAAGTAATAATTTGATGATAAGGCACCGGCAGGAGGCCCTTTGTGGTTTTGAGGCCTGCTAGTGTCGACCCTAATAGGAAAAGAGTCTTGTCTACTGATCCATGATGAGCGCACTACCCGCATGTGGGAAGCGAGTATGGGCGCCCCCCTCAATTTGACTCGATTCGCATCTCGTCCAAATCGCCTCATTTAGGTCGGGTTTTTCATTTGCTGCATGCATGATCTTGCGAGCCCTTGGATCCCGGGTGGAACTTTCGTAGTCGGCATATAGGAGGACACGTTCTTAGAGTGCTATGAGGGTCCATTTTCTTCTGGGCTCGATTAGCCGTGCGCCCAAGGTGCTTTGGGCTTGATGCGAAGAAGAGTTGAGTTGTGTTGAGTACCTCGCTTGGTGGGTTGATCCCCCGTCTGGCGGGTTATTCTTACATGTACGGCCAAATTGGTGCAACCCTGCAGGGATAATCTTCTCGAGAAGCCGTGTTTTCCGCGGTTATGGATTACTTGGTGAAAGTACTGGCTAACAAGTACTCAGGACAACTTAAAACTAATGATTAACAATCTTACACCCAATGATTAACAACTTGACTAGTAATAGGCTTATTGACACAATAATCTGAACCAACATTAACTCAACTGTGTGAGTTATCCTCGGATTGCTTCTTTGGATAAAGGGGCGAGATCCAGGATGGGTTTGTTTGAAGTTATCTTTCAGTTGGTTACAATACTCGATCTTATCTTCTTTCTGTTAGCCGGAAGTTGTAGTACCTCTCTGTAGTTGGTTAGTGCAGCCTGCTGTCGCTTATTTGCAATAACCCCTTCCTTTCCGTTGATCCTAAAGTATTTGTATCTTGTGATGACTGGCTACGCCGGTATCTTGTGAGTATGGTTTATCCACTTGCCAGTACTTAACCGTACTGACCCACGAATCTCTTTCGTGGCTGCATATTCAACATTGCAGTCAACAGGTTTGAAGTCTGACGACGTTAGCTTGGGAATCCCTCCGGCTTGGCCTGGGCAGGGATTGGACGCTCCCGGTTATCTTCAGGACTCTTAGTCCAATTTGTATCTTGTCCGTAGACGGACGATATGTTGTTTCTTCCGCTGTTATTTGGATCTTTGTATTGTATCAGTTGTATCCTGGACCCGTTTGAGTCATCTTGTATCTATCTGTTTCTGTTGTAATTGTGGAATATTCGTGAACTATTGTAATGTTATCACAAGTGGCAACCTGGAATCGGTTATTATGTGGATTTTGGCGGGAATGCTGAAATCTGCATAGTGCCCGATCTCGGGGCATCACACTTATAAAGTCAATAAAGGTTATGTACATAGTACATACTATATATTACTGCTTCATAGCTTGGGGGCATACTATGTTTACCAGGAAATGGCTACACTGACATTATGTCAGTGTAGTGACATTTGTCATCTTATTTAGTCTGTAATGCTTCCAAATATATTAAAATATGTTTGAGACAATTGGATATGTTTGTTAGTTTTTTCCCTTTATGGGTGTGGCTTGTTCATAATTTAGTATTTGAGAAAATCTATATATGCTTTTGAAAAAAAATCATAATATTATTTGACAAAATTGTTGTGTTTGAGTATATTCGAATATGAGCAACCGGTTGGGTATCCTCAATCCTAATTCGGTGACGATTATTTGAGAAAATCAATGTATGCTTCCGAACAAAAGTTTGTGCGAATTCTGAAGACAACTTCTCTACAAGTTATATTTGGGTATGAGCAACCGGGTGAGTATCCTAAATCCTAATTCATTGACGATTATTTGAGAAAATCAATGTATGATGCTCGAAAAAAAATTGCGGGGATTCTGAAGATAATTTATCTCAAGGTTATATAATTTCAGTATGTGAAATTGGTTGGGTATCCTAAATTATAATTCAGGAAAGGTGAAGGATCCTCAATTAGGATATCTGAAATTGGTTGGGTATCCTAAATTTAATAATTTGCTATTCAGGAAAGGTGAAGGATCCTTGCATGGTTGGCTTCGAGCTGTTTGTTGAGATCAAGAATCGTTATAACACCCCAATTCTTCATAGAAAACCAAATAATATGTAGTTGACTCTTGGTTTTTTATCCTTACAATATTATTTGACTTAAAATTATGTATACACATTAATATTAGATTGCAAAAATAAATAGGAAATGCATATAACTATTATGTGAAATAATATCATGTTTATTAGTCGACATGTGCATTTTGCACGCACATGAATACTATTGGTATCAAAATTCTGATTTTTTTTATGTTGATTGTTACACCAGAGGGAAAAATACGCATTTGGACATGAGTGCATATGCTCCCTCTTTGCAAATGCACTTTTTCGAATGTTCAAAAATTCTGAAAAAAAAGTACTATGTGTGCATAAAGTTTCACGGAGAAACCACTTTTTATTTAGTCTGTGTAAAAAACACAAAAAATCTCACATGGTTACTACTATATAGCACCCTGTTCACAAAACTCATGTGTCACGCACATGTTTTGTATGAAAAATGCATGTAACTTTGTTCCAGTTTTTTATTACATTTAAAAGGGATAAAAATACATATTTGAATTAGGCGGGAGCATATGCCCCCTTTTATATATTCACTTTCGACTCAAAGTGTTTTTAATTGATTTTATAGATGTGTGTCGCACGTGCCTGTGCACTATTTTGTAAAATTGAAGAAGATGCACATGATCTATTTTCTCAAATCAGTGGCATGGTGTTAAGAAATAGGCACCTACCACGGTATAGTGTATTCTCATCTCTTCTTTCTCTCTTAGTTCATGTCCTCATATTTACGAGTACTCACCCACCACACTTAGTCCAGTGTCTTAGGGCATCTCCAGCCGTCCCACCCAGAGCCCCCCAAACGGCGTTTTTGGGTCAAAAAGCGTCGTTTTAGCGCCGAATTTCACCAGTCAGCCCCCCAGGAGCTGAAAAAGCGCCGTTTTTGCGCCGGCGCACCCAAGCCAAACCCAACCCCTTAGGTTTGGCTTGGGGGGCAAAATGCGCCGATTTGCATGCAAAAAGGAATATTTCTTCTACTTTTGCCCCACTTTGCATGCAAAGATGCCTCTCTCTCCTACTTTTGCCCCAATTTGCATGCAAAAGCCCTCCATTTTGGCTGGTTGGGTGGGCTACGGCTGGTAAATGACCTTGCCCCGGGTTTTGATTTTGCGCCGTTTGTGCTATTTCTGTTGATTTTCTTGTGCTGGGGGTGGAGATGCCCTTAGGGCATCTCCAGCCGTCCCCCCAGAGCCCCCCAGGGGGCCTTTTTCGCGTCGGAAGCGGCGAATAGCGCCGTTTCTTCACCACTCGGCCCCCCAGAAGCCCAAATAGCGCCGTTTCGGCGCTATTTCGCGCCGCGGAACCCAGGCCAAACCCAGCCCGCTGGGTTCGGCCTGGGGGGGCGAAACTGCGCGGCCGCGCGCGCTGGCCAGCTCTGTCAGTGACGCGACGAGAAAGCGCGGGAACAGAACCGCCCCGTGATCATCTTCTCGGCTGCCGCGTGGTCAAAAGGCTGCCGACGTTTATGGCGTGGCGGCCGCCCAGTGCATGCGCCCGTTCAAAGGCTGCCGGCGTACTGACGTGGCGGGCGGCAGCGAGGGGACGCGCGCGCAGTAAATGCCCGACCGCCTATAAAATCCCCCCGCCGCTCGCCGTGCTCGCTATTCTTCCACCGGCGCTCTCCTCTTCTCTTCTTCCCCTCGGCGCTCTCCTCTCCTCTCCCCCGTTCTCCACGCAATGGCTAGCTACAAGGACGGCGCAGCGGCCAACGGCTTCCCCCGCCGCAACCTTCGCCGGAGCGAGGGGATGGCGCTGTACCACGCGGGCTACCCGTGCCCGCCGGACGTGCGCCTCCCGAGCTCCGGCGCTGGGCAGAGCCGCTGGGCGCTCAGCGGCGGCGGGGTTGAAAGTGCACTATGGTGAACTAGAGGGGGGGTGAATAGGTTGACTACCAATTTTTCTTTTCTTTTCCTTTTAGTGGGGCTTAGCAAGATAAAGTAAGGTTCTCTAGATGTGCGGCTAGGTGAGCAACCTATGTGGACAAATCAATATGCGCAACGGAAGTAAAGCGTAAGGTAGTAAAGCAAACAACAAGTGTAAACAAGGAGACAAGGATATGATTCACCGTAGTTCCTTCTCAAAGAGAAGTACGTCTACGATGGAGAGGTGGGGAGCCACCTAGGCGCTCCTCAATAGCACGGTTGTGCACACCTTGTTCTCCTTGAGCTTCTCCGGTGAGGGAGATGCTCGTTTCCACTATGAGGTCGACTTGAAGGCGTTGACCAAACCTTTACAAGGACTTGAGGTCACTCAGCAAGATGGATGGAGGCTCTCAAGCAATCCATAGCTTCTTGCAACAAGGTGGAAACTACAAGCACGAGATCTACTAAGGTTTCTAGGCCTCAAGTAGGATTCTAGATCTACTAGGTTGTGGTGGATGGATTTTAGATTCCTTTGGTGGAAGTGTGGATCTAGGTCTCCTCTAGCTCTCCACCAAGTTTGGGAGTGTTTGGGTGGACGGAGTGAGAGATCTAGGTGGTTGAAGCTTTCATTAATGGCTAGGAGAGAGAATGGGAAAAGCTTGGCATTTAAGAGGTAGGGGAAGGGGTATTTATACCCCTTGCATTTAAGTGGCCGTTGCAGTCCAGTTCCACCGGAGGCTCCGGTGGTCTTCTGTTCACTGCGCAGTTGCGCAGTGCCCTAGCTTGTACGCGCTGAAGAACGGCCCGGAGGCTCCGGTGGAAACTGCGGAGGTTCCGCCCACCAGAGGCGCACCGGAGGTTCCGGTGGAACCTTCGCTCTGCTCCAACAGAAGGGTGGATTAGCGGAGCTACCACCGGACCCTCCACCGGAGCCCATTTGCACTGGACCATGGGGTCCACCGGAGGCTCCGGTGGAACCTCCTCTCTTCTCTAAGAGAAGGGCATTTTGGTGGAGGTGCCACCGGAGGCGCACCGGACCCTGCTTGCGCGTGGGCCAAGTGTTTGGCGGATGGCGGAGCCTCCGGTGGAATTGGCGGAGGTTCCGCCCACCGGAGATCCACCGGAGGTTCCGCTGTAGGTTCCGCTCTTCTCCAACAGAGGGGTGGTTTGGCGGAGCCACCACCGGACCTCCACCGGAGCCTGAGCGGAGCCTCCGGTGGATTCACCGGAGCCTCCACTCCTGCAAATTTGGTTCCCTGGCTCCCTTTCACCTAGCACTTTTCATATAGAACAAGCATGTGCCCCATAAACTTAGTGAACCTAATAACCTGGGCATTTTCATTCATTGAACAAACATTAGATCAAATGGTTATGTTGTCATATGATTGCCAAAACGGACGATGATCTTTCATTCTCCCCCTTTTTGGTAATTGATGACAACATAACAATTTGCATGATTATGGACACAATATGAACGGAGCTCCCCCTAAAGATATGCTCCTTTCATATCGAGATCATCTAAGGCATGATATAAAATAGTAATATGACAATGATAGCACATAACACATAAATAATATAACGAGGTTCACACACGAACATAATATAACGAGGTTCACGATAGATACGAATAATGTAAACAAACGAAGCTCCAAATAGTTCAAATAAACTCCCTCAAGAGAAAGATGCAAATCGAGAGAGCTTGAGGGAGACCCATGCAAATGCCCGTTCCTAATATAAATCTCTCCCCCTTTGGCATCAAGATACCAAAAAGAGAGAGACCAAGATGCAAACGTCCCAAATCACTCGGAGGAGGAGGAAGAGGCTTCCGGAGCCGGGGAGGGATCACGGTGGTGAGAGCTAGTGGCTTCTTCTCCTTCTTCCTCGGACCATTCAATGAGCTTGCCCTTGGAGTCCTTTGCTTGCCATGCATCCCAATCTGTGATGCTATCAAGAGCCGGGGATTCAATGGAGAGACCCTCTTCACGGAGACGTTCACGAGATGCTTGAGCCTTTTGTGGTCCTTGAGTTCCCGATCATAATGTGCTTCCCATTGATGTTGCTCTATTTTCTTGTTCAACCGAAACACTTTCTTGAGAGCCCGTGCCATCCATTTGAAGGCATTGCTAGAGGGAGGAGGTTGAGATGGATCCTCGGCTTCTTCCTCATCAACAATGATGTGAGGCCTAGCCTTGTGCTTGCGGATGGCGGGAGTGGGATGCACAACGGGTTCGGTGTGATCTTTCATGAGAAGCCTCTTTTCCGTGTGAGAGATCCAATGTGCATCATCAAGAGGTTCATTCGGAAACTTCTTATTCCATACGTCAAGGATAATCTTCATGATAAATGGCCCAAAACAAGCATTCTTCCGGTTGGCAATGTCATACCACAACTCATTCCAAATATAATCCAACACATCAAGCTTGCGTGGAGTGTCATCCATCCGGTGTTGGTGAGTAAGGAGCATAAGGTTCTTCAAGAAGCCTTGAATCTCATCCACATTGCCCGCCTTTGGGTTGATGGTCTCGCGATAGATGTGCAACATGATGTCATATGTGGGATAGAGGCCCTTCACAAACCCAACGACATATTTCTTCCAATGATAGAGAGGAGTAAGTCCATCCTTGGGAAGTGAGGAGGTGTTAATGATATGAACTCGGAACCATCCGTTTGCAAACGCTTCTCCCTCAGCAAATGGACCAAAATCTGGGTAGCCACCAAGAATGATGCCAACATCTTTCCATGTGATGTCAAGCTGCCTATCCTTAGTCATCCAAATCATATTACGCTCGGTCTCATTGGAGAGATGAACCGTGGCAAGAAACTGACAAACAAGCTCTTCGTCGAAATCTTGTTGAAGAGTAATAATAGGACCAAGACCAAACTTTTGAATGAGCTCAAGAGCCTCTCCAAAGTACTTGTGATTCCTTTCCATGTGTCCAATATTAATGGCGTGTTGAGGGACGACATTTTCCTTCGGCTTCCTCATCAAAATCTCATTGTAAATCTGCCCTTGGAAGATGGTGTGAAAACGAGGATCCTTACCCCGGAATTGGGGCATCAAACGATCACGGGCAATCACATATGGGTTCGCACCCCTTTCCTTCAAGAACATAGCCTCGGACATCTTGGAGGCGGTTAGTGTGGTGTTCCTCCTTGGCAAAGTCTTCTCGGGAGCCAGGAAGCGCTTGCGCTTGCCTTGAGAGCTGTCAAGTTCGGCTTGAATCTCATCCACGGGTTGAGGCTTGCGGCGGCCGGTGGTCTTGTACCGTTGCCCTTTTCCCTTCGAACCGGAAGCATCTAAGAGAGAAAGCAAGAAGAACATGAAGAACTAGTAAAGCTCGAGACGATAAAGCACGCACAAAACCAAGAAACCAATATACTCATGGTGTTAGGGTTGAATAATCTAGGGTTAGGGCAAATGAATCTCCCCTACAACCACAACGATTCAAGCATAACATGCATTTTCTAGGTTGCTAGGGTTTGTACTAGGGAAATTCCACTCCTAAAACTCCAAATCCATAAATCTAGAAGGCTAGAACATGAACTCCTATGCATCTCATCCATCAACTAGATGAGAGAGAGAGAGAGAGAGCACGTACCGGCTGCAGCCATGGTGAAAAAGGAAGGAGGGAAGGATCCCGGGGCGTCCCGAGGCAAGGAGAAGGCCTCCCCGCGGTGGAGCACCCAAATCCGGCGGCGGAGAGCTTGGGGGCGGCGGCGGTTCGTAAGGAAGAAGATGGGGGCGGGTGGGGGAAAATGAGATTGGATCTCACTTACCCCCGCGCGCCCTCAACTTATCCACAGAAATTTTCCGCCGGCGGAGCCTCCGGTGGATTCACCGGAGCCTCCGCTCCCGCCAGTGGAGCCTCCGGTGGATCCACCGGAGCCTCCGCTCCCTGTCCCAAAACATTAGGTTTTGGCCCGCTGAGCCACAGGGACCCAGCGGAGCCTCCGGTGGGGTTCCGGTGGACAGGCCCAGCGGAGCCTCCGGTGGTTTCACCGGAGGTTCCGCCCAACTGGAATTTTGGCACGCCAAGATTGGAAAATCACGAGCAATACTATAGAAACAAGGGTTTGGGCAAGTGGGGCTTGGGTTGGAAAAACGTTACTGATATACGAGAGACATTACTCGATGGGGTCCGCAAAAAGCAACAAAAAGATAGAAGACCGAACCCGTACGAGTTGTCAAGACGGAGATATGGTAAACGTGAAAGATCCAAAACACCAAATGGTCGGTGGCCGAGGCCACCATGTTTGAGTGTGTAACTTGGCACCGCGAAGATATATCTTGGGTCCAAAAATACAACTCACAATTAAGCACAGTAAGTCACAAATGACTAGATATGCAATGATGATTTAATTTTCGCATAATAGGGGAAGTGCATATTCATGAATTGAGTAGTGCTCCCCCTATGTCCATGCCTACATCTAAGCCTAATAGCATACATAATGAGGGTAGATATGCAAGGTTTCAAGTGAATTTGGAGGAATCTATGACATTTAGTTCATTCCTCAAAGCTCGAAATCTTGGTTCATCAAGGGCCTTCGTGAAGATATCGGCAAGTTGATCCGTTGTGGAGACATATGAGAGATCAATATCACCTTTCTCAACATGATCCCGAATGAAATGATGACGGATCTCAATGTGCTTCGTCTTGGAATGAAGTACCGGGTTGTAGGCGATCTTGATAGCACTCTCATGTCACAAAGAAGAGGCACCTTGTCAAAACGAATACCATATCCTCAAGTTGCCTCACCATAGTATTGGCACAACAACTTGCCGCGAGATATACTCGCCTCGGTGTGAGAGAGCAATAAAATTTTTGCTTCTTGGAGACCAACATACCATGGAGCGGCCAAGAATTGACAACCCCCGGATGTGGGACTTCCTATCCGTCTTCTCTCCCGCATAATCCGCATCCGAGTATCCAATGACTGAAAGCTTGAACCCTTGGGGTACCAAAGACCGAAGTTTGGGGTATGAACTAGATATCGAAAGATCCGTGTCACAGCTTCCAAATTGTCTTTGCCTTGGGAGGCTTGAAACCTTGCACATTTACCTTCGCTAGAGCATGATATCGGGGTCTAGATGCCACAAAGGTAGAGCAAAGAGCCAATCATGGAGCGGTATACCTTTGATCTACCTCTTTACCGTTGGGGTCGGTTTCAAGGTCAGTGGTAGTGACATAGAGTCGTGCTTAGGTTTGGCATCATTCATAGTAAACCTCTTGATCATGTCTTGAGTTGTATTGGGCTTGTTTGATGAAAGTTCCTTCATAATATTGATTTACTTCATAGCCAAGGAAGATTCCAACTCTCCCATCATAGACATCTCAAACCTATCGTCATAAGCTTGCAAAACTCCTCATTGAACAAGGTGTTAGTAGACCCAAAAATGATGTCATCCACATAGAGTTGGCATATGAACAAGTCACCTCCAACCGTCTTGGTAAAGAGGGTGGGATCGATTAAACCAACATTAACCCGCGATCTACTAGAAACTCTTTAAGATGCTCATACCACGCACGTGGAGCTTGTTTAAGTCCATAGAGCGCCTTATCAAGTTTATAGACATGATCGGGGTGGTTGGGATCCTCGAAACCCGGAGGTTGCTTGACATATACTAACTCATTAATGGGACCATTAAGGAAAGCACTTTTGACATCCATTTGTTGTAACTTGAAGTTATGATGAGATGCATAAGCAAGTAAGATACGAATGGACTCAAGGCGAGCTACGGGGGCAAAAGTTTCATCGAAATCGATACCTTCGACTTGAGAAAAACCTTGGGCCACCAATCTTGCCTTGTTGCGAATGACAATGCCATCTTTGTCTTGCTTGTTCTTGAACACCCATTTGGTGCCAATGACATTTTTGCAATCCTTGGGTCTTGGCACTATTTCCACACTTTGGTTGCGCTCGAAGTTATTGGAGTTCATCATGCATGGCTTCAAGCCAATCTTGATCTTCGAGAGCTTCATATACCTTTTTGGGTTCAATGAAGGAGACAAAAGCATGAGCCTTGCTAAAATCCGCCAATTGCCTTCTAGTGACCACTCTTCCACGAACTTGTCCAAGAATCATGTCCTCCGTATGACCCGCTCGTTCAAGATTCTCTAGCCTTCTTTTTGCTCTACGAGCTAGTATCTCCTCCAAGGATTCCTTGGATATTGATTGAGAATCACCTTCTTCATCGGAGACATGTCCATCTTCATTTCGTCCTTGATCAAAGATGGGTGATGAATCACCACTAGGTTGAGCATTCTCAACAATAATAGAATCTTGATCATGATTTAGATGTGTTGCTTGGCCTTGTTCATTAGCTTGGCCTTGATAGTTAGCTTGAGGGCTTGGTGCCTCTTGTTGGATAGCTTGATCATCAATGGGTGTAGTCAATGGCTCCACTTGAGTGGGGCATAGTCCTTCTCCCTCCGTCATCCGGTAACCCTCAATGGGAATTATTTCACCAATCCCCATTCTTCTTATGACGATGGGAGGAATTGCATCTCCTACAACACCATGATCTATACGCCCCCCTTGGGAGCCGTTGTCCTCATCAAACACTACGTCTATAGCTTCTTCAACTTGCCCGGTGGACTTGTTGTAGACTCTATAGGCGTTAGCATTCGTGGCATAGCCAACAAAGATACCCTCATAAGACCTAGTCTCAAATTTTGACAATCGTTTTCCTTTCTTGCGAATGAAGCAGTTGCAACCGAAGACCTTGAAATAAGATACATCCGGTTTCTTGCCCGTGAGAATCTCATAGGGGGCTTGTTCAAGATCTTGCGAAGATAGAGCCGATTGGTAGCATGACAAGCGGTGGAGACGGCTTCGGCCCAAAAGTTATAAGGAGAAGAGAACTCCGCAATCATAGTCCTAGCCGCATCCATCAAAGTCCGGTTCTTTCTCTCCGCAACACCATTTTGTTGAGGGGTATAGGGAGTGGAATATTGATGAGCAATGCCTTCTTCACTAAGAAAACCCTCAACGGTGTAGTTCTTGAACTCCGAGCCATTATCACTCCGGATGGCCAAGATGGTAGCATTGTGTTGGCGCTCCACTAGAGTGATGAACTCGATGACTCTATTTTGAGTCTCACTTTTCCTCTTGAAGAAATACACCCAACAATATCTTGAATAATCATCCACAATCACCAAGCAATACTTCTTTCCTCCGAGGCTATCATAAGATAGTGGGCCAAAGAGATCTAAGTGAATGAGCTCGAGAATTCTTGTGGTGGAGATGGTTGTCTTGGTTGGGTGTTGTTCTCCATGTTGCTTCCCAAAGGTACAAGAGCTACACACACGATCTTTAGCAAACTTAGCTTTGGTTAGTCCTAGAACGTGATTGCCATTTTGGAGGTCATGTAACATTCTCATATTGGTGTGGGCTAGTCGGCGATGCCAAAGCCATCCCACATCAACTTTAGCCATTAGGCATGTCGCGGCACACGTGTCTTCTTTAGAGAAGTCCACTACATACATGCCGTTCTCGACAAACCCAACAAAGGCTACTTTAAGAGAAGTCTCCCAAGTGACAATCACACTCTCTTCATTAAAGAACGAGGTAAAACCAAAATTTGCAAGTTGGAGAACGGACATCAAGTTATAGCCAAGGGACTCAACAAGGAGAACATTCTCAATTGATAAATCATTTGAGATAGCTACTTTGCCTCGTCCCAATACCTTAAGCTCGGACTTGTCACCAATTGTAACGCAATTGAGATGTGGTAGAGGAGGTTCAATATTACTTATTGCGTCATGGCTTCCGGTCATGTGTTGGGATGCACCACTATCCACTGTCCATCTATGTGCTCCAGAAGCGTTTCCCTACAAGAGATCAATTTCTTGATTTAGGTACCCATCCTTCAATGGGTCCTCTTTTGTTAGTCACAAGGGTCTTAGGGACCCAAATAGTCCAATGATAATCATCACCATAAGAAGTACCAACGTATTTAGAATAAACATGTCCATCTCTAGATTTCATAAGAACATAAGATGGGTTATATTTTCCGGCAAAATCATTATGAGTGATGCTCCCCCTAGAGGTATCACCACCCATAATGGCGTTGGTCTCCTTTTCTTTGGGCACCTCACCCTCTTTCACAAAGATAACATTATTGGAGGGAGAGGTGACACTCTTGGATTTCTTCTTTGACTTGGAAACAAAGCCAAGTCCCTCTTTTCCTTTCTTGGCACCTTGAGAGCTTATTGCATCATTGAGAATTCTTTCCTTCCCTACAATGTTAGTTGTAGAAGAAGAGGTAGGCATAATAACAATGCTATTTGACGAAGATGCAACATGCTTATTAGATTGTTGAGCTAGAAGCTTGATTCGAGACTTAGCAAGTTTGTCATGAATTTCTTTGAGAGATGCAAACTCCCCTTTTAGTTTGTCATGTTCCTCGACAAGTTTTTCATGGGCTATTCCTAGCTTTAACTCTTCCTCTTCAAATTCTTTAAGTAAAACAAGAGATTTGGCATGTTCTTTCTTAAGCTTGGCAAGAGATTTTTCGTTATCTTTTCTAAGCTTAGAAACACTAATAGCATAGGTCTCTTGTAGACTTGATAGTTTCTCTTCAAGAGAAGCTCTCATGGATCTCTCCTTTTCGAGAGCCTTGACGAGTTCGTCATCATGATTCTCATGGCTACCGCCATGGTTCTCCAAGGTCTTGATGATCTCCTCCTTCTCATCAATGAGAGAGTTGGCATCATCAAGTTGCCTTAGGAGAGCTTTTACTTTTTCTTTAGTTTCACCTTCAAGACTACACAACCAAGATCCTAGGTTCTTGGCCTCCTCATCATCAACACTGTTTTCAACACAATCCAATAATGAGGGAGAGCTAGTGATGGTAGACTTGGAGGTGGAAGATATTACCGCGGTGGCTTTTGCCATGAGACATGTAGGTCAGATCGATGCCTTCTCATTGGGAGATTCGAATAGAGAGACCGATGAAGAGGAAGTCGTAGCTATGGCGACGTGGGCGACACCTACGACTTCATCTTCTCCTTCATCTCCGGAGTAGTATGTTTCCAATGTTGGGCCCTCTTGAACATATAGAGCCCTTGGGACTCTTCTAGCGAGGTTCTTGTTTTGTGGAGATTTGTTCTTGTCCTTGCGAACAAGCTTCCCTTCATTCTCTTCTCGTGGCTCAAAAGGACACTCTTTGACGAAGTGGTTTGCACTTCCACAATTGTAACAAGTCCTTGGCCGCTCCCCTTTCTTCCTAAAGGTCTTGTTCCTTGAAGGTCTAGGGGCACCGGCCTTGTGAGCCTCCCATCTTTTCCAATACCCTTGCATGGCAAGAGCAATACATTTGTGGGCACCCTTGTATGTATCCTCATAGTCCTCATCATCATCATCATCATCATCCACTTCTTCTATCTTGGCCATGGCCTTAGATTTTAAGGCAAGGTTAGGAGACTTCCCATGGCCTCTTGAGCGAGCAAGAGCATCATCCGCGCTCTTGTGAGACAAAGATATGGCTATGAATTCACTAAGGACACCAATGGAGTTGAGTGAGTTTGTCGCACCCGGACTTCTAGGGGATACTCACAGTCCGTTAAACAGTAGATAAATGGCTTACGGGGCATACCGGCACCCGCATCTCAATATGAGCAGGCCAACACGTAAACGTGTGACAACCATTCTCTTACTATTCATCGTCTGCGCAAACCATCCCGTAGAAATCCAGATACTTCCGTTGACGTACTTCAAAACATACACACATGGTACGTCAACGGCATTGGAACAAGTGATATCACAACAGATCTCTACGACACAAAAGATTGAAATAAGTTGCAAATAGCTCTCATTAGAGCAGAGATAGCAAATACAATAATCTAGAGGACACATGTCCCAACATATCATCATTACATCACAGCGGAAGCATTCAACATGTCTGGGTACAGACAAGAACCAAATAGGCCTAAGAGGCCGGAAACGAAAAGACGGAGCCCATCCACGAAGTCTCGGATCCTGCCCGGGTCCGTTATCTACTCGTCAGCAGTCTCGTCATACTCCACGTAGTAGCCACCATGGGGATCCTCGTAATCGTAGTCTGCGGAAACCACAGCCCCAAAGGGGTCAGTACATAAACGTACTGGCAAGCAAGACTCACAGTTCACCAAAGTGTAACCCGTCAACACCAAGCACAGATGCTTTGGGTTCAACGGAAGGAAGGGGATATAAAGATGCTGCAACTGGCTGCTCTAACCAACTACAGAGTTACTACCACTTCCGGCTAACAGAAAGGAGATAAGATCGTGTATCGTAACCAACCTATCAACTAATTCCAAACAAACCCATCCTGGATCTCGCCCCTTATCCAAAGAAGCAATCCGAGGATAACTCACACAGTTGGATTAATGATGGTTCAGATTATTGTGTCAATAAGCCTATTGCTAGTCAAGTTGTTAATCATTGGGTGTAAGGTTGTTAATCATTAGGTTTAAGTTGTCCTGAGTACTTGTTAGCCAGTACTTTCACCAAGTAGTCCATAACCGCGGAAAACACGGCTTCTCGAGAAGATTTATCCCTGCAGGGGTGCACCAATTTGGCCGTACACGTAAGAATATCCCGCCAGACGGGAATCAAACCCACCAAGCGAGGTACTCAACACAACTCAACTCTTCTTCGCATCAAGCCCAAAGCACCTTGGGCGCACGGCTAATCGAGCCCCGAAGAGAGGGGACCCTCATAGCACTCTAAGAACGTGTCCCCCTATATGCCGACTACAAAAGTTCCACCCTGGCCTGGGCTCGCAAAAACATGCATGCGGCAAATGGAAAACACGAACTAAATGAGGCGATTTGGACGAGACGCGAATCGAATCAAATTGAGGGGGGCGCCCATACTCGCTTCCCACATGCGGTTAGTGCGCTCATCATGGATCAGTAGACAAGACCCTTTTCCTAATTAGGGTCGACACTAGCAGGCCTCAAAACCACGCAGGGCCTCCTGCCGGTGCCTTATCATCAAATTATTATTAAACAATAACATTAGCATGATTGATTGATTAAACATCGAGCCCCCAGAACATAATAGAAATAGTAACAGAAAGTAACGGGTAACAGACTCGAGCAAAACAACCCTAAGCATGCTAGTAAGACACGGGCAACAAGCAAAAGGTTATGGGTATGGAGGTGAGGCAATATCAGGGTTAAGGGTATCATGTGATAGGTTCGTAACAGAAACAACCATTACTAGGGCTAGCAAAATAGACAACGGAAAGTATCGGTAGCCAATGTTGAAAGGAACACCGTGGTTCATGTGAGTGAATACTTGCCTACAAACCCAGTAGCCTGGTACTGAGCTAACTCCTTAGAAGGGGTGTCGTAAGTATCGTCGGTCTCAACGTCGTCGTTTATCCGAGAAGAAGAAAACAAACAACGCAGAGAACAAACAATCAATATCATGGCATAGTGCACAAACATGGGATGATGCATGACCATTTAATTGATGCATAGATATAAACTAGTTGCCAAGATAGTAACATGATTAAATGGATCCCTATGCAACTGGATTGCACATGAAAAGCCCATGAATTATGGTTGAAATAATTGTTCTACAACTAATCATCATGTGTAAGTGAATTAGCATGATGCATGGATGAGGAAAACAGAAAAATAACAACAATAGAACCAATTGGAAATAAGGTTTACCAAGTTTGAAAATTTGGTTATTAAGTTATGGAATTTGGTTTCTTAAAGGTGTCACACAAGCATTTGTTGTTTTCCCCACTTTTAATTGTTCAAAATAGATAACAAAGTTTATATTTGAAAAGAACACACAATTTTAGGTGGAATACATGTTTCACTTGTTGAAAAAGGAGTTCAAATAAGTTATTTATGAATTAAACAAGTTTAAGCAAGAATTAAATGAATTTAATTCAAACATGAACTGATTTGAATTTTTATTTGTTCAAAACATTGAGTGAAGTTCATATTTGAAAAGGTTATGCTTTTATGGTTTGAAAACATATTTTATATGTCCCAAAAGAGTTTGATTTGATCAAGTTATGAATTTGGCAATATTAAATGAATTAAACAAGATTTAAATCATTTAACCAATTTTAATTATTCAAAACATGAAAAAAAAATTTATATTTGAAAAGGTGGTTTAATTTTGCATGGAAAACATACTTCATTTGTTGAAATTGGATTTAAAATGAGCAAGTTATTATTTTGGCAATTTTAAATGCAATAAACAAGAAACAGTTGTTTTCAGCAATTTAAAATATTCAAAACAGCAAACAAAATTTATATTTGGAAAGTACATGAAAAGTTGATTGGAAAACATATTTAGTTTGTTGAATTTGGAATTTTTATGCCCAAGTTATGATTTTTGCAAGTTTAAGTGAATTTAACAAGTTTTCAAATATTGCACCAATTTAAAATATTCAAAACAGTAAACAAATTTTATATTTGGATAGAGCATTTAATTTGGGACAGAAAACATATTTAAAAAGTTAAAATTGGAGTTAAGATGAATTAGTTATGCATTTTACAAGATTTGGTGCAAATCTGCCATTTTTAATTCATTAGGGACTTGGAAATAATTTTACAGGGGCTAGAAAAGAACTGCAGGGACCTAGCTGTGATTTCTGGAAGTTCCTGTATGAAAACAAATGGAAATAAAAAGATGGGTTTTAGTGAGGGAGGGGGGATTCGAACCCCCACCTCCTGCTGCGCAAAGGGTGCTGCTACCAGTTGGGCTGGTGTTCTGTTTGTTGCTAGAAGGGGTACGGGGGGTGGATATGTTTCAGATCGCTGCGGTGTTCTGTTTCTGAAACTGAACTGTACGCTAACTGAACAACGCATGGACAGAAACGATCGACCAGAGGCCGTCGCGGTTGCTGATCGCCGGAGTGGCGCCGTCCGCGGGTGCGGTGCAAGAGGGAGGAGGGAGCGAGTGGGGATAAGAGGAGGTGGGGCGCTCACCTTGGGTGCCCTCGAGCGGACTGGAGGGAGGAGGCGTCGGGGCAGCAGGTGGTTTGTCCGGTGGCTTGGAGCGGACGACGGCGGCGATGGGAGGCCTCCCGGCCCGAGCCGAGGGGGTGGAGAGGGAGCCCGCGGTGGGGGCTTTCCATTCCCGCCCTCGCCGCGGCCGGAGGGGCCCTAGACGGCCGGCGATCGCCGGAGGGAGGTGGAACTTTTCGGTGTGTGCAGGTTCAGTACAGAGGGAAAATACAGAGATGAGAGAGATGGAGGGGAGGTGGAAGGAAGATGGAGGCGGGGGAAGAGGAAGGAGGAGGAGAAGGGGAAATAGGGTTAGGGTTAGGGGCTAGCCATGGAGTTTATAGGGAGGGGTGGAGGAGTGGTGGCCGTTGCCTGTATCTCCCTGCATACGTGGTGTGCTTGGATGAGCGCCGTACGAGGAAGACGACCGGGGGGAAGGGGTATTGGGCCCTGAGGGGGAGAATTGGTGGGCTGGGCTGCTGGTTGCTCTCTCTCTCCCTCTTGTTAGTTTTATTATTTTTCTTTGTTTCTTTTTTTTTGCTGATTAGAAATAGGAAGAAAGGAGGGGTTTTGGGTTAGGAAAAAGTTTAGGAAAAATTTGTTTTAGTTATTTAAGTTAGCAGCAACCACTTGCCAACATTTGGTTTGCCAAAAAAATTCAAATCATATTGTTATTTTGGTAATTGATTGAATTTGTGATTAATTGATTATTGAAAACAATATTTTAAATAGGGTGAACCCTATTGTTTAAATAGAACAAATGATTAGGGTTATTTTGTTGATTTTCATAAGTTGAAATTGGGTACTGTTTGTGGATGATTTGAATTTGAAATAACATTTGGATTAAGTGAACTATTAAAAACCACAATGAAAATAGTTGAACCTTAGGGGTTTAATGGAAACAAATGATTGATTTGTTTTGCAATTTTCATAACTTTCAAAAGGGTTGCTGTTTTGGAAATGCAAATGAATTTGAAAAGGGTTTGATTATTGGATGCATTTTTATAGAAACAAAACAACAGTTTTGAAATCACACTTTAATGGAAACAATTGATTGTTTTATTTTGAAATATCATTTTGGAAATTATAACATCACAAGGATGAAACAAAAGGTTTGAATTTTGGTTTGAAATTCAAATAGAAAACAAAGGAAAACAAGTGAAAACAGTTGGAAAACAAATGAAAACAGAGGAAAACAAAAGGAAAACAAGCAAAACAAATGCAATGAACATGATGCCATGATGCAAAACATAAAATAACAGAGAGCAAACATTCTAATGGCTATTTTTCATACTTGGGATGTTACAGAGTTGTAGTCGGATCTTGTTCGAATGCTAGTGGAGAGATTCTTCTCAAAAGGAGTTATGGCCTTGAAAAATTTCCTCTTGATCCACTCATCGGAGATTTCCTCCTTTCCAAAGTCCCTTAATTGATTGCCAAGGGTGACCACTCTTCTATATAGCTCCTCGGGACTCTCATCTTCATGCATGACAAAGTTCTCGGACTTGTCAAGAGCAACATCGTATTTTGATGATTGGATGCTTGCATTGCCTTGGAACAAGGAGTCAAGCTTATCCCAAGCTTCCTTGGCGGTCTTGATACCGCGAATGTGTTCAAGATGTTCTCTTGGGAGGGCCTTTTGGATGGTCACAAGAGCGGTCTTGTTGAGTTGAAATTCCACATCCTCTCTTGGAGTCAAGTTGTTCGGATCATGAGGGTGAAATCCATATGGAATGCTTCTCCACAATGCGGTGCAAGATCCTGAAATGTGAGACTCCATATCAAACTTCCAAGAAGAAAACTCGTTACTGTTAAGCATGGGAGGAACTCCAACATTAACCATGTGTGGCATAGTGGCAATAGGGTGAATAGAGTCGTAATTGGGAGGTGGTGGAACTTTAGATTGAGACCCCGAACCGTTAGCCGATTGAGACTTGGAGCCCTCGGAGCTCACACCACCTTTAGCCTTTTTATCGGCTTTTGCTTTGGCTTTCGCCTTAGCTAAAGCGATGTTAGCTTCCATCTCGTCGATATCCGGAATGGAATCTTCGTCCGAGCTAACATCGTTGGTAGTGAGAGGTGGTTCCGTGGACTCCTTGGTTTTCCCCATCAATGCCTCTATCATTTTCTTCATGCTAGACACATCCGAGCTAACACTAGAGCTAACCTTAGATAGTTCGGTTTGGAGAACTCCAACCGTATCTTGTAGGTTAGATATAGTGTCGGCCATTTTGGATATTTTCCGCACTAGAACTTCCGGGGGCATTTTCATCGACCATTGTACTCTTGGGCGGTTAAGCCCTTAGTAAGAGCCGAGGCTCTGATACCAATTGAAAGTGCACTATGGTCAACTAGAGGGGGGGGGGGGTGAATAGGTTGACTACCAATTTTTCTTTTCTTTTCCTTTTAGTGGGGCTTAGCAAGATAAAGTAAGGTTCTCTAGATGTGTGGCTAGGTGAGCAACCTATGTGGACAAATCAATATGCGCAACGGAAGTAAAGCGTAAGGTAGTAAAGCAAACAACAAGTGTAAACAAGAAGACAAGGATATGATTCACCATAATTCCTTCTCAAAGAGAAGTACGTCTACGTTGGAGAGGTGGGGAGCCACCTAGGCGCTCCTCAATAGCACGGTTGTGCACACCTTGTTCTCCTTGAGCTTCTCCGGCGAGGGAGATGCTCGTTTCCACTATGAGGTCGACTTGAAGGCGTTGACCAAACCTTTACAAGGACTTGAGGTCACTCCACAAGATGGATGGAGGCTCTCAAGCAATCCGTAGCTTCTTGCAACAAGGTGGAAACTACAAGCACGAGATCTACTAAGGTTTCTAGGCCTCAAGTAGGATTCTAGATCTACTAGGTTGTGGTGGATGGATTTGAGATTCTTTTGGTGGAAGTGTGGATCTAGGTCTCCTCTAGCTCTCGACCAAGTTTGGGAGTGTTTGGGTGGACGGAGTGGGAGATCTAGGTGGTTGAAGCTTTCATTAATGGCTAGGAGAGAGAATGGGAAAAGCTTGGCATTTAAGAGGTAGGGGAAGGGGTATTTATACCCCTTGCATTTAAGTGGCCGTTGCAGTC
Organism: Alopecurus myosuroides; assembly: GCA_028641055.1. Lineage (NCBI taxonomy): Eukaryota > Viridiplantae > Streptophyta > Magnoliopsida > Poales > Poaceae > Alopecurus > Alopecurus myosuroides. The sequence goes on from CM054058.1 coordinate 478,196,975, forward strand.
CAGTTCCACCGGAGGCTCCGGTGGTTTCACCGGAGGCTCCGGTGGTCTTCTGTTCACTGCGCAGTTGCGCAGTGCACTAGCTTGTACGCGCTGAAGAACGGCCCGGAGGCTCCGGTGGAAACTGCGGAGGTTCCGCCCACCGGAGGCGCACCGGAGGTTCCGGTGGAACCTCCGCTCTGCTCCAACAGAAGGGTGGATTAGCGGAGCTACCACCGGACCCTGCACCAGAGCCCATTTGCACTGGACCATGGGGTCCACCGGATGTCCACCGGAGGCTCCGGTGGAACCTCCGCTCTTCTCTAACAGAAGGGCATTTTGGCGGAGGTGCCACCGGAGGCGCACCGGACCCTGCTTGCGCGTGGGCCAAGTGTTTGGCGGATGGCGGAGCCTCCGGTGGAATTGGCGGAGGTTCCGCCCACCAGAGATCCACCGGAGGTTCCGCTGTAGGTTCCGCTCTTCTCCAACAGAGGGGTGGTTTGGCGGAGCCACCATCGGACCTCCACCGGAGCCTGAGCGGAGCCTCCGGTGGATTCACCGGAGCCTCCGCTCCTGCAAATTTGGTTCCCTGGCTCCCTTTCACCTAGCACTTTTCATATAGAACAAGCATGTGCCCCATAAACTTAGTGAACCTAATAACCTGGGCATTTTCATTCATTGAACAAACATTAGATCAAATGGTTATGTTGTCATATGATTGCCAAAATGGACGATGATCTTTCAGGGGTGCCCGTGCCTCCCCTCCCCAACACGGACGCCGAGTTCCGGCGCGCCATCCGCGAGGCGCGGGACGCCATGGCGGAGCCCGATCGCTTCCCAGAGTCGGGCTTCGACGAATTCTGGTGGCAGCAGCTCACCAGCCGCCGCGACAGGGAGCTCGCCTCCCTCAACAACAACGGGCCGGTCGACGGCCGCTTCAACGCCAACGGGCGCCGCCGCTGGTGGAGCGTCCCCAACAGAACCATCCGTGGGAAGCGCGCCGGCAACGAGCCGCGCCTGGAGATGCCGCCCCGGCAGACCCAGCCGTGGGAAGCACGCCGGACGGGAGCCTCCTCTTCGTCGGCGACGTCGAGCTCCTCCGGCGCCCAGTCCCTCTCTATTTTCCCCCCTTTCTGAACTCCGGCGCGCCTGCCCGCAGGCGTAGCGGCGGCGCCCTCCGCATCGGCGAGCCACGCTTCGAACGCGTGGTTCGCCCGAAGACCGAGGACGCCGGCGACGACGAGGACGAGTGGCCCGACCAGAAGGTCGCGGAGCAGCTGTCTTTGGACACGCTCCAGGCGCTCGACGACAACGCCTCCGCGACGTGGAGCCTGCGGGAGAACACCGCGGCGGAGCTGGAGCTCCAGCGCCGCCTGCTAGCGGAGGCCGACAAGGAGGCCGCCGCCAACGCGGCCCGCCTCCGCGTCCCTCCCCCGCCACGCCGCCGCCGCAGGAGAACGTCTACATCTTCCTGGACCCAGACTCCGACGACGAGGACGAGATCCAGAAAGCCCTCGCGGCGAGCAGGTGGGATGGCTGCGGCGACGCCGGACAGGGGCCGAGTAAGCGCCCCGGCGACGGCCCCGATGACGACGACGACGGCGACGACGTCGACTATAGCCAGGCCATCGCCGCGAGCCTCGGCCTTCATCAGTAGCTTTAGTTTAGTTTAAATTCCCGTTCTAGTTTTTAAATTCGCGCCGAATATGTACGCACTTCGCAAAATTCAATAAAATTTGCCTAGTTTTCAAATTGCGTTTGTTTGGGCCGAATCTTGGGCTCGGGGAGCGACTGGGAAGGCTGCCCCCCAGGTTCCAGAATAGCGCCGTTTAGCGCCGCGGCGGCCCCAAAACGGCGGCGTTTTGGGCCCTGGGGGGCGCGACGACTGGATATGCTCTTAATGTCGATAGTATACGTAAGTTTAATGCAAATCTAAATACCCATGAATTATCACTAGGTTTTTATCAAAAAGAATTATCACTAGGTTCTTGTAGAATGTCTCCACGTCAGTTGCAAGGATGAATCTATGATCATATTAGAATTTATGTATATTTGTAATCTGCTTTTCTTCAACGCGAGGATTTCTCAAGTAATCAATTGTGTGCTTAGTGCCTTCATGTTCTGGTTTTGGTTGTGTGCTACAATGTGCATCTGATTTTTTTGATCTCTCAGATATATGCCAAATTCAGCTGTGTGCTTTAACCCTTCTTAATTCTTTTGTTTATATTGGAAGTTTTTTTTTTGCGAGAAAACTTCCAATCTATTCATCAACAACCATGGTAGTACAAAGAACACTAGAAATAATAGAAATTACATCCAGGTCCGTAGACCACCTAGCGACGACTAAAAGCACTGGAGCGAGCCGAAGGCGCGCCGCTGTCATCGCCCCTCCGTCGCCGGAGCCGGGCAAACCTTGTTGTAGTAGACAGTCGGGAAGTCGTCGTGCTACGGCCACAAAGGACCAGCGCACCAGACCAGCAACCATCGCCGATGAAGAGAAGCGTAGATCAGAAGAATCCAATTTGTAGACACACGAACATAGTCGAACAAATACTAGATCCAAGTGGATCCACCAAACACAAACGCCGACCGAATCCCATGAGATCCGCCGGAGACACACCTCCACACGCTCTCGGATGATGTTAGACGCATCACCGAAACGGGGGCTAGGCGGGAAGGATCTTATTCCAACTTCAAGGAGCCGCCGCCTCGTCTTTCTCGATGGGACAAAAACCCTAACAAAACACAATAAAACAGCTGAAAACGGAGCCCTCCCGCCGGCAAGTAACCAGATCCACCAAGTCTCCATGGCCCTAAGGCCACGGGAGACCGAGCAGATCGGCCACGGCCGCCGGCAGAAGGCGGATGCCCTAATCGCCTTTTTCTGGGAGCCGCGGACGAAGGGGTGCGTGGGGGTCTGTATGTCAAGCCGTCTTTGTTTATATTGGAAGTTAGATCGCAAAATAATTAAGGCGCGGTTAGAGAATAGAGCTTGAGCTGATTTCGAGACTGTTTGACTTAACATGATGTGACATGCAGATTTAATTTTGCTTTATCGTTATTCAGCTCATGCGCAATTTGCCCGACTGTGTTGTCAGACATCTGCTCCACGCCCACTTAATGTACAGTATACTGCCATGACTTCCCTGCAAATAATGAGTTATGGTACCACACTGTTGTGATTTGAGACATTCGTGCCCAACCGTCAGTCCGCCACCGCGCCATCCACCATGGCCGCCGCCATCGGCTCTGTGCCTTCCCCATCCGCCTCCTCCACCGTCAGCCAATCCATCCCGGCGGACGCCACGCTGGGCGCCACCTGGCCGAGGTGGGCGCGCCGCGCGCGCGACGTCTTCACCGTGCCGGGCGACTTCAACCTGACGCTCCTCGACGAGCTTGAGGCCGACAAGGGCGCCGGGGTGCGGCTCGTCGGGTGCTGCAACGAGCTCAACGCCGCGTACGCCGCCGACGGGTAAGCGCGCGCGGGCCTCGGGGTCGGCGCCTGCGCGGTCACCTTCACCGTCGGGGGCCTCAGCGCCATCAACGCCGTCGCCGGCGCCTTCAGCGAGAACCTGCCCCTCGTCTGCATCGGCGGGGGACCCAACAGAAACGACTACGGCAGCAACAGGATCCTGCACCACACCATCGGCTTACCAGATTTCCCTCAGGAGCTTCGGTGCTTCCAGAACGTTTCCTGCTACCTGGTACCTGCGTGTGTAGCCCCTGTTTTTATTCAGTTAGTAAAGTAAAAATATTCTGGTTTTCGCACAGATTAAAATTTACGGAAATTTTGCACCTTGTATATCAGTTGCAGTTGGACTAATGAACTGAATCTGTAGTGTAATTCCAAAATGTTGGGTCCCAGCGACGCTAAAATCAGAAGAGCCTGATAGGACATGCGAGCACAAAGTCTTCGTTGTTCTGTGAAACACGAAGTGATCAACCCTTTCACTTAAGCAACATGTATTTAAAGAACCACCCTGACTTTCACCCTCCCTCTGATTGAGCATTTTTTTTCATTTCTTGGGGGCCAAAAATTTCACCTAACTGAACTTGCTGCATTATCCAGAGCACCTCCCCAGTTGGATATAATAAGTCGTTGACACAGAAAAAGACTCAGACTGTTTGAGCCGCCATCCTCTACTGTCGGAAGAACGACTGTTCAAACTGCAGGGATTCAGAAAGTTAGGGAATGACGATTTAGTTTGCACTGCAATTATGAAAATCCGCCCTTTCTGAGGTAAAAGTGTTCTCTGAACATTGACTAGGTGCATGTAAATCCCTCACCGCTAGCCCGTTTCGAAACATATCGTTGGTGTGCATGATGATTCATAAGCGGCAATTTAACAGCACGATAGGGCAATTCGTAACTCTCTTTTTAGCAAGTTCAGTTCCTGGTGTTTTTTTTCAAATAGTTCTTTGATGTTCGACAGTCTCGGGTTTTGGGTTTAGTTGGAATTGTCAGGGATGTGCGTGAGAGTTTCTCTGCTGCAGTTCTAGTATTTTGGGCCTAAACAGTTGGTTCAAATGTGCAGTCCGGCAGTATTATGATACAATTTGCGATTGCATTATCTGATTTAGTTTTTAGTGAATGATGAAAACCCTTTCTTTCTAAAAATAATTTTTTTCTCTAAATATTCACTATGTTACCAGATTGTAGGACATAACCGGATTGATTGTTGCTTATGATACAAAATAGGCTTCCTGAGATCAATTTACATTAAATGTTACTCCTATATATTTAAATGAAATGGAAAGGGGGCTAGCCTAGTTAGAAAAACTTGGCTGGTGCATATGGTTAATTCATGGTAGATTGATTTGATTGAAGCGATACCTTTGCCTCGGCATGCCTTCGTGTTAATATAGGGGCAGAACATGCCAGATTACAACAATTGGTGTTACATTTTTTATTTACAAGAGAGGAACAAAAATCGGTTTATATTTTACCGATTGTTACAATGGAAAATATCTGCACCAAGTCTAAGCCTTATCGTTTAACATGTTGCACCTAAGTTTCAATGTATAAAAGCAGACAAGGACTTCTGCCTGCATCACTAGTGATACCACCAAACCAAGACATGCTTACTATTGTAGACTGCTCTTTCACAATGCAGGTAATCTAAATACCAAATACTCTACTCCAGCGTAGAGAAGTAATGCAACCTTGAGACGGTTTCCTAAAGCGGATTCCCCATACAACAACAATTGTGAATGCAAATCCGACACCATATCCTAGTCCAGTAAAGAGAAAGAGTACAACATCCACTGATTCTTTGTCCGAACGATGTAGCACCACATTTGGGGCTGAGTTGTCACAATGCTTGGACAATGGAGGTCCACAAAGGCCAGAGTTTCCCATGAATGATAGATTTGAGAATGTCTGGAAATGAGGTGATCCTGGTGGTATTCTGCCAACCAACTGGTTGTAGGACAGGTTCAACACTGAGAGGAAGTCCAACCATGCTATTTCAACTGGAATCTCTCCAGACAGGTAGTTTGAAGAGAAGTCCAGTGACTCGAGTTGATGTAGGGCACCAAGCTGAGATGGAATCGTTCCGGTGATGGCGTTCTTTGACAGGTTTAGCTCACATAGGAGAACGAGCTCCCCAAATGATCGGGGAATGACGCCATGGATTGCATTATCTGAGACATCAATGATTACAAGGGTCTTCAGAATCTTAAAAAATGTGACAACAGAGCCTTTATATCTCATCTCAGTGGTAAACTGGTAATTCTGCTCAAGCTGACCATACCGATTTTGCATAAACCATGTGTCATTGATAGATTTATCCATCATGGATTTGAAACTCTTAAACCACTTGTCTGGCAATGGCCCAAAGAAATAGTTCGAAGCCAAAGATAAAATCCTCAGTTTCATGAACTCACAATGGTTCTCTTTCTTTCCTACTACAGAAGGCCCCACCTTTCCAAAGAACTTGTTAGACATGAGGACAAGGACTTGAAGTTGAGGAAGCATACTCATCCAACATGGAAACGTATCGTTAATCTGATTATTTCCAATATCAAAAACCTGCAAGCCTCTGCAAGCAACTAGCGATCGTGGTAGTGGTCCTTCTATGCGGTTGTTGCTTAAATTTAATTCCTCCAGTGAACAATCTTGCTTAATACTATGAGGTAATTGTCCTTGTAGTTTATTTCCTTTCAAGTTTAATGATTGCAGCGAACTGATATCCTCCATTAAACATGATGGGATTGGGCCACTCAAATTGTTGTAAGAGAGGTCAAGGAGCTCTAGGCCCGTTGCATCACAAATCGACATTGGAATTTCCCCGGATAGGTTGTTTCTAGAGGCCCTGATATAGAAGATATAGCTCAGCTGGGAACCAAAATTCTTTGGGATGGATGAGAACTGGTTGTTTGAGCAATCAAACATCTGAGTGTTAGGTCCAAGAATAGGTAAGGACCCTTCCAGTAGGTTAAAACTGAGATCAACTAATATTATATCACATAGAAAAACAGAGCCGTGCCCTACGGTGCTGAATTGGTTGTATGATAAGTTCAGAAGAATCATGCCTTCCCATTTTTCCCAACCCCAATTAGGTATCGCACCGGGGATTTGATTATCTGAGAGGTCAAGATAACGAAGGTCATTGATATTCCTCAAGAAGTCAGGGAAGCTAGACATGTTACAAGAGGCAAGACGCAAATATCGAATTTTGCACGAAGAATTAAATTCCCCGTCTATCACGGAAAGCCTGTTGTTTGAGAGACTCAAGCTGTCTAGATGTGGTAGTTCCTGGAATGAACTGAGTTCCACTATACCAGTGAATTTGTTGGAGTGAAGATATAGCATGGTTAACTGGGTTAGATTAAATATGTGTGGAGGTATTGGACCAGAAAAGTTGCAATTATATAAGGCTAACCACGTTAGGTTCTGGAGTTTACCTATTGAAGAAGGTATGTGTCCAGATAAGCCGCAGCTCGAGAACTGGAGATGGGTTAAAGAAGTTAATTTTGTGACCCAAGATGGCATTGATCCTACTATACCAGCTCCAGTTACCTGTAACCAACTTAAGGATGTGAGCTCACCGATTGAAGAGGGAAGCTCTTGGGTAAAGTCAGTTGCTGCAACGCCCAACATTTTCAAAGATTTCAGATTTCCTACTGAACTGGGAATAGGACCAGAGAAGTTGGTGTTGCTGACGACCAGGTTCACCAATTTACTGTGTGAAGAGAAATCAGGCAAAGAACCGGAGACTTTGAAATTGCCCCTGATATCAAGAGTTGTTAAGTTCCTGTTATTGAAGATTTTCACTGGGAACTGTCCTTCGAGATTATTCTGGGTAAGTCGAAGAACACTCAAGGATGGTAAATCAGCAAGGAACTCTGGAACTGGACCATGTAAGGCGTTATACTGTAGGTCAATCACGGTAAGTGAGGGTATGCTGGAAAGTGATCCACTAAGTGGACCCTCAAGGTCGCAGAGACGTAGGCTGAGAGACTTAAGCCGAGGAGTAGTTGAATTAGCAAAGGCGGAGCACCACTCTGGACCATTCTCAGACAAGTCTACCGTGTCAAGATTGAGCTCTCTCAAGTTGCTAAGGTTTGCGACCAACGACGCGATGTTTGGCTCTACGAGCCAAGAAGAAGTATCCGCTGTCACGCTAACCTCTATATAGTCATCGAGTTCTTCCACAACATGAAAGGTGGCGGAGAGGTCAAGAGATACCAGATTAGTGAGTCCTCCGATTCCAGCCGGTATGCGGCCATCAAAGCTGGAGGTGGAGAGATTGAGATGCGTGAGCTCGACGAGGCGCTCGAAACCAGAGGCCGGGAGCTGGGACGCGCTGAAGTTGTTCCAGGCGAGGTTGAGGCGGCGCAGGGAGGTGAGGCTAAACACGGCAGGGTCAACAGCAGGGCTCACCAAGCCGCAGTCACCAAGGTCAAGCGAGGTCACGCGGCCGTTGGCGTCGTGGCAGTGGACACCCTCCCAGTGGCAGCAGTCCGTGCCGGCCCGCCACGAGACGAGGGTGCACACGGACTCGTCGGTGACGGTGAAGGAGCGCTTCAGCCGGAGGAGCGCCGTGGCCTGGTCCGGCAGGCAATGAGCCAGCGGCATGCCGTCGACAGACTTGTGGTTGCTGTACTTGACAGCAACGGAGGAGGAGATCTGGACTCCTAGTCCGAGGATGACCAGGGAGACTAGCATAAAGATGGAGGCCATGATTATATTGCAAACTTGACTTAATGGGTCAAGCTGTGCGCGTTTGGGCATTTATACCGGTTGGCTGGTCTCAGGATCAGCTCTCTTTTTTTTTGTACATTGGAGTGGCCCCAAAGGGACCAGAACCATCGGATTACATCCACTGGGTGAACCAGAAAGTACAAGGGACCTCATAAAAGTTGAAAATTACACATAGGCCCCTAGCATATGTAAAATGGACCTTGAACAAAAAGTAAAAGTGCAATCGAGTCCATCTTCTTCCCCAGTGCGGAGCGGAGAGAGCTGCGGAACTGCAGCCATGAGTAGCAGCGGGGACATCACCACTTGCCCCTACCCTGGCAATAATCTCAGTAGCACAGCTCGAGGGCCTCCATCTGGAGGTTGAATTTTTGCCAGAATTCATCACCGGCATGAGTGGCATCTTCATCGCCATTGATATCAGATGAACACACTTGTTCACTGATAATCTGCTCCAAGCGTTGGTTCCAATACTCCAGATCCACTCCCAAACAGCAATAGACCAATCTTTACCTCCAAACTTGGTCGCCACCGTGGCGATTCCCGAGTAGAAGGCGAGACCACCCTGTTCCTGCTCGGAAGAGAAGAAGATCCAAGCACACCAACAAAAAGAAACCGGCTCACCGTCTCCAGAGAACCTGCCACAGACCCGGAGGAGCAAGCGTTGATGATATCGATGAGCGCAGATCTGAGCGGCAAGGTTTATTGGGCAGCGGCCGATTGGCCTCCTCTCCTTCCTCCTCCATGGAGCAAAGAAAGAAAAGAAAGTCGACCACTCCGGCGAGGACCTCGCAGCGACGCCGAGATAGCTGCCTTGACAAGCCTTATTTAAGGAGATGCCCTTCATCCCTTCCACCGCCCACACCGCCGGACGCCACTCCAACGCCGCCATCGGAGGAAGAAGATGCAGGGGATCTTGGCCATGGCTGTCGATGACCAAGAAACTACTCCACACAGCCACATAGGGCAAGCAGCAAAGAAAACTACCTAACCTACTACTACATCTAACGCCGGCGCTCTCACCTCGCCGTCCCTCTCCGGCTACGCCGTCGAGGTAGGCTCGGCTCCAGCCCGGGAGGCGACTCCCACGAGGGACTCTCAAAGCGGCAAGAGGATGTGGAGAGGGGTTTGTGGATATACAGAAGCAGGATCCCAGGATCAGCTCTCGACCACGAGGTCGTTGCCCGCAAATGAGCACCGGGAGAACGAAGTCGCTCTTGGCTGTCGACACAGTAGTTGATTCCGCGCATCGGCACGCGCTATCATGTGGCCGGGATGCAATCGGAATCTGTAGACCGATTCAAGATGTATACACGTCAAGATCACATATTCTATCTCCAATTTGTTGGGTACTGAAGCGCTTTTCAGCACAGCTATTGTATTCAATGGGTCTCCGAGGGTGATGCAGACACAATATTCTTTCACCGAAAGTTAAACAACAAGAGGCTAAACAACAAGAGGCGTAGAAACCATGTCCATCAGTTGCACCATCAGAAAATGGTCATATTTGCTGACCAGGGTGGAAAGGTTAAGGTCTTCTTTTCTCAAACAAGCTTTGTCGGATTTTGCGAGTTGTGAAATCTTCTTCTCAGCGCAACCCAAAGAATGAAGAAGGGAAGTTTTAACGATTGAGATGCATAACCTCGAATATGACATATGCTCCATCCCCTTTCAATCGGAAGATTACTCGGCAATCATCTAAACATTCTTTCCTCATTCCAGCATGATGTTTTTTAATTTTGTACAATCGCGGTAGCTAGTTCGATTTGGACTGCTAACTACTGTATTTTGTGTCTTGATGGACGCTTGATTGGTGCAACAATGGGCACACGGCGTGCGCAAACTGCTGCATCAGCATGGGGCGCAAGTGCCCCGGCTGGCTGCAACTTGCGGTGCCGCCCCACGGATAAGATCCTCGCCCACGTGACCAGGCCCTGCAGGTTCGAGAAGCACGTCTGCGGGGGAGAACGTCTACCGATGCATCAATTCATCTTTAAACTCATACAACAGCGCACAGGATGATGGTTTCCTCAATATTTTTTGGTCGGTTTTAACTCCGCAATATTGGCTGTACGGACAGTGGTTGCGGGTGACTTTTTCGGTAAAATTCCAGTTACGGACAAAGGATGATGGTTTCCTTTGGACGTTGTTTGTTGTTTACGGGGCTGCCCAGGATGACAAGAAGCCGGAATTTTGATCAGAGTTGGTGCGTATCTGCGAGGGAGAAACACTACCCATTCTGGTGGGGGTGATTCCAATATTATTCGTAAACAAGACGAGAAGAGCAATGAAAAATTTAACCCTCGGTGGCCCTTTATTTTTAATGCTTTTATTGAGAATCTAGACTTGAAAGAGTTGGACATGTTCGATAGGCATTATACTTGGGCTAGTAGGCGTCCCAACACAACTTACGAGAAATTGGACATGGTGTTGGCTAGCGTTGAGTGGGAACAGAAGTTCCGGCTAGTCATGGTACGAACGGGGTCGGATCATGTACCTCTTTTGTTGGATTCTGGCACCTCAGCTCACTCTGGAAATAAATCAGTTTTTTTCCATTGAGTTATCTTGGTTGAGGCAGGATGGCTTCTACGAGATGGTCAAAGCAGAATGGCAATCTATTACGAGTGGTAGCACTCCGATTGAGAAGTGGCAAAATAAAATCCGACATTTGCGTAGTTTCCTGCGTGGATGGGCTCAAAATTTATTTGGTGAAAATGAGAAGTTAAAGAAGAAGTTGCTTCTCCTTATAGATGAATTAGATCTCAAGGCTGAAAGTAATCCACACTCAAAAGAAGAAAGAGTGGCTAAAAAGGAGGCAGACTCATATTTAGCTAATCTTAGACGTGATGAAGAGTCCAAGTGGGCTCAACGTGCTAAGGTTAGATATATAGGAAGGAGTGAATAATACTAGTTATTTTCACCTCATGGCCAATGGGAAACATCGCAAAATTTCCAATTTGAGCAGGACGAGGGGACGATTATAGGTCAGGAAATCTTAAAGTTTTTATATCTGAATACTATAAGAAGTTATTTGGGGCGCTGGTCTCTAATACCGTTTAAGTATCTTGGCATTCTAGTTCACTACCACAAGCTGTTAAATAAAGAATGGAAGCCGATTGAGGATCGGTTTGAGCACAAGTTGAGCTCCTGGATAGGAAAGTTGGTTTCCTATGGAGATCGTTTAGTACTCATTAATTCAGTTTTAACAAGCCTACCTATGTTTTTTCAGTCTTTTTTTGAACTACCCATGGGAGTACGAAAAATATTAGACTTTTATCGATCTCGGTTCCTTTGGTAAAGTGATAAGCACAAAAAGAAATATCGGGTAACCAAGTGGAACATTGTGTGTCGTCCTAAAGATCAAGGGGTCTGGGGATAGAAGTACTTGATGTTAAGAATAGGTGTTTGATTAGCAAATGGCTCTTCAAACTATTAACAGAAGATGGTGTGTGGCATCAGTTGTTACACAACAAGTACATCAAAGAGACTTCGTTGTCTCAGATTGAGGTGATACCAACTGATTCTTCTTTTTGGAAAGGACTGATGAGGGTGAAAACGGGTTTCTTTAGACACATCTCTTGCACACTAGGCAATGGCACCAGTGTGAGGTTTTGGGAAGCCACTTGGTTAGGTGAATCTTCGTTAGCATAACAATACCCGATGTTGTATAGTATTGTTGCTTATAAGAATGTTTTAGTTTCTCACGTGATGGATGGTGACCACCCAAATATTACCTTCAGGAGACCGTTCTTAGGAGATAAATGGGACGCTTGGTTACACTTGGTAGAGAGATTAATGGATGTCTCTCTTGCTAACGCGTTAGATAAATTTAGCTGAAAGTTAACACAATCGGGGATGTACTCAGTTAAATCTTATTATGATGACCAGATGAATGGGAACACATGTATTCTACACAAGTACCTCTGGTGTTTGGAAGTTCCTCTTAAGATTAAAAAAATTATGTGGTTTCTTTACCGTAAGGAAATTTTGACTGAAAGGACAATCTGATTAAGAGGAATTGGACAGGGTGTTCAAAATGTGTATTATGTGGGGATGAAGAAACTGCGGATCAGTTATTTATTGCTTGTGACTTTGCAAAAAAAAAATTGGAGACTTGTTCATTCCACATTTAGTATAACTCCACCTACATCGATAACTAATCTGTTTGATTCTTGGTTAAATGGGGTGGAAAAAGTTACTAAAGCAAGTATACGCATCGGTGTATGTGTTTTTATTTGGAAAATATGGAATTGCTGAAATGATGTGATTTTTAATAATTTGAAAGCTGATCATTTCTTGCAGGTTGTTCATCGCGATGTACACTGGATACACCTATGGTCGTTGCTTCTCTCAGAAGGCCAACGCAGACGTTTGGATTCTGGTTGCACCCGTCTGATGGCGGTCGTCCGGACTATCTTCAACCAGACTGGCTGGTTGCACACTAGGAGATTACATAATGTGTAATTTTCGTACGATTTTGATTTTTCGTTGGCTCATCTTCACAGCCACTATTCGTTATCTCTGAGTTGTAATGGAATTATATTCTTCTCTGAACTTTTTAAGATTTAATATAATAAGCCGTGTGTATCTTCTAGATGCAGAGGCTGGATTTTCCGTTATAATAGGAGAGTTATAATAGGAGAGCCTCGGTTATATGGCAGTTTGTGTGGATCTTGCACTGCGGCACCAACGACCGGTCCGCGCGAACATATTAGCCGCACACGCCATTATCATCCAGTCAATGGCCGGATACATCACTGTATTTTCTCTCGGATGTGGCGGCCGGTGTGCCACGGAGCGGGTTCTTGCGGTCAAGCATCCACCCTTCGTCCCCGTCGTGATTTATGCACACTCAGTACAGCTAGCCTCGGATATAATTAAGGTATTCCGCTCAAAATATTATTGATAAATGTTGAATAGTATTTTCATATTTTTTTTCAGAAATTCAAAAGTTCACGCCTTTTAATAAAACATTTTTCTAATATTTTCATTGATATGTCGTTGTTTCAAAAACAATTGTTAAATATATGGTAATAAATAGCCACACAAAGTTTAAAAATCTTCTAAGTAGATTTCACACACACTTTTCAATTTTGTTTTAATATTTTCAGTAATACTCCCTCCGTTCACAAATAGATGACATTCATTTGTTCAAAAGTGGATATATCTAGACACGTACATCCACTTTGGGACAAATGCAAGTCATCTATTTATGAACAGAGGGAGTATGTCATTATTTCCTAAAAATGTCAATATATTTCACGATCAGCCACACAGATTTAAATTATTTCAGAAATAGTTTCACACATATTTTGATTATTTCATATATATGTCCATCGATTACGGTTTAGGCACGGATCTTCAATTTTTATAGAAAATTTCATTGGGATTTCATCTAATTTTGAATAGGTTTTTATGAGATATGTTCAAAACAGGATAAAACTGTTTTTATGTGTCAATCTTTTATGAAATATATGTGGTATCACAAGAAAACATTCTGAAATATGCGTGAATGCCGTATCAGTATGAAACAAGAAAAATATGATAAAATTAGTTTCATTGAACCCGCAAAGATACTGTCGAGACGGACACCGTGGAGGAGTAGCGTTGTGAGGCGAGATGAATTAGATCCCAAGTCAGGGAGGAACACCCTACCCAAGATCGGACTGAATTCCACGTGGACGTCGATCACCACGGGGCTGCACTGGACGCCCCTTGTGACCCATGTCGAGCATGCCTCCATCGCCTGCCTATCGTCGAAACCTAGTGCCGGCACATGTATACGGAGCTTATCCAAGGACCGGGCGTCGGCCACTAGTGGAAACAACCCCTCTCGTCCAGGGGGCCAGGGGGCAGCTGTCCCGGTTGCAACAAAATTCGGGACAAATGCCATGCATTGGTCCCGGTTCGTGCGCCCGGGGCAACAGGAATCGCCTGGGGTCATTGGTCCCGGTTCGTGGGGGCATATCGGTCCCGGCTCTTGCCACGGACCGGGACCAATGCCTAGCCACAGGCCACGTGGCACGCGCATGACCTATTGTCCCGGTTCAGTCCACGAACCGGGACCAATGTCCCCTTCCCCTATATATACTGCCCCAGCCCCCTCCTTCCATCGTTTTTTTTTTGCTTGGAGGTGTGAGAGAGTGTGGTGTTAGTGTGTTTTATTTTACTATGCACACGAGGTGTTCGACGAAATTCCCGAGCCGCACATAAGCTCACTGAAAATGGTATCTTCGACCGAGGTTAACAAATTATCTTTTTCATCTGTAACTGATACATAAAAAAGTAGTATTTGTCGATGTACTGTGGTCATCTCTGTATTAATATGTTATTGTAATGTATTTTGATAAACTTAATTATATGATGCAGATGGATGCACGGCAGCGATGGATGTACGGTGACCGACGCACTTCCGAGTATATGGCAGACCTGAATGCATTTCTTGATGTAGCTCAGGCGAACAAAGATAATGGCTTCATGTGTTGCCCATGTGTTGATTGTCGGAACGTCAGAGAACATTCTTCCGAAAGAATCCTTCACGGCCATCTACTTCGGAGAGGTTTCATGCCCAGCTATAATTGCTGGACCAAGCATGGAGAAAGAGGGGTTGTGATGGAAGACGATGAAGAAGAAGAAGATCCTTTGTTCCCTGAATTCGACGATACTGCAATGGAAGAGAATGTAGAAGATCGAGGTGATCAAGAACAGGCATCAGAAGAGCCCGATGATGATCTTGGCCGAGTTATTGCTGATGCAAGGGAAGACTGTGAAAATAAATTGGAGAGGTTGAAGCTGGACAACATGTTACAGGATCACAAAAAATTGTTGTACCCAAATTGCGAAGATGGTAGCACAAAGCTCGGTACCACACTGGAGTTGCTGAAATGGAAGGCACAGAACGGTGTGACTGACAAGGCATTTGAGAGTTTACTTCAACTAATGAAGGCAAAACTTCCAAAGGATAACGAATTGCCTGAGAGTACGTACGAAGCAAAGAAAGCTCTCTGCCCTCTAGGATTAGATGTGCAGAAGATACATGCATGCATTAATGACTGCATTCTCTTCCGCGGTGAGAAGTACGAGAATTTGGATGAATGTCCGATATGCACTGCACTGCGGTATAAGATCAGAGCAGATGATCCTGGTGATGTTGACGGCGAGCCCCCCCGTAAGAGGGTTCCTGCTAAGGTGATGTGGTATGCTCCTATAATACCACGGCTGAAACGTCTGTTTAGAAACAAAGAGCATGCTAGGTTGTTGCGATGGCACAAAGAAGACCGTAAGAAAGACGGAAAGTTAAGGCACCCAGCCGATGGATCGCAGTGGAGAAAGATCGAGAGAGACTTCCCAGACTTTGCAGGAGAGGCAAGAAACTGATGGTTTGGTCTAAGTACAGATGGCTTTAATCCTTTTGGGGAGCAGAGCTCCAGTCATAGCACTTGGCATGTAACTCTATGTATGTACAACCTTCCTCCTTGGTTGTGCATGAAGCGCAAGTTCATTATGATGCCAGTTCTCATCCAATGCCCGAGGCAGCCTGGCAACGACATTGATGTGTATCTAAGGCCATTAGTGGAAGAACTCTTACAATTGTGGGGCAAACCAGGTGTACGTGTGTGGGATGAGAACGAACAAAAGCCATTTGACCTACGTGCGTTGCTTTTTGTAACCATCAATGATTGGCCTGCTCTTAGTAACATTTCCGGACATACAAACAAGGGATACAATGCATGCACACACTGTTTAGATAATACTGACAGTGTTTTTTTGAATAAATGTAAAAAGGTTGTATACCTGGGGCATCGTAGATTTCTTCCGATCAAGCATCCCGTAAGAAAGAAAGGAGGGAAGCATTTCAGAGGTGAGGCAGATAACCGGAAGAAGCCTGAGCTGCGTAGTGGTAATGATATATTCGATATGGTTAAGGACCTAGAAGTAATCTTTGGTAAGGCTGCTGGCAGCCAACCAGTTCCGTACGGCCCTGATAAGCGCGCACCAATGTGGAAGAAGAAATCTATATTTTGGAAGCTACCCTATTGGAAAGTTTTAGATGTCCGGTCTTCGATCGACGTGATGCACGTGACAAAGAATCTTTGTGTCAATCTGCTATGCTTCCTGGGCGTCTATGGGAAGTCCAAAGATACGCCAGAAGCACGGGAGGACCAGCAACGTATGAAAGACCCAAGCAACAAGCACACAGATAGGCGCCATTACTTAAGCAGCTACGCTCTTACTAAAGAAGAGAAGGAAATATTCTTTGAACTCCTTTACAGTATCAAGGTTCCGTCTGGCTTCTCGTCGAATATAAAGGGGATAATAAACATGGCAGAGAAAAAATTCCAAAACCTGAAGTCTCATGACTGCCACGTGATTATGACGCAGTTGCTTCCGATTGCATTGAGGGGGCTTCTACCGGAAAATGTTTGAGTACCCATTGTGAAGCTATGTGCATTCATGAACGCAATATCTCAGAAGGTAATCGATCCAGAAAGTCTGACAAGATTACAGAGGGATGTGGTTTAGTGTCTTGTTAGTTTTGAGTTGGTGTTCCCACCATCCTTCTTCAACATTATGACTCATCTCCTGGTTCACCTATGTGAAGAGATTCATATTCTTGGCCCGGTATTTCTACACAATATGTTCCCCTTTGAGAGGTTCATGGGAGTCTTGAAGAAATATGTTCATAACCGTGCTAGGCCAGAAGGAAGCATCTCGAAGGGCTATGGAACAGAGGAGGTCATTGGGTTCTGTGTTGACTTTATTCCTGACCTTAAGACAATAGGTGTTCCTGAATCGCGGCATGAGGGGAGACTCAGGGGAAAAGGAACGCTGGGAAAGAAAACAATGATACCTAGGGACGGGCATTCTTTGACCAAAGCACACTACACAGTTCTACAAAATTCTATGTTCATGGCTACGTATCTCGAGGAACACAAGAATATTGTACGGTGCCTTTGTTCAAGTGCAAATGGGTCAACCTGAATGGAGAAGGGGTAAAGGTAGACCCGCTTTATGGAATGACAACAGTGGATCTCAACAATATTGGTTACAATGACGAACCATTCGTCCTAGCCAATGATGTGGCTCAGGTCTTCTATGTGAAGGACATGTCTTCCAGACCGAAGAAAAGAAAAAATAAGGAAACAAATTCATCATACGATGAGCCGAAGCGTCACATAGTTCTCTCAGGGAAAAGAAACATCGTGGGAATCGAGGACACGACAGACATGTCAGAAGATTATAATAAGTTTGTTGAAATTCCACCCTTCACAGTGAAAGCTGACCCCACCATCCCGTTAAATAATGAAGATGCTCCATGGTTACGGCCGAAGCGATTATAAGCAAGGGACACGAAGAAAATTCAGAAGACTAGATAGGGATGTTGTTGGTGATGTGTAATAATAAACGTAGAATACATGATCATAGTTCTTATAACTTAGTATGAACGAGATTTTGTTAGCCAAAATGATATTTATACATATTCTGTGATTATGAATGGAGTAGGTGTAAGTTTGACCAATAATTTGTATTGATCGGTCAAAAGCTGGCAAGCATTGAGTGCTTGACAACTATGACCAGGCTGACTTCATTATTATTCCAACCAGCGGCACACCCACCCACTTTTCTGTTTCTCTCTCCTCCGTCTGTTGGTGATGTGTAATAATAAGCGTGAAATGTAGGTCTTCCGTGTTGCCAGGTACTGAAGGTTCTTGAGATCAGAAATATCAAAGAAATTCCACCACACTATGTTTTGAAAAGATGGCGGAAGAATGCTCAGAGTAAACCTTTGAAGAAAAACTATGGTTTTTCTGTTGTAGACGAAGATCTAAAATTCACCGTGCCAATAAGGTACAACTCGCTTTGTCGAACCCGGGATGCCTTGTATGCTCTGGACTAACTCGGAAGTAAATTGTATGAGGATAGAGAAAGATGGGCTTTGCCTTATGGGTGTCATATATTCTGCGCAGATATTGCAGGCACACTTCGAAGTGATAGCAGGGATATATACCATCCTGACAGATATCCTTAAAACAGAAATAGAGCTTCGGTACTTCTTTAACAGATATGATAAATTTTTGGAGGAGAAACGTCTAACTGAACAACAAAGTTCCCAAATGTTGAAGGCGGAGGGGAGCGCGAAGGCGACGGCGGACGAGCAGAGGAGAGGAAAGCGCGACAGCAACGGCGCGGTCTCCCCCGCCCGACCGCCCGTCTCTGCTTTAAGTCTGCTGCTCCCGCTGCGGCTTGCCGCGTACACGGAAGTTACTATGTTTTCAAGCGGGGGTCGGGATAAAGGGAAAATACGTGTGGGTGCGCAGAGTAAACCTTCGAAGCAGAACTTGTCGAAATTTATATAAATCACCCGGGATGCCTTGTATGCTCTGGACTAACTCGGAAGATCGCGAGAGAAAATAAAAATTATAACATTTTTATACTCAAATTATATACAAATGGTAAAATAATTAATAGTTTCAATAGTTAGAATAATTATTTAGTTAAACGAAAAATGGATTTAAATTAGTTTTGCAAATTCTAGCATTTTTCATGTTGGATTTTTTGTCAAATTTGAAAGTATATAGAAGTTTTTAATGTGCAAACTTAACCCTTTTCAAATTTTGACGCTAAAAAATTTTGGGCGCGCAGGGTGCCACCGAAATTCGAAATTAGTTTTTGGTCCCGGCCCGTGGTACCAACCGGGACCAAAGGGGCTCTAGTCCCGGTTGGTGGCACGGGCCGGGACTAGAGGCGTCGAGCGGCAAGATGTTGTTGCCGAACTCCTCGAACGGCTGCCACTCCTTCTTGCATGTTTTTGTTTGTCCGTATTCTGTTTTGCAGCAATCGTGATCTTGGCACCGATCTCGACGGCGGAACAGCGTCAGGTCGATGTCGACGCACGGCACGGAGCGCCAGAGATGACTTCATCTCCGCGAGAGTATGCTTGATTGGACCAGCTGCCGGTAGTCGTCGAGTAAGGAGAGGATGTTGTGGATGAGGCAGTCATGCAGATCACTATTGGAGAGGATATTAACAATGAGAAAGTTGGGAATTTTTTGCAGGTTATTCATCAGGCCAACTATTGGATGCATCAATGGTCTCTGCTTCTTCCGGAGGACCAGCGTGCTCATTTGGATGGTGGTTGCACTCATATGATGGCGGTCGTTCAGGCTATCTTCAGAAAGGGTGGCTGGTTGCTTAGCAAACGTATCGGTGCTGGATAGTCTCATGACGATGGAGTTACTTTCTTAGCCATCTTAGTGATCGTCATGTTTATTGCAGATAGTAAACTACATAGGTTATGTTGAGTCCCTATGTGAGAGCTTCTGGTTTGTAAGATGATGTTGAATGTTTTTGGATGATTTATTTAATAAAAGCCGTATGCATCAACCAGATGCAGAGGCTGGGATTCCCTTTTTTTTTTTAAAGTCATGCAGATCGCTCAGCCGGTCTGGGGCTGCATGGATCCGCTTGTTGGGTGGCTCCATGTACTGATTTCTGCTAGGGTCGTCTACGGCGTCGCTTTCAGGAGTGGATTTACAGCTCCATGTATCCGGCTTTTGCTGGATCGCCGGGGAATTTGTATAGAGCTGAAGGAAGTGAACCGTTTAGGCAATATGTAGAGGTTTTTGTCGTCCGTGGCCTTGTTGGTGTTCGTGTTGGACTCGACAATACCATATCCCTGGCCGCGACTCTCCTATAGTTAGTCTCTAGCTCGTTTAATTTGGAAAGCAAAACGATCTGTACGCCCATGTCAACCCCAAGCAAAACGTAGGGGCATCATACAACGTCGATGACCGGGAATAAGATGAAGAATAATGAAACAGTTTGTACCCTTTGTATTGAGAAGAGAGGTGCTTATATAGAGCACCTAATGTACACGGTAATCATATTTTTCTCAAGGATACATCATAGAATGACATATCATTTTCATAAGGAGAAGCCAAGATGGCCAGTTTACAACGCGGTCGACACAGACGTCGAGAACGCAATCCACGGGTTAGAAAAAGAAGACTACTACTACCCTTCACCTGTCTTCCTGGCTAAGCTAGTCTTGAAGTGTTGGAACGCGTAGAGATAAACAAAAAGAAAATTCTAAGCGGTACTTCCAAGATCTAGCCGAGGTAGAAACCCACGAGGATTACCACTAGACACGCAAGTGCGGATTATCGATGAAGCATGTTGATGCAGTGTAGTCCCATGATCTGATCCAGCCGATCCAAACCCGCGAACGTCGAAGTCCTGATCGTACAACACCTCTTCCGGTATCCACACGTACGAGGAGGAGTTGTGACGTCGGACTGCTAGGTTCCGTGTAGCGGCTAGACTGAGTGAGGTTAGGGTTCACAACGCATGGGAGTGGAAAAACTATGCCCGCCGGGCAACCTGCGCCCTCTTTATATAGCGAATGTGAGTGGGCTTCACAATGCTTGTGGCCCATTCCCTCTGCGAGTCCAACTGACTAATTCGGTCCATTTCCGGTTCGGGTCCAACCCGACCAATATATTTGCCCCCGCTCTTAAGTGTACGACCCTGCACACTCATGACGACTTGGACACGATTGGAGTCCGACTCCCAATCGATCAACCGGTAGCGGCTCCTAGCAAAACGTGCCGACTCCCAAGTGTCATAGATTCATGACGACATACCTTTCAGTGTGACTTTCATCCGAATCCCTTTTGCCTCACGATATACCTTGTCGAACTATAGACGAATTATCGCCAACCCTTAAATAGCTCAACTCATTTCTCGGTACGTGATATATAATTCATCTGACTAACTCTTAGTCAATAGACCCAGTTAACACTTAACTGAGTCGCGCATGGCCATGTTTCCGGAATCATATCACTCGAGAGGGTCCAGAGAATATCTGTTCATTCGGAGGGGCAAAATCCCATCTTGATTATCCACATCACGCAGATTGCTTCTCATTCGAACGGAACTCTGCCATTATAACTGTCTTGTAACGGAACAACATTTGACAGAACCTAAGTCGGTGATCCACAACCCGGATTGTGTGACAATCTTAGGTATAAGGATTACATTGATTGAGACATGCAAATGACGACTTACTCGTTGCATCTCAATATGGGTCAGTCTGACTTGCTAAACTCTTTAGCCGAGTCTGTGAACGTTGGAATGTCATCGTCATGCCCATGAAAAGTGGAACCGAGTTATCAGCCAACACCCACATTAGCCTAGGGTGTGTGTCCAGCATAAACTTAATGACCAAGGACAATTTAGCATGACCAACATGAATACATAGTTCCACAACCGAATCACATGTTCAATGACATATATGAGATGTTCAAAACAAGGATGACTTAAGAACTTTATGAATACATTGGGAATTACATCATACATGATTAGCTCTAGGACATATTCCCAACATGAAGAGCCTCGCCGAGCACCAACGCTCTGCTTCGAGCAAAATGTCCCACCGAACAACTCCCGCAGAGGGGTTCTCTCCTTCGAAAACGACGTCATTTCGGTGCCTCCAGTAATACACCAGCATACAAGTGCAATCGCCATCCATACCTCCCTGTCGTCTGCCCCTCCGCCCCTCCCAAGGTCCTGGATGGAAGCCACTCCGCCAACCTGGAATCTTGGGTCAGGATCCACGGAATCGAGTCCCGACGACCGACCAAGGGGGTCCACACCTCCCTTGCTACCACACATCCAAGCAGCAGGTCCTCGATGGTCTCCTCGTGTTGATCACACACGAGACATGCCGGTGGTCTGGAAAGGCCCCTTCGACCAAGGCGGTCACCGGTCTAGCAACTGTCTCGCACGGCCAGCCAAAGGAAGAATTTGCACTTGGCCGGGGCTCAAGATTTCCAGATTTTCCTAGCAGCGCCTATGTCTCTCGAAAAGCGCTAGGTAGGCAGATCGAGCCGAGTAGGTCCCTCTTGCCAACCAGCTCCACCTGAAGGTGTCCTGAGCACTGTCTGGCTGCTGCACAGGCAGTTCTCTTAGGGCCGATGTGCCCCAAGGTCTGGAGAAACGTCCACCGGACATCCACCCAAAATCCCCTCAAGGACTCGACGAGTCTTGATTGCTTGCTTCGAATCTCTCGCAAACAGGTTTATAGCGATATACTTTATGCGGCCTCCCGGGAGCCATCTCCTGGACAAGAGGTAGGTGGACGTACCATCCCCAAGGGAGGAGGAAGTGGCCGCATCAGCTTCCTCGTCTGCGGGCAAGGCTCCTCGGGCGTACCTCACTCCCAATATGGAAGAGATGGTGGAGACGTCGCGTCAACAAAGCAGGAAGCGCAAGTACCCGGACATACAGCTTAAACAGATCAAGCAAGATCGCACCGACAATTTCTAAGGCAGCAGGTTGATTTATATATGTATTTTTTTATTCGGTATAAGTCTGAATTATAGTAGTATTTTTATGTTTGTCATCCTCTCATGTGAACTTGTTGGTCTCAAACTAGCTTTGATGGACGAAACGGACAGCCCTACTAGAAACGATCTTTAAAGAGTGACATTGAAGCTCATAGTTCGAGCTCTTGTGGGTTTTATCATGCTGCTAGTCTTTTTGCATAAATATATTCAATGGTTTTGTTAGCTTAATTCCTAGTCGACTGCCACACCTTCTGACAGCAATTCCGTTGAGGTGATTGTTGACAGTAGCGATGTTGTGGCTATGGATGAGCTCCAGAATAGGGCACACAAGAATTTCAATGACTAGAGTAGAAATAAAAATCAACACCAACAAACAAGGGAACAACATACTGAACACCACAAGGAGGCCGCCGGCCTCAGGGGCGCCAGCTGGAACTTCCGGGGATTGGGCGATCTCCAGACAGTTCAGGAGCTGAAAGCCTGGTCCGTCTTCATCAACCAAAATTAGTTTTTCTCTCCGAGACACGGAAAATAAAAGTTATGTTGAAAACCTTCGTTGGAGATTAGGTTTGAAATTTGTTGTTACTTTTTATGAGAAAGGAAAGGGAGGTGGTCTGCTCTCTTCTCGGACAAAAGTGTCGATCTTAGGTTGTTTGAATTTGGCACATGTAAGCATTCATGATTTTCTTAAAGATACAAACCAGAGATGCTCATTTGAGTATGGAGAACCCCGTACACATATCAGACACCATGTCCATATGTGGACTATGTTAGAAAAAAAAATTAAAACTTATTAAAAGACTCTTGGCCGATAGTTGGGGATTTTAATGAAGCTATGTGGCGAGGGAACACCTTTCAGCTATAAAAAGGAGTGAAAACCAAATGTCGAACTTCCGGGAAGGCTTATCTTTCTATGATTTACATGATCTAGGTTACACAGGACTCCCTAGACTTTTGAAAACAAGCAAGCTGTCAACCGTAATGTAACGCTTCGGTTGGACTCCGGATTGTTATTGGTTTCACCATCATCAGTTTGTCCTTTTTTGTGGACCTATAGGTGCAAACTCCCACTTCGGCCGAACATGATCGAATCTTGTGAAGAGTTGGGGTATAATTTTGTTTTGGGTGTTCCTAAGGGCTACCCTAACACAACTAAGGAAAATTTGCACTTTGCTACCCCCTATTGACGCTGGTACCGGGTGTAGACTTTTAAGTTGGATTTTTTCTCCAGTGAGGCTAGGATTTCGTGGGAGAGGGGTTTCGGAGCATCGGAATCCAACCAAAAGCTAGGTGGTACTATACCAACTGTGTACAAGTGTGTTTTGGGATTTCAATGCAATTTTGCTCCACTGTGCAAATTCTGGACCATTCCAACACGGTTTGATCATTTTGTGGCCAAGTTTTACATGTTTTCTCTAGAAACCCTAGTTTTGACACCTAATTTAATTGGGGTGACCCTATACTACACAACCAACTCCACAAACCTAGCTCTATGTTTGTTTTCAATAGCATTGTGTTCTACTTTGCCAAATCTTGGCCTATTCCAACATGGTTTGATCATTTGGTGCCCAAGCTTGGGCTGTTTTCTCCATAAACCCTAGTTTTACACCTAATTTGGTTGGAGTGACCATATACCATACAGTCAACACCCCCATTTAGTAAAGTATTATACATGACGAAAAATATTATATGAATATTATATTTGAATTTCTCTCATTTTTCTAATCGATTTAGACATATTATTTGTCAAATTTTGATTTACGGAGTTATAGACATGAATTACTCAATATTAAATGGAAAAAGGCAAAAAAAAAAACTAATTATTATTTGAATTCAAGATTATTATTATTAATTATTAATTTTTTACTTAAATATTTGCTTGGATTCATAAAATAAAGACGCGCGAGATAATCATCCAAGGGTTAAATAGGATTTATTGCATACTATTGTCAACAAAGTATCCATTGTTTTTAGGCAGCTCATAGGGAAGGAAGTAAGAAGTTAAGCATGCTAAGGCTGGGGCAGTCTGAGGATGGGTGACCATCGGAAAGTATTAGTAGTAGCGAGCAATTTAAATTGAAATTAAGAATGATTAGAGATAACGATAAATCTCTAGTGCGATTAACTGATTAAACAATTCAAATACAAAATGTGAAAAATAGAAAAAAAATGAGAAAAAAATTCTACCTATTCATACGCCGACGACTACGTAACCCAGTCTACGCTAACGGTGTTTTGCTAGATCGACGGCCAGGTGCTTACACCGATGAAGATACGTGATACGTCGTGGATCTTTCCTGTAGTGTATGGTTTCTCAGCGGGAACCTCTTAATACTGATTGGCATTGCCTAAGTGTTGATGCTACATATGTCCAGCAAAATAATTCTGCATCCTACATGCGCTCATTAGAGATCATCAACATCAAAGGCATATTCATCGCAACTACTAGGAATCAGACGCCGGTACTTAGCTTATTATCGGACCTTACATGTACCGCCGGATTGGAATAAGAGCATCCATTCGATTTCAACTAGATCTGTGCGTCTAATTTCCCATAGCCCCTCTCCCGCGTGATTCATGCTTCCGTTAAAAACGACACCGTAATTCATGCATTTGATTCTTAACGGGCCCACACTAATCTTTCCATGAACTAAGGGTCTGATTACATGCTTCTGCACTGCCGTATGTCAACCTTTCCTAAATTAAACGGCTAATTATGTGGGATACGCCTGTTTGTCGATTTAATTATTCATGATCTTTAGGAAATAAAATCATATTTCCAAGGGAACAAGCAACTTACCTAAATATGAGTATACGGATTTTGTCATGTGGGAAGCAAATATTTTGTTCCCCATGATATTGATTTTGCTTCCGTTTTAACTAATGTTTGCATCGATTACAAATGATGTTTGCTTCAATATTAAAAAATATATTTTAAATGGATCAAAAAAAATCTTTTGTGGATGTTAGAATATTGTTTCCATGGTGAGTGGATTTTCTTGGATGTAGAATACTAAAATTTCGGTCATGTGTAACCGGATATATGGAAGCACCTAGCTAGAAACTTCATTCATATGGCTAGGAAGCATAGTGAACAAGGGTCGGAAGCATGATTAGTGTTGACAAAACTTTTTAATGCGTAGGAAGCACATGTAGATTGTGAAATTTGCAACATTTGGTTTTAGTGTGACTGCATAAGTTTCCGAGAGGATTTTTTGCTTCATATATTCCTTTGAAATATTTCGAACAACATAAACTTTGCTTTCCGTGATGTAGTTAAATACACAACTTCCTACATGTTGAAGTAAGCGAATAGCTACCGTACAATATTAACAAGCAGCACTTGCTGGTACCTTTGATTCCCTGCCGCATGTGCATGGACATGTGCAAAGCCTAGTCAACGTAATTGTCGAGACTTCGTAGTAAGAATCATGGACGGGGGTGTCATAAGGCTATTGGTAGAACCGCGGGGGACGTGAAAAAACTGAAAACGAGAACACGGTTTTACCCAGGTTCGGTACAACGCAACTAGGTTGCGTTCCTACTACTGCAATCTTACTAAAATCAGGGCTGAACCCTGAAGTATACAGAGTACAATTGTGAGTATGGTTTCACTAACTCGGCGAGGATGAACTTCCCGGCGAGTTGGCTTCTAGCTAATTGGTGATCTGACATCTCTCTTTTGCTCCCGTCTAGATAGCATGACTAGGGCTTACGGGAAGGAAACCTAAAGACTACGGAAAGTAAGGAATCCGGCTTCTCCTCCAAGTCGCACCACAGCGGGCCATGGTCCGGGTTCTTCTAAATTCCGGCTTCCTGCGTGTCAGCTTACTGGGCCGTCTATTGGACTCCGTTACATTGCATGTGGGCCACCCTGGTCATCCAGCCTTCGGCCAATGCCGGATACACCCCTAATTGGCATATATCAGCCAGTAGCCCCCAAGAAGGATTAAGACTTTATTTTGCTGTTCCTCGTGAATTTGTATTCTTTTGACAAATGTCGGCATTTTGTCTTGATTCTTCTTCCAACAAAAACTTTTAATGGCAAACTCGGATTTACCAAAATCCGACATTTCTTCCATGGGTCTTCGCAGAGAAGGAAACTGTGACGCAAGCGGTGAATCATGCTTACGTCACGGATATCTGGTTTCGGTCAAAAGACTGAAACCGTATCTCTGACAGATTTTGCACGAGAAACGAGGAGATAGCCATTATCAACCCGTCCCCTTGTTTCCCGGGTTTTATTTTTTGGCGAAACACGCGTCAGTCATCCAACGGCTAAAAGAGCCATTGGGACGAATCTCGGTGCAAAATTTCTATAAATAGCCACCTCGAGCCCTCCGATTCTCCTTCCGCATCATCTTCCACCTCGAGCTTTCCAGAGCATAGAGCCCACTCCAATGTTCCGAGCGAAAGGAAACAAAGAACGAATCGAGCTAGATCCTCACCGGAAACCAAATCATCGGGGGGCGGTGCTTCACTTCACGGTTGCACTGCCAAAATATGGCAACCGGAAGCTCCGCATGCGCGACCGAGACCGCCGTCGACCTCGACTCCGCGATGGAGAATGTCTCCCTCTCTGCTCCCATGGAGAAGTATGACATCATCTCCAAAGATAAATGGCGGATGGATGACGAAGAGTCAGAACCGTCTCCAAAAGACGGGGAAAGGGTCATTTTGGCCTCCCATGTTATCCGAGGTATGGGGTTTCCTCCTTCTTCCTTCTTCCTCCAAGTTCTCGACCACTATGGGGTTCAATCCCACAACCTGCCACCAAATTCTATTCTATATATAGCCATCTTCCAAGCTCTCTTCGAGGGGTATCTAGGGATGCAACCGTGCTTAGATTTATTACAGTATTGTTTTAGCGTAAAACGCAATACCACCGATGCTATCCTTCCAACTTGTGGGACCATCTCCTTCAATCCGTAGGTTTATAAAGGAGTGGTTTCCAAAAATAAAAACCTCCGAGTCCGTAAAATTCTGTACGGGCTCGTTCTTCTATCACTTGGACATTCCCTGTCCTGGAAAGGATACGGGAATTCCAGGTTTCGCCAATTTCGCTGCCACGCCCAGTGATAACTAGGAATTGGACGCAGTCCAGGTTCTGCCTCCATACCTGCTGCGAATCAAGAGGCGGATAGCAAAACTCGTCGCTTCTTCTCCTCCTATGACCGGTATGGACACAGTCCTTTGCTGGCTCAAAAGGAGGATTCAACCTCTTGCCTTCCACGGCGGCCGGCTTCTGTGTGAATACACGGGGCCTGGTGACGCAATGAGAGTGACAAAGTCAGATTTGTCGAAGAAGGAATTCAAAAAGCGCGACAACCATTTGGTAGCAACTCGTGATCAGTACAAGAAAAGTCGACAAATGTACAACGCTCAAAATCCCGCTCCCAAGGTATGCTTTCATTTCCGTCTTTTGGGACGTTTTTCAAACTTTATCTTTCTCGGATGATTTTTACTAATCTGGATTTATTTCTTGTAGCTTCTTGATCTCATAGAAGATCAGCTTGCCTATGACGCTGACTAACGGAGCAAAATACGGCTTCTTAGGAGCCGGAGGACGGAAACGCAAAAAGATCTCTTCGAGTCAAGAACTGATCGACCTCGACGGAGTTGCCGTCGCCACCTCCAGGTAAGACTCGGATTTTTCTTTCGTACGCTTTTCTTAAATCTCTTACTCTCGAAATTTTTATCTCGGTTTTTCCATCTTCTCTTTTTTTTAGCCTTGCTACTGTCCCTTTAAAGGGGAAGGGCACAAAAAACTTAAAGCTGCCGCAATCGGAGGGCCTAAACCATCCCCTGGAGCTGCCCTGGATACTCTAGTGGCAGCTGGTGTAGAAAACTCGACTGCTTGAGAGGAACCCATCTATCCCCTTTAGTCCAGCGAGCCTAATGCGCTTGATACGGACGCGCGAGAAAGGCGGAAAATGAAGAAGGCGGACCTTCGCTCACTCGGCAGCCGGAGGAAATTCCCACCTTTGACACCAAGTTCAAGGTAAAGCAGGAAGCTTGCTTCGATGAACACGGGTACATACATCCGTGGGAAAAGAAGTAGTTTCCCAAGCCCCCTTGATTCGTTCTTGGCCAAAAGGCGGATTAATTGTCTAGAATAATTACGTGTTCTCGCCTCGGCAGGTTATCCAAGAAGGAATCCACCATTTGGGGATTTCATTCTTGGAGTACTCGGAAAAGTTCACCGAGATGCTTCAAGGGTTGTCAAGGGTTAGCCAGGTAATATCTCTAGCCCCCAAATATGAAGACAAAAGCATACATTTTTATTTTAATACTTTTAACTTAGCCTGCTTATTATTATTTGACAATGCTTTTCCCTTGTACACTTTCAAAAAACTGCCAAAACTATAAACATGGAAGTTTTTGACAAACCTACCGTCAAGAACCAGGAGGTTAGGTCTCTTCCCGGCATTCTGAATGACAAAGAATCGGAGATTTCCGAGATTGAGAACCAGCTGGCGGAGAAAACTGGAAATAATCTTTACCCTTTCCTTGCTTTCTGATTCTGATCTTCCGGATTTTCCTTAAGTACTCATTCCAAGTTAACTTTTTTTTTTTACTTTTCTTCTTTTCAGCTTCTTTGGCCAAGGGCCAAGGCCAAGCAGATTGCTGAGGATGCCAGCAATGCCGATAACCTCCACAAAGAAAATTCTGAGCTTTACAATATGAATGTAAATCTTCAGAAAGACTTGGAGGAAAGCCAACTGGCTTTGGGCTTGTCCGAGTCTCGGGCTTCTTCGCAAGCCAAAAAAGAAAGGAGGACCATCTAAGACCTCGAGACTGCCCTCTATCAACGCCTTGAAGAAGGCGCTGAAATGGACAAAATACTTGGTAAGATTTTGGTCTTTCAGCAAGTTTTACTTTTGCTTTTGCATAATGCATTCTTTTTCCCTTATGGATTTCTAATCTCCTCTTATTTTCATCAGCAGAAGCGAATCCTCTTATCACTCGGATCGACCGCATCCGGGCTATCGGGACATACGTCACCGAGTTGAAGACTGTTGGAATGCTGTTTATCAATAAGTGCACTCTGGACAAAACTGGCGAGTTCTCGAAAGCCAGCAAGCTCCCGGAAGTTTTCGTGGAGGTTGTAGACCAACGCGAAAGCTGGCTCAAATCTGCCGCTCGCGGTGGTGTACGCATGGCCTTAGGGCTGATGAAAATGCATTATACCACCGCCAAGTCTTGGCGCATCTCCATCGGTGTTCCGCATGGATACAACAAGACACAAAGGGTGGAAATATTTGAGTCTATCAAGGGGCATGCCTCCAAGATAGCTCGTATGGTCTCTACCTCGACATTCTACTCGGAGGAAGAAATTCCATCAACTCGGGAGAACCCGAGTGGTAGAAACGAGGAGGACGACGCTGACTTCATGGACGCTGCCTGAGCCTACGAAGCCGTTAGCCAAATAGGGTGCATTACTATTATTACAATGTACTATCTTCTGTATGAACAAGTTTCTATCCTTTGAAGTAAAATTCAGCTTTGCAAGTTTTCGGAGTTTTAATTCCTTTTCTTCTAAGTTCTTTGGTTTGTATGCCTTAACTTTCCTTAGTGTTAAAGTGATTCCAAAAGTATGCAATATTCACGCCAAGTGACGGGGTTAAGAAACCAATCAGTCGAAACTCGAAATCATGGATTATACTTTTGGCACTTTACTTATTAAATCTAGTGACTCAACACAACAAACAATCAGATAATACTTCGGAAAAATAAGGAACTTAAAGTTATGAACTCTAGGCACGCATGCACAATCTGGCATTCTGTAGCCTCCTTAGGCCAAAATCTTTCAGTTTAACAAGTCCCTAGATAAGGTCTCTCTCTCTCGGCGAGTTGAGCTCTCTCGGAGAGCAAGGGCTACCGCCGCTGGCCACTCCGGCCACGGCGTCCACCTAACACACGTCGACGTCGTTGATCTCCCGGTCAGTACGTCTACTCAACCTTTCCATCGTTTCTTTTCTTCGACCTAGCAATTGCCGTGGTATCATGGCTCTCTCGGATCTCAACTTTCAAGAAGGGATGGATTTTCACAAAGAAATTCTCAGAAGATTTGGAACCGGCATCAACCATATTGCTGGCAGAGGTAACAAAGAGTTCTTATTGGTTGTGGATTTCTCAAGATCAAAGATCAGGCTAAATGAAGATTCTGTGGGTTTAATCCTACAATCAGTTTTCGGTGGTGAATCCAAATTATTCAAGGTTATATGTCTACAAAATTGGTCTTTCAAATTCTCAGTTGCATCCAAAGAGATTGGTTTCTATATCTTCAAAGGAGGTAACATTTTCAACAACAACTTCTGCATGAGTTTTTGGCTTTGGGGCCGTGGTGGACCAGATTTTCGAAAGGAATATGAATTATACCTCAACGAACAAGAAAGGGCATGGACCACGGTTTCGTACGGTAAAACTACCAAATCCTATGCTCAAGCTACACAAAATCCTCGTTTTTTCGAAGATCATCGTAAAGTTCTTGCTTCAAAAGGTTACTCTGCATCACAGTCAAACAATTTCAAAGCACCCATAAATGCGGATAAAACATATTCAAGTATGGCCTTTAAGCCGTCACGCAATTATGGGCCGAGTTACTGCAGCCGTTGCCTCTCAGAAGAACATACAAGGCCCAACTGCAGAAATAAAATACGTTGTCATGCATGTAAGAGGTGGGGGCATATAGGTGATAACTGCCGCTTCAATTCAGATATCGATGGTAAGCCCATCAAAGGAAAGTCTACGGCAACATTACAGGGCTCGTTGATGGCAGTCCCTCGATCTACGCGCGCGGGATTAGACGTTGCAGAGGAAAATTCGGCAAGAGACAGAGGTGAACTTATTGCGAACCAAAACCGAGCGATTCAGTCTAGACTCCGTGGCCCACATGGAAATGACTCGTTAGCGAAAAGTACTCCACTGATCTCCTCATCTTCTTCTTTCCCAACTTGAACAGTACAGATTTTCTCCGCCGCTCTGTCTCAAGGGAGAATACCACCGAATCCAATGGCGAATTTTCCTTTCGACCCTACGCCATTCCTTCCACCCAATAGACAGGCATTGGTGATTGAAGGAAGACCAGCTCGAGTCAGAGTTATCCATGGCGAACACAGAATCACCAATGAAGACCTGGCGATTGTCACCATCGTGCCGATGCCACAAGGAGAGGTTGCATTCCAGAACATCCACGAGATTCTTGGAGAATTCTTTGTGGAGAAACAGGTACAAATCAGAACCATCACCGAATGCCCTTTTGGCCAGGCTTATGTCAGATTTATCAGTATTGAAGATAGAGATTGGTTTGTTTCCAATGGACCGCATGCATGTGATGATGTGCAACTAGTTTTCCAAAGGCACAATGAAGGGCTCAATTGGAGAGGTTTCAATCTTAATCGAGAAGCATGGATACAGGTTATTGGTTTTCCAGCAGACTTGCGCTGCATGCATGAACTCGCCAACTCTGTCAGGAGTTTTGGTAAACTGCTGGTTTGGGACAGGACTAAATCCACGGATGCCTATGTTCTTCTCAAGATTGGTGTGATTTCACTCGCTGATATTCCTATTAGCACTATTGTATCAGGGGCTGACAGGTTTAGTGGGGAGTCTTGGACCTGCCCCATCATTATTCTGCAAGACCAATTAGGCAATGAAGGTCCACCAGCTGAGGAAGAAGTGCCTGCTGAAGGGGGTCCACACCCTATACCACCTGAGCAATTCCATCACCCGAACCAGAATAATGTACTGGTGGGTCCCCTGCATGTACATGCTGAAGAAGATCAAGTTAACCTTGTAGGAAACCCTGCTGCAAATCAAGTGGTGAATCATCCAATTCAGATGGCCATTGACAATCAGCTGGCTGCTAATGCTGTGGACTGGGATTTTTGGGCAATCCCTCCTGCAAATGATATTGTTGATATGGAATTACATGCAGGTGAATTCCTGGAACTAAATGATCTAGTTGGACCAGCCATTGAAGGTGAAGGACAGAATGATAATGATGCTAATATCAGCAGTGATCTCACACTCACATTACAATCATCAGATAACACTTTGTCTGATAACTCTATTCATGGGCCACCAATGATTGCTATCCCACCACCACTTCCACTGGACCTCAATTTACCAGTACAAGATATGGGCCTCATGCCAATGGATGTGGCCCATCCCCCACAAGGAAGCCCTCCAGCTTTAAATCTTTTTCCTGGGATAGAGGTGGATCAGTATCAGGTGCAGGAAATTGATTTTCTGGCCATCAATAACCAGACCTGCCTACTGGAAATTTCAGAGATGGCAGATTTAGTCCTTCACACTGAGATATCAAATAACAAAGTGGTTTCTAACAATATCACTCCTGTGCCTGCACTTGACAAAGATACAGCTCTGCCAGAACAGACTGAAGCTGCACCTGCAATTATGAAACCTATTGTTGAGGAGATTCAGATGACAGTGCATCAGCCTACCAAGGAGATTCACTCTGCTGATATTCACAGGATTGACAGCCAGCAAGAAGAAAATCTGGTTTATCACAGTGAGGAAGATATAGGTACATCAAGTCAAGATGCTCCTCCTGGTTTTCCTATTGCTCTTTTCAAACCTAATTACAATAATATGGTCAGTTCAGATAAGAAGGACTCTATGACACAGATTATGCTTGAATCATGCCATTTTTCAGATGATAAAATCCTTGGGGAGGAAGGTGCAGCCCTTTGGGGGAAACATTTTGCTCCTAAGAACAATGATGATAACACCACTCAGGTACCATTGGAATGGATGAATTTCTTCACAACAGCTTTGCTATCTCAAGATAAATTTATCTGGGCAAAAAAATTTCTTGCCTCACAACTATGGAAATATATAGTGGAGGGCACTGATCTATCTGCCCTTAGGCCTTTTGTAATTCCAGATAAATGCCCTATATCTGATATATCTGTATGTCTTGACAATATGGGACAGGATTTGCAATTTGTCTCACCTAAGGAGACAGGGTGTACTAATAAAGAAAATGCCACCACTTCTGCTCTGCATGCCAAGAACAAGAAAAGGAAAGAGAAAGCCCCCCTTGTGGAGACAGAGGTAAGAAGAAGTACTAGGCTGCAACAGAGCAACAATGGTTTTAAGGCTAGAACTTGCAAGAATAAATTATGTGTGAGCTGCTCTGCCAAACCACCTATTATTCCAGCCAAAGTTGTGAGAAATCTCTCTGTTACTTTTTGTAAGGTGGATCAGGCTGCTTGTTCAGAGGAAGAACTTCTCAAAGTGGAAAGGAAAAAGAAGAAGATCCAGAAGGACCCAGCATCCAAGGAGGTGATGGGAGAAGAAGGGGAAGAAGCTGTTTAGCTTTGCCTAGACTTCTTAGTTATAGTTCCTCATATAATATCTATGTTCCTCAAGAAGTATGCTTTTGGTCCCCTTGTGACAGTGATTCATCATGATAATATGAGTCAACAATTTATCTATGTAATGATTATGATGCTGCCTGGAATATTTTGCTATGTGTATTATATAGCAACAGCTTTTGAGTCAGAAGTTTCAAGGAGTTTATTATTTCAATGGATAAAACCTGGATAGTACTGAATTGGAATATTAGAGGGATAAATGATCCAAATAAATGGTTGGCTTTAAGTAACAAGATTCTAGAATCAGGTTGTCATATCATCTGTCTGCAAGAAACCAAGAGAGATTCCTTTGACTCCTCTTATATTAGAAAATTCTGTCCTAAAAGATTTAACAAATTCTGTTACTATCCATCTGTTGGGCTCTCTGGAGGTATTATTATCATTTGGAATGGGAGTTTATTTGATGGAGAGCATATTGAATCCACTCAACATTCTATCACAGTCAAGCTTACCTCCAAACAAAACAATAAGGAATGGTTTTTAACAAATATATATGGTCCATGTGAATATCATGCAAGACAAAAATTTATTTCCTGGTTTCAAGATCTTGCATATGCTGATGGTAATAATTGGCTGGTTGTGGGAGATTTTAACTATATCAGATATCCTGACAATAGAAGTAGACCAGGAGGAAATATAAATGATATGTTGATTTTTAATGAAGCTATTGCCAAGCTAGCACTAGTGGATATTCCCATCAAAGGTAGAAGTTTTACCTGGAGTAATATGCAAGCTGCACCACTTCTAGAAAAGATTGATTGGATATTCACATCTGAAGAATGGACTCTAACATATCCTATTACCCTGGTCCTACCACTGTCTAAACCTATCTCAGACCACACTCCTCTTATGATCAAAATAGGTACTGATATACCCAAGACTAGGATTTTCAGGTTTGAGAATTTCTGGCTGAAACATCAGGACTTTAAAGACACTGTTAAACTCCTATGGGAGCAAGAAGTCAATACAAATGATAGTGCCAAGCAAATCACAGCTAAATTCAAGAGATTGAGAAAAGGTATCAAAAATTGGGCCAAGAATAAATCTAGACTGGCAGATTACATCTCTAATTGCAATGACATGATTGCATTTCTGGATATGATTGAAGAATTTAGAGATTTGACTATATGGGAATCAAATGGTAGAGATATCATTAAAGAACATATGCTTCACCTGCTAAAATGTCAAAATGACTATTGGAGGCAAAGAGCTACTGTCAGATGGGCTAAGCTTGGAGAAACAAACACCAAATTCTTTCATATTAAAGCTACAATCAAATTCAGAAGAAATTTCATTGCTTCAATTAAAGATGAATATGGTTTTGAACACACTGAGCATGGAGCAAAAGCAGCAGTATTTGAAAGAGCTTTTAAACAGAGAATGGGTACCACTGTCCAATGCTCTGATAATTTCCAACTACTTTCTCTGATTAAAAGAGTTGATGGACTGGATATTCTTGAGATCCCTTTCACTAGAAAAGAAGTTATGGATGTGATTAAAGATTTACCTGCTGATAAAACTCCAGGCCCAGATGGTTTCAACACAAATTTCATCAAGGCATGCTGGCCTATTATAGCTGAAGACTTCCTTTTTCTAATTGATGATTTCTACCATGGAAGGGTTAAGCTGCGAAGTATCAACAGCTCTTACATCACACTGATCCCAAAAATTGACAATCCTTCCACCCCTGCTGATTTCAGACCCATATCTCTACTAAACTGCTCCATCAAGATTATTACTAAACTACTAGCAAACAGACTTCAGAAGCATATGCATAGCCTTGTCCATGAAAACCAATATGGCTTCCTCAAAGCCAAATCTATACAAGACTGTATGCCTTGGATTTATGAATATATTCACAAATGTTCTCAGATCAATCAAGAATCCATCATGTTGAAATTGGATTTTGAAAAGGCTTTTGATATCTTGGATCATAATGCTATTATTGAAATTCTCAAAGCCAAAGGTTTTGGTTACAGATGGATCAAATGGATTGAGATGATTTACTCCTCAGGTTACTCCTCTGTTCTTCTTAATGGGGTCCCTGGCAACCAATTCAAATGTAAGAGAGGGGTCAGACAAGGAGATCCACTATCACCTCTGATTTTTCTGATTGCTGTTGACCTCCTGCAAGATATATTAAATGAAGCCATGATTAATGATTTAATCCAGCCTGTCTTCACTTCTGTGGCATGTCCTGATTTCCCTCTATTACAATATGCTGATGATACTTTAATTATCATGAAAGCAGACACCAATCAGATCCAGCACATTAAAAATCTGCTATGTCATTTTGAAGCATTTACTGGATTGAAAATAAATTACCACAAGTCTAGACTAATCCCTCTGAAGGCTAGTAATCTTGTATGTCAAAGGCTTCAAAACATTATTGGATGTTGCATTGAATATATGCCAATCAGCTATCTTGGACTTCCCTTATCCATTGATAGACCAAGAGTGGATGATTATTGGCCACTGATTAAAAGATTGAATGAGAGACTGCATGGATGCAATTCCTATTTATCATATGGTGAAAAATTGATTCTGATAAAGGCTGTATTCACTTCACTGCCTATGTTCTATATGAGCACATTGCAGATTCCAAAGACTGTGTTGGAGCATCTTAACAAATGTATTAGACACTGCTTCTGGAGGAAATATGGAATGGAAGATAAGGGTACTGCTCTTATATCATGGAAAAAAGTTTGCAAACCTATAGAACAGGCTGGCCTGGGTGTATTGGATCTTGGTATACAGAACAAGGCTTTACTTCTAAAACATCTTCACAATTTTTTTAACCAAGTGAATCTACCCTGGATCAAATTAATTACAGAAAATCATTACCAAGACAGCATGATTGATACTAAGATG
Organism: Alopecurus myosuroides; assembly: GCA_028641055.1. Lineage (NCBI taxonomy): Eukaryota > Viridiplantae > Streptophyta > Magnoliopsida > Poales > Poaceae > Alopecurus > Alopecurus myosuroides. Next base: position 478,233,778 of record CM054058.1, read on the forward strand.
ATTGGATCCTTCTGGTGGAGAGATATGATCAAATTGATACCTGAATATAAGAAAATTGCTGTATGTGAGGTTGGTTATGGAAGGACTGTTTCCTTTTGGTCTGATAAGTGGTGCTCATACATATGCAAGGAGGAATTCCCACAATTGTACTCATTTAGACAAAGAACACATATTTCAGTTAGAGAATTCTTAAACTCTCAAGATACTGGTGCTCTTTTCCATCTTCCATTGTCTCATATTGCATACCAGCAACTCATGCAATTGCAACAACAGATACAGAATGTTCAGATAAATGATGACACTGATAGATGGTCTTTTATAGGCAGACATGAGCATTTCAAAGTCTCTGCTGCATACAAGGAATTCTCCAAAGGACCTATTGCCCACACATTATTTCACTGCACATGGAAAAATGCTGTTATTTTGAGATACAAGATCTTCTTCTGGCTAATACTACATGATAGAATTAATTCCAGAAACCTTCTTAGAAGAAAACATTTTCATCTCCAAAGCTATGACTGTGAAAGCTGTCAAGAATACATGGAAGAAACAATACTACATCTATTTTTTGACTGCCCTTTTGCTATTGGTTGCTGGGATATACTTAGAAGTAACAGAAGGAGAGGGATATCTATATATGACGAAATCATGCTATTAAAAGATATATTACCACAGGATTTTGCTTTGGAAGTTATCATAATGGGATGTTGGAACATCTGGAAGCAAAGAAATGACAAGGTCTTCAATAATATTACTCCATGCCATCGATCATGGAAATTCAACTTGTCAAAGGATCTGCAGATTATTAGTCTACGTTTAAAATCAAGTCAAGCAGAATCACTTAGGAACTGGATTGATTCAGTTCTTAGAAATAATGTGTAGTTTTTATTAGTTTCAATGTTTTTCTTCTTTTTTGAGAGAGCCGGTATCGGTTAATTTTTGGGGCTTGGATGTATTTGTACATATTATTTATATATATACCGTAGAACATTTTGTTCTACGGTTCTTTGCCTCAAAAAAAAATCTTTCAGTTTTATAACTCCAAGCATGCACGCGAAGTTCGGGTTAACATTGAAGCAAATTGAAAGGTCATCGGGAAATAGAAAAGACGGAACATGCTTTGAACAATAAAGACAGAACAAAACAAAATGCATGAATTTCCGACAACTTTATTTCATGATCTCAATGATGTTTACATAGAATTGAACTAAGTGTAGAATGGACGTAACTGCTGGATGCTCCAGGGCCTATTTGTCTCTCCTAGTTCTACATCTATGCTTCGTTTTCTCTTGTGATTCGGATTTTTTGGGGTCATCCTCTATGTCCCGGATATCTACAAGGTAATATGACCCATTTTTCATAGCCTTGCTAATGACAAACGGTCCTTCCAAGATTGGGGCTAGCTTGTGCTTTCTATCCTGCACCAATCTTACCACCAAATCACCTTCTTTAAAAGATCGGTGTTTTATTTCCGGCTATGATATCGCCTTAGGCTTTTCTGATAAATGGCTTATCTTTGTAACACAAGTTCTTGTTCTTCTTCTAAGAGATAACGACATCCTGATGCGTAGTTTGGGGCTATCATGGATCATGTCCGTAGGAAGCACCGCTTCTGTGCGATAGACCAAGAAAAAAGGCGTTTGCCCTGTTGATCTATTTGGCGTCGTTCGAATACTCCAAAGCACAGTATGAAATTCTTCTACCCATGCTGCAGCTGCAGCTGCTCTGTGAAGAGGAGTTTCGAGTCTTGCCCTGTAGATCGAGACTATGTGTTGATGGTTCTTTTGTTAAAATATTTATGTTATAAAAATTAATTGTGTCATTTTGCTGTTATTCTGTCATTTTCCTGTAATTCTGTTATTTTGGTTTTTCTTTTATTTTTTGATACAGCAAAACCATACCCCAGGCGAACAGTACACAGTACCCCAGACGCATCTGTACCCCAGGCGCACAGCGCTTGTTCGCCACAGGTAAGAGTTTTACCCCAGGCGCACAAGGTTTATTCGCCTGGGGTATGCGAACTTACCACAGGCGCATTGTGTTATTCGCCTGGGGTAAGCCATTACCACTGGCAACGTGGTCCCAGGCGAACTGCAATTCGCCTGCGGTAGCCTAATTTGGTGCGCCTGCGGTAGCCTTTTCCCTAGTAGTGTTGGGTGTATTCCTTGCAGGATTGAACTATTCATTCGTTCAACCTGGCCATTGGATTTGTTGGTAATATTTTGCCAACTCTCCAATTGAAAAATTTGTCCCGTTATCCGTGATTATACTATGTGGAACACCATATCGCATGACTACGTCAATGACAAAATTTCTGGCAGTCACACCGTCAAGTTTTTTGATGGGTCTTGCCTCTATCCACTTGGTATACTTATCCACTTCAACGAGTAGATGTGTAAGTCCGCCTCTTGCAGTTTTGAATAGCCCCATCATATCTAGCCCCCAGACCGCAAATGGCCATGTTATGGGCATAGTCTTATGTGCTTGGGCCGACATATTTGTCTACTTGGTGATACGTCCAAAACGTATCTCCTTTTCCGAACACTTTTCTTATTGTTTTCTTCTAAACTTGTGAGTTTTGGATACCACAAACATGGACTAATGTTGTTTTCAGCACAATTACCTTGGTGTCTCGTTTTTGTGCAGAAAAATCAACTTTCAGGAAATTTGACCATAAAAGATCCCATTGGTCCTTAAACAGCAGAAGACCCAGGGAGCCTGAAGGGGGCCAAAAGAGGGGCCAGGAGGGGGCACACTACCCCCTGGCGCCCCCCCCTTGGCCGTGTCGCCAGGTGGTGTGGGTCACTCCCTCACCCCGTCGGAGTCCCCTTTCGACTACATATGCCCCGTAACTTAAAACCCGAGGGAGGTTCGTCATATTCCATAGAAACACAACAGAGCGCTGCGGCCACCTTGAAACTTGATTCGGGGATCAGAAGTTCCTGTTCTAGCGGCCTGCCGGGATGGGGATTCGAAGGAGATCATCGCCATCTACACCGCCACCTCTTCTCCATCAGCCATCCATGATTCCCCCGTCCATGTTTGAGTAAACGCCATTGTAGGCTGAGAGGGATGGAAGGGATTGGATGAGATCGATCATGTAATAATGCTAGATTGTTAGGGCATAGTGCCTAGTATCCATTGTTAGTGGTCTCTACCATTGTTTGACCTTGTTATGCTTAATGCTTGTCACTAGGGACCGAGTGCCATGATCTCAGATCTGAACATGTTATTGTTTCATGAGTATAATTATGTTTCTTGATCATATCTGCAAGTTTTTTACACATGTCATTGTCCGGAACCCGAGGCCCCAAAGTGGCAGAAATTGGGACAACCGTAGGGGATGGCTGTGGTGTGAGGATCACGTGTGTTCATATAGTGTCAATGCTTTGCTCCGGTGCTCACCTTAATTACCAGTAGTTTCCCTAGAGGCCCCGTTGCCACGGGCTGGTAGGACAAAAGATGGTGTGCAAGTTTCTCATTGCTAGCACGTATGACTATATTGGAACACATGCCTATGGTTTGCCTACATATTTGATGATTTATTATTATCTGCAATTCCCGTGTTAGATTATTACATGACCTATGTTATCCATGCAACGCCCGTCCATCCATTCCCTCTATGCCTACGGTACTTCCCATACTATTGTTTTCCGCGATTGCTACTTCTGTTACTATTTTACTACTGCTGTTATTTTATTTTTACCGATGCTATAAAACTGTTACCACTGATAAATTGTTGCGAGCAAGTCTAATTTCAGGTGCAGCTGAATTTAAAAATCATTTGTTAAGGCATACAAACATTCTTTGTCTCCCCTTGTGTCGAATCAATAAATTTGGGTTTTACTTCCCTCGAAGACTGTTGCGATCCCCTATACTTGTGGGTCGTCAAGACTATTTTCTGGCTCTGTTGCCGGGGAGCATAGCTTTATTTATTTTCTCACTTGATCGTGATATTGTTTGCTGCAAGCCTTTCATCATGGGCAAGACTCGTGATGGAAAAGTTCCTATATTACCATCCACTACAAGAAGAGGTACAACTCTGAACACCTCTGTTGCTCTTGATTCACCGTCTGTTATGAGTAAGCTTGTTACCCCTCCACATGCTACTTGTACTGTTACATATACTAAGTTTGAGAATGCTTCTAATACTTTTCATGATGCTTCTACTGTGCTTGATGATACTGGTTCTCTAGGTCCTTTCGTAGATGCTACTATTGCTAAATCCAAACAAATTAAAAATGTTGAAATTTCTGTTGAAAATATTGGTACACCTTAATTCAACTAAGGTTATTGATGATATTTGATGAAACCTATATTGAACTTAATTATGATTTTATTGAAGAAGGTCGTGCTACTACTGGTGCAAGTGCTCCTAAGAGTCTTCTTGCAAGACATGCTGTGAAATATAAATCTTCTCTTAGTGCTAAGTTTGCCACATCTCCCGTTCACCATATAGACAAGGATTATGGTTTATCTTTAGATTTATCTTATATATCTATTGTTGAGATAGAACCTTTTGTGTAACTGAAAGTAAAAGTGCTATGGAACACATGAATGAGCTTTCATCTTTGAGTAGTTTATTTTCTGATGATACTAAGCTGCGCACTTATTTTGTTACCAAGATCTTCCCTTTCTCATTGAAAAATGAAGCTAAAATTTGGTTTAACAATCTGTCACCTGCATGTATTACTAATCCTATGGATTTTGTTAATGCTTTCTTTCAAAATAATTTCCTGCTAGTTCCCAACATGTTGTTGTGTAGCACATCTTTAACTTTTAGCAAATTGAAGGAGAAAATTGCCTGAATCTTGGACAATTTTTTGTTCTTTGATAAGAGCTAGCCCTGGATATCCATTGCCTAAAACTGATCTCCTAGATATATTTTATAATGGTCTAACTGTTTAATCTAGGAGATACCTGGATAGTTGTGCTGGTTGTGTATTCAGGAAAAGAACTCTGGAAGAAGCTGAGGAATTTATGGCTAAAATAGCCAAAAATAATGATGATTGGAATATACCTGAGCCTACACCTACACGAGAGCCAACACCAATACAACACCCAAGAAGAGAGGGGTGATTGAATTAAATGATGAAGTGATGAAGGAAGCCAAGAAACCTCTTAAAGTGAAGGGTATTAAACCTGAAGATGTGAAGAATAATTTACCTCCTCTAGAAGAATTATGTAAGCGTATTCCTCATCCATCAACTGTTGAGGTACACTTTCTCCAATACTTTGATAATAGAGATATTCCCGACTCTAAACCACCTGATCAATGCTTAGATGAATTTGATAATTATGTTGTTAAGCAATACAACTTTAATAGGAGAGTGCAAAATCACCTTATGGAAAACTCTAGAGATATTGATAATTTGCATGGTATTATTGAGAGAACCTCTAATGATGTTAAAATGCTTGTTAATTTTTTTCAAATGGTTCAAACTCAAATTTATCAACTTACTAAAGTGCAAAAAGACATGCTAGCTAATTCTTCTAGAGATAAACATATTTGTGAAATAATTACTAGAAGTGGTGTTTCTACTCAGGACGCCTTGTATCCTGAAGGACATCCTAAAAGAATTGAACAAGATTCTCATCAACCTAAAACCAATAGTTCTCCTTCTAAGAAAAAGAAGAAGAGACATAAAAATGTTGTAGAATCTCCTGAACCTGCTAAAGATACTAATAGTATATCTATTTCTGATGCTAAAACTGAAAGTGGTAATGATAAAAGTGATGCTTCTGATAAATAAGAAATTGTAGCTGAACCTAAAAAGCAAACTAAAACTAAGGAGGATTTCATTGCTACTAAACATGGTAATGAAAGAGAGCCTTGGGTACAAAATGCAATGCCTTTTCCTAATAAGTAACACAAATAAAAGGAATAATAACATTATAACAAGTTTTGTGATTGGATGAAACCTCTGTTTTTGCAAATCCCTTTGACTGATGCTATTAAACTACCTCCTTATTCTAAATATATGAAAAAATATTGTCTCCAACAAAAGGAAGATTCCTAATGAGGAAATTTCCACTATGCTTACTAACTATTCTTTCAGTGGCAAGGTTCCAAAGAAGCTTGGAGATCCTGGTATTCCTACTATCCATTGTTCTATTAAAAACAATTATGTTAGAAGTGCTTTATCTAACTTGGGAGCTGGAGTTAGTGGTATGCCTTTCTCTCTTTATAAGAGACTATCTCCTAAAAAATTGATACACTATGATATATCTTTTCAAATGGCTGATAAATCTACTACTATTCCTACTGGCATATGTGAGAATGTTCCGGTTCAAGTTGCTACTAATTGTTTGATATTAACTGACTTTGTTGTGTTGGAAATGCCTGAAGATGATAATATGTCTATTATTCTTGGGAGACCTTTTCTTAACACTGCAGCGGCTATTATTGATTGCAATCAAGGAAAAGTAACTTTTAATATCAATGATAAAGAGCATACTGTTTATTTTCCAAAGAAGATTGATAGAAGATATGGTTTAAACTCAATTGAAAATATTGAGACCATCAAGATTGGAGAATTTTATTGTCCCATTCCAGTACCACCAAAAGAATATGAAATTATTATGATTGGGACTATGTCTTTCAAGATTGAGGTAACATAATTATTTAGTGATTAGCAAAGTTTTGCTTTGTATGAAAATTGTTCTAGTAACAAGACTTGATCACCCTTGTTAACAAAATGATTTTGAATGAAGAGGACAATGTTTTCACTATGTTTCCACTTTCCCCATTATGTTTTCACCATGTTTACTTTAGTACAATCATGTTTAGTACAATCATGTTTTCCATCATCCATATTCATGTTTTCATCATGTTTTAACCCTGATTACTCTGGTTATGCATGTTTTCACCACCCATACTTTTGTTTTCACCACTACCACCTTTGATTTCTTTGGATATTTTTATATTGGAGTGTCATAGAACCTCTGTAGTTCTGGATTTGGTTTTGCTTTTCACCGTTTCACTTTTGTTTGTCTGGTTTTTATTAATTATTAAAATTCTGGAAATACCTAAAAAATAAAGTTTCTCGAAAAATTCCAGAAAAATTATCATTCATTTTTACGTCAAAAATGAGGGAGAGAGCCACCTGGGAGGCCCCAGGGGGACCCACCAGTCAGGCGCACAATGGGGTCGTGCGGCCTATCCCTGGTGGTGCCAGCACATGGTGTGCCCCCCTAGCCCTCCACTAACTCTCCCCTGCCGAAGTTCCTTCTCTCACCTCCAAAACTTAACACATTACCTAGAACCCGAGTTCTTGCTATTCTTCCTCGATATTGTTTGATCTCTTTGCTCAGCTCATAATTTATGCTGAAATTTGGTGCATTTGCTCGGTGGTATGTGACTCCTCCGATTATCCAAGTAGAATTTTGTTTAGTGGAGTATTTCTTGAGTATTTTGGTACTGTACGTGACAGCTTATGTGAGTTTGCATGCTTGATTTGAGTAGAAATAATGTAGTTTTGATGCATGTTAGCTCTCCTTTAAGTCCCTATTGTAGTTACCACCTTATAGTTGCTTGAAATTAATTTTTGTGATGATTGTTGAAAAATTTCAGAGATGGAGCACAATGTACATCAACTAAACCAACATGAGCTGGAGTTGCATCAGGTCATGCTCGTGCACCGTGAAGAAAGAATGGTCCCATCGATTTATCCATGTCAGGAATTCATGCGGATTACCAGAATTCTGCAGGATTTCAATACCCTTGTGCATAATGCAGGCTTGGACCGTTTCATTGAGGATGAACCTATCCAACATGTGAAACTAACTATGTCTGTGGTGCAGGATTTTCACTTTAGATGGTCCTCAACTAACCCTATGGTCCACTATAAAATTTACGATAAAGTTGTAAACTTGCTTTCAGTGATTTTTGTGCAGCTATCAAGGTAGCAGAGTAGCATTCTTGTGACAAGATAAGAGGGCAGCCTAAATCACTTCTGCAATTATATGAGGATATTTGCCAAGGCAGAAGCTTCACATGGGAAAGTGGTAAAATACGAGAAATTCAACTCCCTAGCATTCCATACTTTGCTTATTTCATTTCTAAATGTGTGTTAGCTAGAAAAACTGCCAACAAGCTATCTGTTTATGATTTGGCGTCTATTTCAGCTGCCTTAAGACGTGATATGTCTTATAACTTTTGTGCTTTAATTGCTTACCTTCTCTCACTTAACCGTGAGAAGGGCGGAATTTGGGGAGGTCTTATTGTCTCGCGCTTGCTAGCTTTGCATGGTTTGGAGCCACATCCTCTAGACCTGCAGTTTCTTTTAGAGAGGCTGGACCTTGTTTCCATGGTTCAACATAAGTTTATTTCTACCCATGCTCACTTGAAAAATTTATCTTTTGAAATATCTTTCTCCAAACAATCCAGGTGGTGAGTGACTAAATCTGTTAGAAAAGTACTTTTGCCTGCACCTCTTTTGTTTAATATTAATGACATGCAATGGTGGATGCTTTCTAAGAGTGAGCTCGAAGCATACATTGAGCCCCACCCCCAGCAAGGGGAGGATGTCGGAGAGGGGGACGATAGTGAATTCTTCGAGACCTTTGACACAACGGGATCCCGTACCAGCACTCCGGTTATGACTATGTGCCCGCTGCTTCATCTTCCTCTTGGGCGCCCGAGTACGACCATGCGAGGGACGACCCACCACAGTGGGGATATTCCCCGCGACGTGATTGATCTCCACTTAGGACAAAACCCTAAGCTTGGAGGGAGGTATACCGACATCACACTCATTTATATATCATGTTCGGTCGGTTCTTTGTATATCCATATTTTTGTTTCTTTCGTTTGTTTTTGTTTTTTTTCGCTTCGTGCGTTTCTCTTTGTTTTATTGTTTTGTTCTTATTTTCCAAAACACAAAAAGACCAAAAATATTTCTGTTGTTTCTCTTTGTTTGTTTCGTTAATTTCTTTTGTTGGTTTGCTTTCTTTTCTCGTTTTGGTTTATTTAAAACCATCGAAAAATTATTCCTGTCTTGTGCCCCTGTTTTAGCTCACGAGGACGTAAATAGATATTATGTATCTCACTTGTTGATTGTATTTCACCCCCTGGACTAGTGGCTTCATCCGCTTATCCAATGTTAGAAGATCCGGCAGCGGGGTGCCTAGCCCCAAATTAATACAACAAAATATCTTCACTCCTTTTGCCCCTGATTTATCAGTCAAAGCATTATTGTGTAAATAAAAGATAAAGAGGGATGACGTTCTACCCAGATGCGTCCTATGGGAGCCGCTCTTGTGAAGTCTAGTTGGCTTGTGACGTACCGTATTGTCTGTTTAACATTCGTTGACATAAGCATACACCTCCCTTAAAATCGTTTTCAATACCTCCGTTGAATAAAATAAAAAGCTTTAGCACACGAGTTAATCTCTGCTTCCCTCTGCGAAGGGTCTTTCTTTTATTTTTATGTTGAGTCTTCACCTTCTCGCTTTATGCACCTTCTTGAGAGCATGGTTGTCATTCTTAGTGTAATGTGCTTGTCCCAAAACACGGTTGATAGTGGTATAACTTTGATGCTTGTATCTTTGATATCTTTATTTCTAGTCTTCATTTGAACTTCAGAGGTGCCCTGGCATTTACGTTTTGCTCCACTTTTTTTTGACACCATTACTATGGGGGAATCCCCCACAGCCCCCCCATTTATTAATAATATAAAAGGTTATTTACAAAGAATACACTATATACAAAGGTATTAGGGGAGTGAATTAATCCATGATGTCAAAAAAACAAAGTTTTCACTCTTCACCCTGTACTTAAGCAGAGTGACTTCCTGTATAAACAAGGCCTTCCATCCTCTAAAAGTTGGCTTGATGTTCTTGAAAATCCATCCATTTCTTTGCTTCCAGATGCACCAGCAGGCCAGGATCACAATCTCCACAAAACAGGGACCAGCAAAATGTTTCCTGGCAGACATGATAGTATATGAGGAGGAGCCAGGGTACCAAGGGATTTGTAGATAGTTCCAAATCCTTGTACTGAATGTACAATTGAAGAATAAATGCCTCCAGTCTTCATAAACATGGCCAGGACATAGGATGCAATCAGAAGAATCATTAATGATCCAGTGTCTTCTAAGCAACATATCTTTGGTGTTAATTCTATCATGCAACAATAGCCAAGCAAAGAATCTGTGCTTAGATTGGCACTTGATCTTCCATAATCCATAAGAAAGTGAAATATCAGGGACTCCATTAAATTGGTTTTTATAAAAAGAGCTAGGATGTAATCTGCCAGTTGAGTGTGGACTCTTCCATTGGTCTTTAATATTGAGTTGTAATATAAAATTACCAATCATGCCTTTCAACAACCTTAGTTCTTCATTTGCTTGGATTGACAAAGGCAGAGCAAAATTCTGAATGCAATCTGTAGAAAGCAAGAAATCATTAACTGACTGAAGCTTATCTTTGGCAAACGAGTAAAGCCTTGGAAAGGTTATCTTAAGTAGCTGTGGCTGCCAATTGTCCTCCCAAAACAATGCAGTGAAACCATTTCCTACATAGCAGGTAGTGTAATTTCCGAAATCCTCAGATAATGCCAGGATATTTCTCCACCAAAAAGAACCAGATTCTACCACAACATGGGGAACAGCCTTATGATAGCAAGCATCAGTAATAAGCTGCACCCAAGGCAAGTCCTCCTGATTATAGAATTTGTCCAGATGTTAAGAAGAAGAGCAGAGTTTTGTATTTTCAAGTTTATAATCCCCAATCCTCCCTTCTTTTTGGGTTTACACACCATATTCCAAGCTGCAAGGGAATTAGCTTTTTCTTTTCCTCTCTTACTCCACAAGCAGTGCCTTCTTGCTCTGTCAATTACTTCAATAACACCAGCAGGAATAACTAAAGAGAGCATGTAGTAAGTTGGCAACGAGGATAGAACAGAATTTACCAACACCAGCCTATCACCATAGGACAGAAAAGAGGAAGTGGCAGAAAGCCTCCTTTCAACTCTATCAATTAGAGGAGTGAAATCCTTTATAGTGGGTCTAGTTGTACCCATAGGCAATCCAAGATAGGTGAAAGGCATAGACCCAATATTACACTGAAAGAAATCAGCCAGATCACTAGCTTCATCAGAATCTAAATTGATAGGAATCATAGATTATTTGTGAAAGTTGATTTTCAATCCTGTAAATGCAGCATATGTATTTAGTATGTCCTTGAAGACCTCCAAGTCTTTTTTACAGGCTGGAAGCACCACTATTGTATCATCAGCATACTGGATTATAGGGAATTTTTTTCTGACTGGGATAGGAGAGGAAAGCAAACCATCATAGTATGCCTTATTGACTAAGCTTTGCAATAAATCTGCTCCTTCAACAAATAAAAGTGGAGACAAAGGATCTCCCTGCCTAACTCCTCTTTTGCAGTGGAATTTTTTCCCAGGTATCCCATTAAGGAGAACAGAAGAGAATCGAGAAGCTAAGATTTCTCTGACCCACTTGATAAACAATTCTGGAAAACCTTTAAATCTCAAGACTTGTATAATGGCTTCATGATCCAGAGTATCAAATGCTTTTTCAAAATCTATCTTAAGAACCACTATTTTCTTTTTTGACTGCTGGCATTGGAACAGAAACTCAAAAGACCAAGCAAGGCAGTCTTGGATTGTTCTACCCTTGATAAAACCATATTGGTTATCATGAATTGTATCACATATAACACTTTGCAGCCTATTAGCAATAAGCTTGGTGACAAATTTGAGACAGGTATTAGTCAAAGAAATTGGTCTGAAATCATTGACAGTTTCAGGGGAGTTGGATTTTGGGATGAGAGTGATATAGGAATCATTTATACTCTGTAAAGATAAATTTCCTGAATGAAAGTCATGACATAGCTGAGTGAAGTCATCTTTTAACACCTCCCAACATTTCTTCTCAAAAAGCCCATTGAAACCATCAGGTCCAGGGGCTCTATCAGTCTTAAGAGATTTCATTACAGAAGTAATCTCCTCTGTTGTGAAGGGCTCAACCAGACATTGCAAATTAGCAGTTGATTGAAGAACAGTGGATAGATCTAATAGCTGGGAAGTGACAGAGGAAACCCCCATTCTATTTTTGAAACAATTCCAAAAAGCAGCTGCCTTATGATGATGGTCTATCAAAGAGACCCCTTCCTCATTTTTAATTTCAGCAATAGTATTAAATCTATACCTTTCAGTAGCTTTAGCATGGAAAAATTTGGTATTTTCACCACCAAGCTGTACCCATCTGATAGTGCATCTATTCTTCCAATAGGCAGACTGTGAGAGTAGCAACTTATGCAAATGGGTTTTAACAATATTCCTGAAATTAAATTCAGGTCTACTCAGGTTCCTTTCCTCCTCCAGGGTATCCAAGATTAAAATAACCTTATTGCATTTGGCAATTAAAATCTTTAGATTGGAAAGGGTTCTACCCCACCTCTTGAGCTCATGTCTGATGTTTTTGAGCTTAGCAGTAATAGTGGCAGCCATGTTATTCCTCCTAACAGGCCATTTCCAAACTCTATCAATAAGGTCCATAAATCCAGGCTGATGGATCCAGTGATTTTCAAATCTGAAGATCTGTGCTTTAGGAATGTTTGTGGAGATGGAGATGACACATGGAACATGGTCAGAGGTTGACTTAGCAAGAGGTCTTACCAAAGTGTTTGGATAATTCAAAGTCCACCAAGTGCTATTAAAAAACCAATCAAGTTGCTCAAGCAGAGGTTGATCTTGCATATTAGACCAGGTAAAGGATCTACCTTTTAAAGGTAATTCAATTAGCCCAAGATGACTTATGATTTCATTAAATATGAAAATATCATTCATATCTGCTCCAGGTTTATTCCTGTTGTCCACTGATCTGATAAAATTGAAATCCCCCACCAGTAACCAATTTTCATATGTGGGAATTATTAGATCAAAAAGCCATTGAACAAAATTGTCTCTGTCTAGTCCACTGCAAGGACCATAGACAGTAACCAGGGTCCAAGAAGAGAGATTGTGCTTTGATGTAAAGTTAATTTTAATGGCAGATTTGAAACAATCAATCAATTCTCCATCAAAAATAGCACTATTCCATAAAACAATAATACCTCCAGAAGCTCCCACAGAAGAAGAGAAAATAAATTTATCAAATCTCTTTGGACAAAAAGATCTAATGAAACTGTGATTAAAACTTTCACATTTTGTTTCTTGCAGACAGATGATGGCACATTGGCTCTCCTCAATTTTGTTATAAACCATAATTCTTTTATTTTTATCATTTAGACCCCTGACATTCCAATCCAGCACTCTCCAATCCAAAAATAAGTGTGGTGTATTATCCATTGAGAATAATGAATGAGAGAGAAAAATAGCCAGACCAGCCAGCTACCATAGGGACACCAGGCACCATTGACAAAACATAATAATAGATAACTGCTAAATCCACAGAGAAGCACATAGGAATTATATCCATTACATAATAAAGGGCCCATGAGATAACCAGTGAGTACATAACAAACCAAGAACAAAAGACATTACAGAAAAGTCTTTCTAACATTATTACTTTTCCTTGTCTTTTGGAGAATCAGGGACAGCATCAAGCTTGCCCTCAGTGAGATCTTCCTCTGCAATCTCAAGAGCTATCCCCACCTGCTGGAGAATCACAATTGGTGTGTGTGGAGTGACAGAGGCATTGTCATCTGCAGGTCTAGTAGACCTTGGCTTTTTCCTAGGCTGTGGGTTATCCTGCATGGCCACCAGTTTGAACCCATTATTCAGAGCAGCCTGTCTGGTACTTCTCCTGACTGAAGATTCCACAGAAGGTGTACCCATTTTGCTCTTCCTTCTTTTCCTTGTGAGGATATTAGAGGCAGGTGAAGGGAAGGAGTCAATTTCCTCAATAGTAGAAGTGGGCAAAGTGCCAGAGGAACTGGTGGAGCCCTCAAAGCACAGACTTCTAGCTGCTCTCTGTGCCTTAAAAAATCTTCTCTTGGCAGTAAACTGAAAAGTGGTTCCTTTAAAAGGAACTGAAGCAGCTGAAATCATAGAGAATGGGCTTGGAGAAAGTCCACTGGGCCTTGCAGAAGACAGACATAAAAAAGGTACCAATTTGGTTAACAGTTTATCCCACTGCATGGAAGGGGGCAGGACAGGCCCATACATGTGGGCATTTGTCTGAACCCATGGCCAAGCAAAGAGACCAGGGGCAGGTGGTGCAGCATTGATATTGTGAACCTGCAGCATATTAACCATCAACACATTCTAGTTAACTGAGTTGTCAGAATTAGAGCTGACTGTTGAGTTGGATTCATGCTGAGGGAAGTGGTGGTCCCACCCCCAACTTGTCCAGCAGCAGGATCTTGCTCCTCCATTACATCATCCTGTGGTTGCTGAATGGGAAAATCTGCAGCAGGTGGTGGCAAATTCCACCCAAGTTCAGGGTATTGAGGCAGCACGAAATTACCAAGATCTTGTTGCAGGTGCCCAGGCAGAGGGTGGGGATTCCCATCCAACGGCATCTGATCTTCATCAGGCGGCATCACTTCATCAAATTCTGCAGATAACAAATAGCAAGGAGTAGTCCATGACTCCCTGACTGCACCCAGGGAACTGAAATTCCCAAAGACTATGTCTCTTGGAACAAGCTGGGGAGAGATGAAGGTAACATAGACCAGGGTTCTGTCAAGGATCCCATCGAGGTGATGCCAATGATGAAATCTCCCAAAGGGGGCTACTGCATTTGCTAAATCCCTCTCATTACGGAAGTCATATGGGACTCCCAACACCATTATCCATCCAGTTCGAGAGCCAAAAGCTGATTTGTGCAATTTGGTACGATTATCATGGTTAACAAACCGCACAAAGATGTTCTCCTGCAGCTCATAAGGCCCATTCTGAACTAAAGCAGTACGCGCAGCAGAGATATACATTTTGAATAAACCAGTACCAAAAAGACATGGCTGCGCATCCTCAACAACTCGCTGGAGAGTTTGCTCAATGTAATCACGAACCTGTAGCCGCCAGAACTGTTCCTCCTCAGGTAACTGCTCTGGTTCCACAATAGCGACGCAGAAGGCTTCATGATCTCTTGACGGGGGAGCAGTGGGTGTGTAGAAGGAGCGGGGAAGCCGTGAAGGACCACCATCAACGATCTGGAAGCCCTGCGGTACCCACCTCACCGGATTGAGCTCGAAGGTTGCCATTGGGGTAATCGGGGAGTGTTCGTCGAGAACAGAGGCAGGGGCTAACCGATAGGTGGTGGTGGCTATGTCAGGGAGAGGTGGGGTGGAATACGTAACGGCCTCGGCCGACGCTTGGGGACTCTCAGAAGGACACGGAGATTTTTTAATTTTTGGAACCCAAACAGAAGAGGTCCGTTTACTATAACAGTTCTTCTCAACGTGTCAATAGTAGAAACATTTACGACATCTGATATCATTATTACAGCTATTCTTATCGTGCTGCATAGATAAACATCTAGCACATTTCCAGAACTGAAAAGCAATGTCATCAATGACAGAAGCCAGCCCAAGCTGTCCCGTGTCCTCAACAGAAGCCAAAGATTCTTGAGAGGATGAAGCTGACACAATGGGAGTAGGTGCTTCAAGAGATGTGAAAGAACCAAAAGTGATACCAAAAGAGTTTGACGATAAATCAGAATATCCCTTGCAAGCATCATAACTAAGAGTTTCTGAGAAAACCAACTTTTTACTAACTGAACTTTTGGATTTGATTATTGATCGAGGAGTTGGTAACTTTAGAGAATCCAAACCAAGTTGAATCTTCTTTTTGGTTGGGCTAACCAGAGTCCATTCTTTATTACATTCCTCTTGCCAATATTTGAATTCACTTAACCAATGAGGCCCCCCTCTGCCCCAAAGATTAAAGACACACTTGAATTTGTCGCAAGAGAAAGACTTGAGCTTATAAATATGAAATCCGACCAATTTATTGGAGACATTGAATGAATAAGTTCTATCATTAAGATGAGAAACTTTTAGGCTGCCACAAAAACCCCCAATAATCGCCTCTAGGGCAATAGCAACAGAATCCTCATTAAGGCGGAAGCAAGATCGTGCAAAAGAAACCACCATAATAAAGTGTCCAGAATAATAAGTTGGATGAACTGTTGAAGAGATGAGACGATCAATCTCTTTAGCAAATTTATACCCGTGGGAAAAATCCAGTCCCATTGAAATAGAATCAAAAACAGCCAAAGCACAATTCTCCATGGTGGACGTGTCGGAGCAATCATCAGCAGAAGAATTAATGTCTTGAGAAACCGAACCCTCCTCAGGTGTGGTTGACTCATTGACTAGATCCATGGTAGTAGGGGCCACGACAGGTACCTGAGCAATAGGAGAAACCATGCATATGCCTACTAGGGCACAGTGAGCTGGAAATCGTACCTTAAACCCCAGATCAATTTTTTCATCAAGATGCACGTGTCTCCCAACCAAAGATTTGCCCTTTGCATCTTTGAGGCAGATCCAATCACGGTAGGGTTCCTTGATCCAAAGGTGAAGTGATCCATCATAGGACTTGACACGTCCCCGATCTAGATCTTTGGAGGTAGAATAGGTTACCTTCCAGATCCATGCAGGGGGTCGTGGGGGAGCCATGCAACGTGGTGACGGAGTGGGAACAATGTATCCGGCTAGAGAAGAGAGGTGGACGCCGGAGATGGGAGATCACCGGCGGCTAGGTCAAGGAGAGAGAGCCGCTGCCATTGTAGCATGGAAAGTGGTCTTTCATCAGAAAACAGCCGGTCTTCTCCAACCTCTGAAAATTCGTTTTGCTCCACTTAAGGGAAAGCGGGTACACTTTATCATACCCTATTATGAGCATTGCAATCTTGCAGATTGATATACTTCATGTTGTCTATTATTAGTTTGTTGGTTTCTTTTCATAGTTTGCATAACTGTTGGGTGACTTTTATTTTCCATATATCTTATTATGAATTTCCTCAACACTTTTTCATACAGTGAGTATATTTACATCATATGAAACAAATGTGTTCCTAAAAGTCTTTTATTGCACTCAGTTGTCATTAAATTTCTTGAGGACAAGCAATAAGCTAAGCTTGGGGGGAGTTGATACGTCCAAAACGTATCTCCTTTTCCGAACACTTTTCTTATTGGTTTCTTAGAAACTTGTGAGTTTTGGATACCACAAACATGGACTAAACCTGTTTTCAGCAGAATTACCTTGGTGTTGAATGGAATATGCCCGAGAGGCAATAATAAAGTGGTTATTATCTTATTCCTTGTTTATGATAAATGTTTATTTATCATGCTAGAATTGTATTAACCGGAAACATTGATACACGTGTGTTTAGTAAACAAACAAACGTTCCTAGTAAAGCCTCTCTTTTAACTAGCTCGTTGATTAACAGATGATCAAGGTTTCCTGATCATAGACATTGGATGTTGTTAATAACGGGGTCATATCATTAGGAGAATGACGTGATGAACTTAGACCCTAACTAAGTATAAAAATATGATCAGTTCATTTAGTTTTGTTTTTTATGTCTTACATTCGGAATAACATTATTCCTTACACCATGAGATCATGTTAATCACTAATACGGAAAGAGTACTTTGATGACATGAAACGTCACACCGTAACAGGGTGACTATAAAGGTGGCGTTAGGTATTCGGAAAGTTTTAGTTGAAGGACATGGATCAAGAGTGGGATGTGTCCATCCAAAATGAAGGAGAGATATACTCTGGGCCCTCTCGGTGATATCACATCGACACCGCTTGCAAAGACGTGACTAGGTCACAAGGATGTCATATCACGAGAACGAGAAAAGAGTATTTGTCGGGTAAGGAGATCGAACAAGGTATGGTTGATACCGATGATCGGATATCGGATAAGTAAAATATCGCGAGACAAAGGGAAATAGTTACGACGTTGAAGGTTCACAAGATCACGAGAGTCATCGTTGAATATATAGGAGTCATCACGGATCTCCAGATCCCGCTGTTGATTAATTATCGGAGAGGAGTTTCGATAATTTCTATATTATTTTTGAACTCTAGGGTAACAAACTTAAGGTTTGATGAAGCGTTTGAGAGGATACGGAATACCGAAGAATGTTTTGGGCAGCACCGAAATCGTTTCGAGGAAAATTGAAATAGTTCAAGGGGGTTTTCATCGAATGGTTGTTAATATAATTAATAAATGATTCGAGGTGCTATATGGAAATGTTTTATAATGGAATTAACAAATATAAATAAAGAAATAAATTTTTTATTTATTGATTAAAGAAAAACCTTTGGATTTTCTAAGTGGAAAATTAAGGGAGCATGAGTGGGTGTGAGTGGAGCTTCCACTCACATGAAGAGGGAAGAGGTGGGGGAACACCATGGCTGGCTGCACCCCCCTCTTGGGCTGCCTCCCCCTCCCCTATAAAAGGAGGGTGAGAGCTCCTCTTCTCCACACACTTGTCACACCTCCCTTCCACTCCACCCGCTGCTCCATTCCATGGTCTCCGGCTTGGCGAATCCCTGATCGTGGGATTTTTCACGACCACCACGCCATCGTGCTGCTGGAGTTACGTAGGATCCTTTACATCCACTACCCCGCTGGATCGAGGGAACAGAGGTATTCATCGAGCCAAACATGTGACCGATTACGGAGGGACCGCCGGATTGCGGTGCACTTCTTCTCGCTCTCGGGATCGGCGTGAGTATGAATATGCCAACAATGAGATTTGATCTCTTAACGCTTTGTGTCTTCGAGGGTATGTTCTTCTTAAGACTCTCTCTATGCCTGTTGCTTTCATCTCCTGGATTAGATCTTGGCCTTCGGGTGTCTCTCGCGTAGGAATTTTTTTGCTTTCTATGCAACGATCTCTACAGGTGTCTCGTTTTTGTGCAGAAAAATCAACTTTCGGGAAATTTCCCAGAAAAGATCCAATTGGTCCTAAAACACCAGAAGACCCCGGGATCCATAAGGGGTCCAGGAGAGGCGCCAGGAACTTGCTTTGGAGTAGGGATGTACATCAACTCATAACCATCAATATTCCTTCTAGAATCCGAATAATTAACATGATGCATTATCTTTATTGCTTCAACTAGCTCGCTGGCGTTCTCAATCAGGTCGACGCTACCTCCACCGCGTATGGAGTCAAAAACCTCAAACCGTTTTTCTACAAAGTTGACAGACAACATATACCAACGGCCCATACTTCTTAGTTCCATGGTTTTGAAGAACCGGGAACGAGAGCCGAAGTAAGGCAAAGAAAGAATGAAACACCTTAAGAAACAATAAAAATAGAATATGAAAAACCTACTATAAAAAGAAATATGAAAACAACTTGCAAAACAAGAGTGACCCACACTGATGCAAATGAGTTACCCACAGAAGTATTATACAGTTACACAACATCTATGGCAAAAGTAACCCCTCAGGGAAAAAAATTCCCCAAATATTTACCCTCTGGGAAGGTTACCCACCATCATGCACAAAAGGTACCCAAAAAAACCCCCAATAGTTACCCTCTGGGAAGGTTAAAATACACAAAATATAATTACATAACAAATCTTTGTGACTTAGCTTGTACGACATGTCCATCCTTAAGTGCTTCTTAAGAACATTAGAACTGAATTTTCCTTGAAGAAGGTAGGATGTCCTAATGTAAAGAAATATGACTTTGTTTTGTGGGCAAGAATCTTCAAGAACGGATATACCAATTTCAGCAACGGTGTTTGAAAGTAAACCATCTGGCTTATCACTGTCTGCCAGTTAACATGTGTCTACCCACATCATATCGATGTCCAAAATTCTTGTACTAAAAAAAGGGAAACAAAACATGACACAATTGCTACATTTAAAAAGTTAAACCCTTTTAAATAGATACCCCCAATGATGCACATGAGTTACACAGAGAAGTATTATATAGTGACACAAAAGCTATGGCAGAGGTTACCCCTCACGAAAGAACATTACAATTACACAATAGTTACCTACCATGATGCCCACAAGTTACCCAGTACGATGCCCACAAGTTACCCAAAAGGAAACATAAAAGTTAAACAAGAGTTTCTTCAACATCCTTCAACATGAGCTGTTTCATTTGCAGCTACATGGAAAAAAATATTATAAGGGAATAAGAATGCAAATTTAAAATCAGCTACCCCCACGTGGAAAAAAATTATCCACATGGTTATCACCTATACAAAGTAAAAGACGCATAAAAAAAATACCTTGATAACGCAACATCACAACATCCAAACATATGATAGTAGGAATATGTATTCTTACAAACCAAATAAAAATACAATGTTTACACAAAAGATTAACATATAAAAAAGTTCATATGACTACTGCTACCGCCATAACCAACAGAGAAAGCTCCATTTCGCAAAGGACACAACAACCTCCAATGAAAACACTACCAGGTTCACCAACCACCAACAAGAAATTAATACACGAAATATGGGGGCTTCATACGTTCAAAATAGGTTTATTAAGAACATCCGCCAGATTTCTTCAATAACATCATTGGATGACAAACGAGAGACAACACATGCCACATTTTAATCCGCACATAAAAATGCACCTTATAAGTTACACTTAACCCCCCTCCCCTCCAAAACCACCCTAACCAACCCCTCCCCCTATCCACTAATGTACAATAGCATGCACACAAATTAAACATGTTATGATGGAAACACATTAGAAAAATTCAACATGCAAAATCTAGTACAAAACAAATACAGACCCATATAAAAGTACTCCCTCCGTCCACTTTTATAAGGAACACTTCCTAGCATTTGAATAGTAAGAAGTGAGCCTTATAAAAGTGGACGGAGGGAGTATAGAAGTTAAACACATGAAAGTTATGAAGTTACCACCTTCAAATGACATTAGTAACCCAATGTACACTAGTGGAAACAACCCCTCTCGTCCAGGGGGCCGGGGGGCAGCTGTCCCGGTTGCAGCCAAATCCGGGACAAATGCCCTGCATTGGTCCCGGTTCGTGCGCCCGGGGCAACAGGAATCGCCTGGGCGCATTGGTCCCGGTTCGTGGGGGGCATATCGGTCCCGGCTCGTGCCACGGACCGGGACCAATGCCTAGCCACAGGCCACGTGGCACGCGCATGACCTGTTGTCCCGGTTCAGTCCACGAACCGGGACCAATGCCCCCTTCCCCTATATATACTGCCCCAGCCCCCCCTCCTTCCATCTTTTTTTTTTGCTTGGAGGTGTGAGAGAGTGTGGTGTTGCTGTTTTTTTTTTACTATGCACACGAGGTGTTCGACGAAATTCCCGAGACGCACACAAGCTCACTGAAAATGGTTTCTTCGACCGAGGTTAACAAATTATCTTTTTCATCTGTAACTGATACATAAAAAAGTATTATTTGTCTATGTACTGTGGTTATCTCTGTATTAATATGTATTTTGATAGACTTAATTATATGATGCAGATGGATGCACGGCAGCGATGGATGTACGGTGACCGACGCACCTCCGAGTATATGGCAGGCGTGAATGCATTTCTTGATGTAGCTCAGGCGAACAAAGATAATGGCTTCATGTGTTGCCCATGTGTTGATTGTCGGAACGTCAGAGAACATTCTTCCGAAAGAATCCTTCACGGCCATCTACTTCGGAGAGGTTTCATGCCCAGCTATAATTGCTGGACCAAGCATGGAGAAAGAGGGGTTGTGATGGAAGACGATGAAGAAGAAGAAGAAGATCCTTTGTTCCCTGAATACGACGATACTGCAATGGAAGAGAATGCAGAAGAAGGAGGTGATCAAGAAGAGGCATCAGAAGAGCCCGATGATGATCTTGGCCGAGTTATTGCTGATGCAAGGGAAGACTGTGAAAATAGATTGGAGAGGTTGAAACTGGACAACATGTTACAGGATCACAAAAAATTGTTATACCCAAATTGCGAAGATGGTAGCACAAAGCTCGGTACCACACTGGAGTTGCTGAAATGGAAGGCACAAAACGGTGTGACTGACAAGGCATTTGAGACATTACTTCAACTAATGAAGCCAAAACTTCCAAAGGATAACGAATTGCCTGAGAGTACGTACGAAGCAAAGAAAGCTCTCTGCCCTCTAGGATTAGATGTGCAGAAGATACATGCATGCATTAATGACTGCATTCTCTTCCGCGGTGAGAAGTACGAGAATTTGGATGAATGTCCGATATGCACTGCACTGCGGTATAAGATCAGAGCAGATGATCCTGGTGATGTTGACGGCGAGCCCCCCCGTAAGAGGGTTCCTGCTAAGGTGATGTGGTATGCTCCTATAATACCACGGCTGAAACGTCTGTTTAGAAACAAAGAGCATGCTAGGTTGTTGCGATGGCACAAAGAAGACCGTAAGAAAGATGGAAAGTTGAGGCACCCCGCCGATGGATCGCAGTGGAGAAAGATCGAGAGAGACTTTCCAGACTTTGCAGGAGAGGCGAGAAACTTATGGTTTGGTCTAAGTACAGATGGCTTTAATCCTTTTGGGGAGCAGAGCTCCAGTCATAGCACTTGGCCTGTAACTCTATGTATGTACAACCTTCCTCCTTGGTTGTGCATGAAGCGCAAGTTCATTATGATGCCAGTTCTCATCCAAGGCCCGAGGCAACCTGGCAACGACATTGATGTGTATCTAAGGCCATTAGTGGAAGAACTCTTAGAACTGTGGGGCAAACCAGGTGTACGTGTGTGGGATGAGAACGAACAAAAGCCATTTGACCTACGGGCGTTGCTTTTCGTGACCATCAATGATTGGCCAGCTCTTAGTAACATTTCCGGTCATACAAACAAGGGATACAATGCATGCACACACTGTTTAGATAAGACTGACAGTGTTTTTTTGGATAAATGTAAAAAGGTTGTATACCTGGGGCATCGTAGATTTCTTCCGATCAAGCATCCCTTAAGGAAAAAAGGAGGGAAGCCTTTCAGAGGTGAGGCAGATAACCGAAAGAAGCCTGAGCTCCGTAGTGGTAATGATATATTCGATATGGTCAAGGACCTAGAAGTAATCTTTGGTAAGGCTGCTGGCAGCCAACCAGTTCCGTACGGCCCTGATAAGCGGGCACCCATGTGGAAGAAGAAATCTATATTTTGGGAGCTACCCTATTGGAAAGTTTTAGATGTCCGGTCTTCGATCGACGTGATGCACGTGACAAAGAATCTATGTGTCAATCTGCTATGCTTCCTGGGCGTGTATGGGAAGTCAAAAGATACGCCTGAAGCACGGGAGGACCAGCAACGTATGAAAGACCCAAGCAACAAGCACACAGATACAGGGCTCCATTCCTTAAGCAGCTACGCTCTTACTAAAGCAGAGAAGGAAATATTCTTTGAAGTCCTTTACAGTATCAAGGTTCCGTCTGGCTTCTCGTCGAATATAAAGGGGATAATAAACATGGCAGAGAAAAAATTCCAAAACCTGAAGTCTCATGACTGCCACGTGATTATGACGCAATTGCTTCCGATTGCATTGAGGGGGCTTCTACCGGAAAATGTTCGAGTACCCATTGTGAAGCTATGTGCATTCATGAATGCAATATCTCAGAAGGTAATCGATCCAGAAATTCTGACAAGATTACAGAGGGATGTGGTCCAGTGTCTTGTTAGTTTTGAGTTGGTGTTCCCACCATCCTTCTTCAACATTATGACTCATCTCCTTGTTCACCTATGTGAAGAGATTCATATTCTCGGTCCGGTCTTTCTACACAATATGTTCCCCTTTGAGAGGTTCATGGGAGTCTTGAAGAAATATGTTCATAACCGTGCTAGGCCAGAAGGAAGCATCTCGAAGGGCTATGGAACAGAGGAGGTCATTGGGTTCTGTGTTGACTTTATTCCTGACCTTAAGACAATTGGTGTTCCTGAATCGCGGCATGAGGGGAGACTGAGGGGAAAAGGAACGCTGGGAAAGAAAACAATGATACCTAGGGACGGGCATTCTTTGACCAAAGCACACTACACAGTTCTACAAAATTCTTTGTTCATGGCTACGTATGTCGAGGAACACAAGAATATTGTACGGTCTGCAAACCCGGGGAAGGATGACTCATGGATTAAACGCGAACACATGGAGACTTTCGGAAGTTGGTTGCAAACACGTCTTATAAATGACACCACTGTTGAAGATCAGCTATACATGTTGGCAGGGTCACCATCTTCGACTATTGGGAGTTTTCAAGGGTACGAGATAAATGGAAATACATTTTACACGAGCTCCCAAGATAAGAAGAGCACCAACCAAAACAGTGGTGTCCGCTTTGATACAACAAACGAGAATGGAAAAACTGACACATACTATGGTTACATAGAGGAGATATGGGAACTTGACTATGGACCTTCTTTTAAGGTCCCTTTGTTCAAGTGCAAATGGGTCAACCTGAATGGAGAAGGGGTAAAGGTAGACCCTCTTTATGGAATGACAACAGTGGATCTCAACTGTATTGGTTACAATGACGAACCATTCGTTCTAGCCAATGATGTGGCTCAGGTCTTCTATGTGAAGGACATGTCTTCCAGACCGAAGAAAAGAAAAAATAAGGGAACAATTTCATCATACGATGAGCCGAAGCGTCACATAGTTCTCTCAGGGAAAAGAAACATCGTGGGAATCGAGGACACGACAGACATGTCAGAAGATTATAATAAGTTTGTTGAAATTCCACCCTTCACAGTGAAATCTGACCCCACCATCCCGTTAAATAATGAAGATGCTCCATGGTTACGGCCGAAGCGATCATAAGCAAGGGACACGAAGAAAAGCTGGCAAGCATTATTGTTCCACCATCCCACTTTTCTGTTTCTCTCTCCTCCGTATGTTGGTGATGTGTAATAATAAGCGTGGAATACATGATCATATAGTTCTGTTTGATTAGTATTTTGTATTGACCAGTAAATAGCTGACAACTATGACCCATGTCCGAATACATTTCGAAGTGATAGTACGGATAACATCCTGACAGATATTGCAGGATTATAACTACTTTTAATATGTAGTATCTGTTGACACACGGTATAGAACAAGCGATATATTCCGCGCACACATTGCAGGCACACCATATTAATTTGAGGCATTGGAGGAGAAGACACATGAAGACAGTGATTTGAGTTGAGATAGGTGAAGTTAATAGGAGGATTTTGAGGGGTTGGTGGGATCAGACACAAACTGGCACTTTAATTGAGATTGCC
This sequence comes from Alopecurus myosuroides, assembly GCA_028641055.1. NCBI lineage: Eukaryota > Viridiplantae > Streptophyta > Magnoliopsida > Poales > Poaceae > Alopecurus > Alopecurus myosuroides. The sequence continues at coordinate 478,258,941 of CM054058.1, forward strand.
GACGTGAAGTCTCTCACTAATGATAGCGTGCACGGAAGGCAATTCATTCCAAATTGATACTGTGGGTTGCCACTTGTCGGTGTTGAAGAACATGTTTCCCAATGGTGTTAATGTGGTGTCCTTATTCTCCGGTATTGGAGGAGGAGAGATAGCTTTGCACAGGCTTGGCATCCACATGAAGACAGTGATTTGAGTTGAGATAGGTGAAGTTAATAGGAGGATTTTGAGGGGTTGGTGGGATCAGACACAAACTGGCACTTTAATTGAGATTGCCGACGTGAAGTCTCTCACTAATGATAGCGTACACGGAAGGCAATTCATTCCAAATTGATACTGTGGGTTGCCACTTGTCGGTGTTGAAGAACATGTTTCCCAATGGTGTTAATGTGGTGTCCTTATTCTCCGGTATTGGAGGAGGAGAGATAGCTTTGCACAGGCTTGGCATCCACATGAAGACAGTGATTTCAGTTGAGATAGGTGAAGTTAATAGGAGGATTCTGAGGGGTTGGTGGGATCAGACACAAACTGGCACTTTAATTGAGATTGCCGACGTGAAGTCTCTCACTAATGATAGAATTGCATAATCTTGAAAAAACCTTTGCCTTGATCGTCCAAGATGTCCCAGTAGTGGTGCTCAGCGCCTTGTCTGCATGTTTCACAGGACATGCCCATTTTACAGTGTAGAAACATCTACAGAAAAGAGCAAACATCTGTAAAATAGGCAGAGGAGAAGTAGAATCAGGTAGAGAAACATTAGAGCCGATGAGAAGTACAAATAGCATATGGAGAGAAACAAGGTTTAAAAGATATTGCTAGGTGCTTCCGGCCAAAAGATTATCAAATCAAAGTTTTGAAATTCTCAAATCAAACCATAAGTTCACAAAGCATACGCAAACATTGACCGTTACCAACCTGAGCCGCAAGGAGCAGTAGAGCAGAGCAGAGCAGACTCTAGAGGATGGACAAGCAGCCAGGACTGACATCGACTCTAGAGGATGAACAAGCCACCCTACTTCTACTATGAAAATGAGGCCCTAGCTCCAAAAAGTGTATGGGTGGAAATTTCCAGAAATTTGTATGACACAGAGCCGGAGTTTGTGGATTCTAAGCACTTCTGTGCAGCTGCTCAAGAAAGAGGCTACATCCATAACTTCCATAATTTATATTCAAATTATATACAAATGAAAAAATAATTAATAGTTTCAATAGTTAGAATAATTATTTAGTTAAACGAAAAATGGATTTAAATTAGTTTTGCAAATTCTAGCATTTTTCATGTTGGAATTTTTGTCAAATTTGGAAGTATATAAAAGTTGTTAATGTGCAAACTTAACACTTTTCAAATTTTGGCGCTAAAAAATTTTGGGCGCGCAGGGGTGCCACCGAAATTCGAAATTTGTTTTTGGTCCCGGGCCGTGGTACCAACCGGGACCAAAGGGGCTCTAGTCCCGGTTGGTGGCACGGGCCGGGACTAAAGGCCCATGTGTATAAAAAGCGCGGCCCTCTCTCCAGGCCGAGCGGACACCCCAGGGGCAGGTACGAGTGGATATGGCTGGGCGAAGCCCTGCCGGCGGCGGGAACGAGTGGATATGGCTGGGCGAAGCCTTGCCGGCGGCGGCGGGAACGAATGGACTAGGGACACAGTAGATTAGGGAAACACAACTTCTATTAAAATAAGGCCAGGGGCCTTGCTTACATAGGGGCGGCGCGGCCACAGGCGGCCGGCCGTACTTGCATAAGGGGCGGCGGCGCGGCCACAGGCGGCCGGCCGTTTCTTGGGGGGGTTGCTAGGGGCGTTGTCTATATAGAATAGGGGGGCGGGGCGCGGCCACAGGCGGCCGGCGCCAATCTAGTCGTCCTCGTCGTCGGAGAGGCTTACGTAGGCGGGTGGCTGCCACAGGTGAGCAGGCGGCTGGGCCGGGCTCGCCGGGGCTGGAGACATCGGGGGCATCAGGGGAGCGTACGGCGGCGACGGGGGCAGCACCTCCTGCGGCAGCGGCGGCGGCGGGGGCAGCTCCTCCTCCTGCTCGGGCGACCCCGGCGCCCAAACGCCGCCGGTCCAGGCCCAGCTCATGCCATACTCCAGGCCTGGTGGGAGCGGCTGCGGCTCCGGCATGTCCTCGGACGCCTCCAGCTCGGCGTTCATCGCCTGCCACCAGGGGATGGCAGGCTCGTTAGGGGGTGGCGGCGGCGGCATGGCGGCGGCGTCGGCGGCGGCGGCGGCCACGACACGCTCCCACCTCTTGATCTCGTCGTCGATGAGGGAGCGGCGGGAGGCCTCGCAGGCCTTCTCCATGGCGGCCCGGAGCTCGGGGTCCTCCTCCCCGGAGAAGTCCTCCGGCTCGTCCACGAGGAGCCATAGCTCCCTCTCCCGGCCGGGCGCTGGCGGGGGGTAGTCGTCCACGTTGGCCTCGAGGGGGGCGGGGATGAAGGAGCGGCGGCGCTGCTCGTGCTCCTGCTCGAGCCAGGCGGCCCAGTAGGGGGAGCCGCGCGCGTACATCCGCTCCCTGCGGACGGGGGCCGGCAGGAGCTCGCGCCGGCGCTCGATCTCCTCGAGCAGCGCCGCGCCGGTCGGGGCCGGCGGCACTGGGATCCGCTGGGGATTCAGGTGCCAGCCGTCCGGGAGGTGCACGTCGTTGTAGAACACCGGAGTGGCATTGTTCCAGTGCCACTCCGCCTCGTCCACCCGGACGTACCGGCGGAACCGTTTGCCCGGGGGCGCGGCGCGGGGCGGCGGGCGTGCAGCCGGTGGTGGCGCGGGGACGCGCGGCACCCCGCCGAGGCGGACACCTCCAGGGCCGTAGCCGAAGGCCTCCGCCGGCGGGGGCGGGATGCGGCCGGCGCCGCTCGACGAGCCTCCGTCGTCGTTCCTTGGGCGCTTGCCGGAGTTCGAGAACCAGCGGGACATGGTGGCGGCTAGGGTTGCTTTGCCAGGGACGCGTCCGGGGTGGGTGGGTTGTACGGGCGGCGGGGGGCCTTTAAAAAGGACCCGGGGTGGGCTGGCATGCCAACCGGCGGCCTGAACGTGGCGGCGGTTGCAGGCGGCCATGAATGCGGGGAGCCGAGGCGTGGCGCGTGGGGAGTGGGGCGCGGGAAGCCGAGGCGGGGCGGGAAGACGAGGCGGACAGCGGCCCTTTGACCGTCCTTCGGTCTTAGTTTAATGGACCAGGCGAACCAGCCACCAGGCCGCTGGTCAGTGGCCCCTGTTGACTGGCCATAATAACAGACGCGGGCCAGTGGGCACTTCGAACCGTTGACTGTCCATAAATAAAAGACGCGGGCCAGTGGGCCTTTTTGACTAAAAAATGTGTCAGTGGGCTTAATTAAAGACGTGGGCCTGGAGCGGTTGGGGAAGGGGAGGCCGGTTGGCGATTGCGAGGCAGGAGAAAAAAAAACGAACAAAAAAAACCTGCCGCGGCAGGGAAAATGGGCGGACTTTATTCTTTTTTTAAGAAGGCATCCATCCCGGTCCCTAAAACGAACCGGGACGAACTCCCTCGCGGTCCCTGGCCCAGAGTCGCCACGTGGGCCAGCCTTACCATCCCGGGTCCTGGCACAACCGGGACCAATGGGGAGGGCCATTTGTCCCGGCTAGCCCATCCCGGTTGCGCAACTGGGACAAATGGCCCTTACGACCCGGGACAAAAGGCCCTGTTTCCACTAGTGGTAGAAATAACGTGAGTATAAAAATTACTACAAAAGACATATATAGAACCCACTAATCTGAACACCTAAAAGTACCCCACACATACAACATACAAAAATAAACATAGTTTCTTATTAGATTACCACACATATGACCTACAAGTGACCCACACTATAAAATATAAATTACCCACAACCATGTAACACCCATCTCACCCAACATTTATCATGTAAATTTACATCTCTTTGCACCACATAAAAAAACACCCCCCCCCCAAACAAAAATACATATAGTACAGGCAAAGAATAAACGAAATAAAAGACAAATAAAATTTAGAAAAAGGTAATTGTATAAACGAAAATTACCAGGAGGCGCCTAGGACAAGGGGAGAGTTTCAACATCTTCGAATATATGAAATAAATTCCCTGGCTCATGCGCACTTCCAATATCACTAGAAGGCATGGGGGCAGCTCTGTCAGAAGGTGGGACACTTAGGCCTGTCAGTGGACACGTCCACGGATGTCCGTGGGCATGCCGCTTTGCCCACTTTGATTAAACGGGACTAATATTTTGCCCATTTTTGACCAGTTAATTGCGGCGGCGTCCGTCAAACCCGATTAGCCAGGCCGTCGCCTTCTCCCATGCTGCAGTCAGCGCCGGCCGGAACTCTGTCCGGCCCATCTTCCGCCGGCCAACTAACACAGGTCATGGGCGGCTGGGACTAGCTGTCACGGAGTACCAAGGCAGCACGCTAGAAGATGCTCTATCTCCTCGTCGGCGTCGCCATTATCGCGCTCTGGTGGCGGCCGTGGCTGTCGATCGATTGGATATGGAGCGAGGAAAGTTGAGTCCTCTGTTCCCCGTGAGACGATGGGAGGAAATAATTGGGCTTAATTGGACGGAGGGTTGGCCGCTACAGCCCACCAATTAATCACAGTCTACCGTGGATGTCCACGGACACGATTAAGCGGGCACGGGCAGACGGCTCCGTGGACAGCCCGCCCCCACTTACAGCCTGAGGGACACTGCTATGGGCATGGACAGTTGCGCTGGCAGAAAATGTAGAAGGCAGAGGGGCGGGTATGGCTGAAACACTTGCACTGACAGAAGGAGAATCCACATGAACAGCTTCAGGAGACTGTCTTGTAAAGTTCCACATGGGTGGATCTATCTGACTGAGAAAAGTCCTATCCTTTTTTGTTCCATCTCCCTCAATGCTGACATCAACTTCAGAAGGGACTCCCTCAGCACATGCAGCTTTTGATCCATCATTAACAACCTGACCCTGTGGAACTGCATCCATAAAAAGAGTTGTAGCGGGTACAAAACATTTCCAGCAGCATCGACATACGAACCAGGGTGGACGAGGGGGTCAGCAATCTTTGTAGCGGTTGTAACGACGACATCAGTTAAAATTGCTGCAACACTACCAGAAGCAGCTGGGATATATGGTGCCCCAGTAGTAGATATGGTACAAGGTCCTGCAATGAATTGTGGACATCCAACAAAAGAAAAAAGTTAATTCACGAAAAAGTGTTTTCAAAAATAAGACTAAGGTACACTAGAAAAAACAAAGACTGGTTACCTGCAATGTCATGCTCACAGGAACCAGCCACACTAGTGACCGCATATGCATAGTGCAATTTTGCAAGACGAGGGGATGCCCTAGTAGATTGGGCCGTCTTAGAAGAAGTCACTCTATAAGAATAAAATATGAGCAAAAATAATAAGCAACATACATTGTAGTGCAAGAAAATATAAAAGGTAGAAGGCTTCAAGAATAATGCTATCCCAAGCGATGATTATGAAGTTACCCACAAAAGAAGTGGACAGTTACCCTAGGAGAGAACTAAAAGTTACCCACAAAATATTATAAAGTTACCCACAACAGATTATAGAATTACCCCCCACTATTAAAAAGGAGTAACACCACATGAGAAAATGTATATAATTACCAAAAATGGATGTACTACATATAAAGATTTAAAATACACATAAAGAAATTAAATACTGAAGATTTATCCTAGTTATTAAAGTACCTCATCGGTGACTCTAGATTCGTACCAACTTTACCACCCTTCACAACCTTCACCACAGCCTCATCGGTGACTCTATAAACATAAATGTGAGAAAATTAATAAGTGGATGCACGTGTAGCCCTCGGAGCAAGAGATGATCATGTAGCCCTAGGAATCCTAGGCGGAGGAGGCACACATGCAACATTAGGGGCGGGAGATGCACGTGAAACCCCCGCAACAGGAACACTTGAGCTAGGGGCACTCGAGCTAACACCAGATAGAATTTTTTTTGTCAACATGACCAAACTGATTTGCCATGTCAACTCTCACTTTCCCATGCAAATTCGTCCAGCCACCGACAAGGGAGCCCATTAATCCAACAATGCCAGAAGAAAAAGCAGCGATAATGTTAGAAACCTCTTCCTTATCATGCAGAAAATAAAAAAGCAAAAATCAATACATAAGAAGAAGTAGAAGTGATAGCAAATGAATAAATAACAAAAAAGGCATGTCAGTTTAAAATATATGGACATAGCTAGAATACCTCGTTTGTGCTGACGGATCAACGCATGTGTCGAACAACTTATTACGCCTCAAGCACCACCAAAAAGAACGAAGTTCAACCCAAACTCAGGTTTAAGCTGTTGGAAAAAAATGACAACATATAGTTACCCAACCAAAATGAGAAAAGTTACCCACAGGAAAATAAGAAAGTTACCCTACCGAATTAGTAATAGTTATGCATCAGATTAAAAAAAGGAAATTACCCATTGGAAAATGGGAAAGTTACCTCAAGTTTTCCATATGACTTCCTATATGTTTTCATATCAGCCAATAGAACAACATGAATATTTTTTTGGACCAGATGTTACGAGCAAAAGGACCATCAGGCAAGTTGAGGCCTAACCTTCTCACATGAAGAGAGTCAACGTACGATAACTGTTAGGGCAAAAAAAATGAAGAATAAAAAACATATAAACTACATCAAAGTCAAAACTACCAAACACATACAAAGTTACAGTCGCAAAAAAACAATGTTCAGGATATCGCTTATCGGGAACTTATCGGTCGACCCCCGATAATAGGTAAATCGGCCGATTTATCGAAATATCGGAATATCGGTCTAAATATCGGAATATCGACCGAAATATCGGTCGATTTATCATATAGGCCAGACACTGGTAAGCGATAAATCGGCCTTTATCGTAATATCGGCCGATATCCTTAACAGTGCAAAAAACAATGGTCATATATGAAAGTGAAAGAGACATTCCTGTGAATATTTGCCAACAGAAAGCTCATCATGCAAACGGTCAGCGACAAACTAGCACAAATTGTACTTGGTAAAATTTCCAACGTCAGCCTGCATGGAATAAAAAGGGAAAGAAAAACAGGTTATAAATAGAATAATAACAATCAATCTACTACTAAAGCATAAAATGTGGACAGAAGAACCAAACAAACTATAGATAAAAATACACAATCTAAGTTACCCCATCAAATGGGAATAAGTGATACACCTAAGCTAGAGTTACCCATGAAAAGAGTTAAAAGTTACCCATGTACAAAGATAGAAGTTATCCACCTAAGCTACTGAAAAATAACCCTAAGAAAAAGAAAAACATCAGAGCAGAAAAGAAACATATCACCAGGCCAACAAAAAAACTTACCATCATAGCGTAACACCTGTTGCTAACATGATTCTTCGTTGTAGGCGCAAGAATAGTCGAAACAACATACATCAACCAAGCCTGCTTGAATGCCAAATCACCTTCTTTCAAACCTTTCGGAATCTGGAAAACTCGAGTGGTAGAGGGTGCAGTGCCTTCCCCAAGGAAAAGTGCAGGGGCAAGCAAAGCCTCAATTTCCGCATTTACAGAATAGACGAAAGGCTCAGGACCACGAGGTAAGCCAAGAGTGCGGTAAACTGAATGTGCATTCAAAGGTATTCTTCCTCGCCTAGGGATAACAAACTCACGTGAATCTTTGTCATATCTCTCTGCGAATCACTTGATGACACCATAATGCAATTTTCTGCAGTTGACGTCAAGGAAACTACCAAGCTCCATATCGATCACTACATCTTTCTGTTTTTGTGTGAAGAACGTGTATAGCTTGGTTATGGCAATTGGGGAAGCCCTATTCCGCACACATTTGTTGCCCTCTGCTACACCGTCATCATCAAAAGCACCAGCAGCCTTCCGATTCTTCAACACATTGATACGTCTCCAACATATCTATAATTTCTGATGTTCCATGTTGATATTATGCCAATTGCTACATGTTTTCTCCCTTCTTTATAACATTTTTACATGTTTTTCGGGACTAACCTATTAACAAGATGCCAAGTGTCAGTTCCCTTTTTTCCGCTGTTTTTTATTTCAGATTTTTTTTTTTGGAAATATTCTCGGAATTGGACCCCGCGAATCCCGAAGTTCCTATTTTTCCTGGAAGCATCCAGAAGTCCGAAGAGGAGTCGAAGACGGGAACCAGGGGACCCTCACCATAGCCAGGCGCGCCCCCCTTGGCCGCGCCTGGGTGTGGTGAGGCCACCCTGGTGGCCCACCGACGTCGCCCTTTGGCCTATTTATTCCCCTCCGAAGGAAAACCCTACGAACGTGATAAAAAATCCCCGAAAAGTTCTGCAACACCCGTTGTCGTCAACCATAGATCAGGGGGTTCTAAAGCTCTCTCCCGATACCCTACCGGAGAGGAGATCATCACCGAAGGCCTCTTCATCACCATGCCTGCCTCCGGAGTGATGCGTGAGTAGTTCATCCTTGGAAAACGGGTCCATAGCAGTAGCTAGATGGTTGTCTTCTCCTCCTATGCCTCAATGTTTAGATCTCGTGAGCTGCGTAACATGATCGAGATTGTTCTTATGTAATTCTATGTGTTGTGTTTGCTGGGATCCGATGAATATTGAACTTATGCCAAGTTGATTATAGTCTTTATTGCATATGTTATTTGTGATATGGCATGCTTTCCGTTGCTAGTGGTTGCTTTGGCCATGTAGTTGCTAGTGATTCCAAGAGGAAGTATTTATGCTTGATAGTTGGGTTCATGCCTCCTTTTCGCATGTCCTCGAGTGACAGAAACGTGACGGGGACGATGTGTTGTTGCCACTAGATAGAAAATAGCGGTGTGAGTGCCCGTGTGCACAATCATTGCTTACTTACACATATTGCTTAATGCGATTATCTGTTGCTTGCAACTTAATACCTGAGGGGGTCGGATGATAACCCGAGGGTGGATTATTAGTCATAGATGCAGTTGGATTACGGTCTATGTATATTGTTGTAATGCCCGCACTAAATATCATAGTAGTCATCATGTCATGAATGTACACTACGGTGTAACATCTATTTTTCAATTGCCTAGCTGTAATCTGTTCACCCATAATGCTATCTTTTATGGAGAGACACCACTAGTGAACCTATGAACCCCGGTCCATTTTCCTACACTGTTAAACAAACCACTACAATTCGCTGGTTTCTTTACTTACTGCAAGGATACATCATTTTCCACACTATAGGTCTAATCTTTGTTTTCAGCAAGACCGGTGAGATTGACAACCCACTGTACCATTGGGACAAAGTATTTTGGTTGCGTTGTGTGCAACTTCCGTGTTGTTGCTGACATCGGTGAGGCGCCATCACCACCGTCAGTGGCATCAACCTTCCGAAGATTCTCTTTCTCCTACTGGATTGATAACCTTGGCTTACCGCTACACTAATCACACCCTCCTCTTGGGGTTCCCAACACGCCATCACAAGCATCAACAATGTCTGGCGCCGTTGCCGGGGACTTAAAATTCATCATCATCAAGAAGTCTCCATGTCAAGGCACCATTAAGGCGTAGCAGAACACATCACCACCAACAGCACTCTGACTTTGAACAATTGCACCCTCGAGAACCCTACGTTTTTTTGCACCATTGTAACTCCCTGCAATCACAAAATGAGGTTGCACTACTTACAATGGGAAAATGGAAGACAACAAGTTATGAAAGAATAAACATGACACAAGCTTGCCCTGATAACACATAACATGACAACTAATCAACAGAAAATCATAAAACAAAAGGACACAACCCTGCTACTAGTAGTCCTTAATCTGAAAAAACAAACTTAAAACACAAACTACACACAAAAGGGGATGTAGGAAAACATTCAAAATACAAGTTCAGACCGGAAAAACCTCAAAAGTAACAATGCTCATAGAGAAAAAAATTGCCCAAAGCAAGCAAGGTAACTATGTTGATTTGGTGATGATAACTATACCATAAACATATGGATAACTGCAGAAGTAATAGATGGGTAACTATTATTTAGAGAGTAGGCTAGCCAATATCGATTTCGAAGTGATAACTATACCCACACTATGGGTTACAAAAAAAATAGTAGGGAACTTGCGGATTGCATGGACTCGAGGTCTTCCTCAATGACTATGACGAAATGTAAACAAGTACACCTTAAGGCGCCCAAACAAATGGACATGGACCGGGGCAACGGCATGGTTGATGACGCCATCGAGCAACACGCGAAGCACGGACAGCCAACACATAAGAAAATATTTAAAAAAAAATGCACAAAAACTGCCCTGATTGAGATAAGCATGTCCACCAAACATACACACATACACAAACATATTGAGGTAAGCAAGTAACCAAAAATGGTGAATGGATGAACAGTGTGCATGCCTAGCAAGTCCTGAGTGATGTACTCCAAATAGAGCTGCTGCATTTAGTGGATTTATTTAGTGGATTTGATGGAGAAAAACACAGCATGAATTTCTGGAAAAAAAAATAGGGACCGAAAATCTGCCAATACGAAATCTTAAACCACAATCGATTCTTCGTTCAAAAAAATGGGACGGGAACGACGACGAACTACATAATAAATGCACGGAAAACCCTAGGACCCTATGGCGATTTAGAGGCGGAAAATGGGAGGTTCGCCGCTGATTAGCTAAAGTACAGACACCCGATTGAATGAACTGCGGACAGGCGGCGAGGCTCACCACCGGAATCCGCGGAGAGGCTCACCTGCTGCTGGAGCGCCGCCGGCTGAGCACGCAGCGCGATGGACACCCCCGGAGCACCTCTTCATCCCCTAGAACCGCCGGAATCCGTGGAGAGGCTCACCAGCTGCTTGAGCGCCGCCGGCTGAGGAATCCGCGTAGAGGCTCACCTGCTGCACCTCCTCGCCTGATTAAATTTCGTCGGAACCCTCAAACAACGACGGCGCGGGCGAGGAAACGGCGAATCGCTAGAGAGAGACGCGTGGCGACGGCGGAGTGTCGTTACCTTCCACGTGAAAGGTGGGGAACGGATGACAAGTGGAACTGCGAGTTCCTGTCGGCATCCCAGGCAATGCAGCGTGGCAGTTTAATTCGCTCTCCCGCGTAACCACGATCCTGGGCGCTCATTTGCTCGATGATCGAACGGCTAAAAGCACGTTCTGCGCAAGACGAAAAGTACCGACCGTTCTGAAATTAGAAGTTCCATTTTTTTTTGAAATTTGTATTCAGGTTTAATTCCATGGACTTTCTCCAAGCAAGCAAGACGTGCGCCATCCAAACTGAGAGGAACAAATTAATAATTAACAAAACCGAGCGGGTATTGATCCATCCAACTCGCAACTAGCAAACGGCGCCACCTGAGCCTTTCAATCTATTAGGTACGCGCCGTATTGCCTAGATCGATATCAGGCCACCGGCAACGATCGATATGGAGCTACCCGACGACGTGCTCGCAAACATCCTCCGCCGCATACACCCGCCGCGCGAGCTCGCCGCGTGCAGGCGCGTTGGCAGGGGATGGCGCGCCGTCATCGACGCGCACAAGCTTGTCCTCCCACATCTCCTACCCGGCCAACTGCGAGGCGTCTTCATCAACTACAAAATAAAGAAACAAGAGGATTTGAGAGGCGACTAGAGAGGCGACTACGGCGATGACGCCGGCGATGACGCCGGTAGCCGCTGTCGTTGGTCTCCCCGTCGATCCACCGCTAGGGTCTACCTCTCTGCGCTCGTCGGCGCCGCTGGGAGGACGATTTTGGTGCCTCTCCCCGGATGCATCCGATGTGGAAGAGAACTCAACTACGCGCAAAGGTACGATTTTTACGAATTCTGATCGCTATCTTCTGGACTGCAGAACACCAGAGGTGGATCTTGATCGGGACCTAGCATCGGGAGGGAAGAAGGCTAGGAAGAAGGCTTCACGTCGTTTGAAGAAGGCAGCGGCGCGGAAGGAGTTCCTCTCCTTCAACCTTGCTGCTACTCCAACCAAGTTTAGGGTACCAAAACTCCCTTTGATGGAATCATCTTTCTTTGTGGAAGAAGACCTCATTGAGAGCGAGTGGACCGTGGTCAGTAGGAAGAGATCGCCGGTGCGGGTCGCTGCTCATCGGCGATCCGGAACTAACGCTGTTTCAAATTTTCAGTTACAAAATGGTTTGGGCCTTCGGAGGGCCAATGGATCAGTGGGGACCACTAGGCCTTTTGTGGGCCAGGGTCTACCGAATGCTACAGATACGATTAACGACGTCCGATCACATAATGCCCTAGGGTTACGTTCTCTTCTGAAGGGTTTCTGGTCTCGTGTGGAACCTCAGCCGCCGGCCATGGCTTTCAGAGGGGACGGTCGAGGGAACGGCCCTAACCGTGGGGGATACAACAACTGGAATAATGGAGGGAGGTACAATCAGGAGGGTTTCAATGCTGGCTACAATGGCTTCTCTAGCTTTGAGGAAGGGGGGCCGAGTGGTACCGCGGGTGGAGGATTTGATCAAGGACCTGGTTTCAATGCAGGTAATGGTTTTCCCAACCGGCAGCGAGGAGGTTATAATGCTGGGCGGGGTCGAAGGCCTTTCGACGCTCGTGGCCGTGGTGATTCTAATGCCTTCGTGGCGGGAAGAAACACGGCGGCTTTCTCTCAGAACCAAGGAAACTTTCAGAACCAAGGGCCTAGGTATAATGCGTATGATCACAGAGGTGTTAGGGGTCGCTACGGTGATTCTCGGTTTTCTGGCAGAGGTGCTTTCAACCAAGTAGGGGGTACTTCTTCGACCCCTGTTGCATCAGCTGCCGTGGCGCAACCGGTGGCAGTTGCAACGGTGATTCCTACTGTGCAGCAGGCAGTGCCTACGTCCTCTACTACGAGTGCAGCGGTTGTTGCTATACCGGCTGCTCCTCCTACTACTATTACCGTGGTACCTCCGGTTGTTTCTGAATCAGTCCCTCTGGCTACCGTGGCGAGAGATATTGGGAGTGCTACCATCTCTGCATCTACACTTGCTACTGCTGTCGCTAATGCAGCCCCTAGGAGAACCAAAAAATGCTACAGATGTGGCCTAGCTGGGCACCGCTCAAAGGCATGTAATGTGGCTATGTGTCAAATATGCGAGGGGCCAGATCATGGGGATAGGCGGTGCCATTTGTTGGATAAACCTAAACCCATGATTCAAGTGTTTGGTTATGGTCATGAAGAGCTAATTATTTTTAAATTCCCGTGCACAGAAACTTACAAGCCAAAATTGGAATCATCGGCTGGCTTCGATTGTTGTTTCGGGAGGGGATCTTACTATCCCAGGGATCATTCGTCAGTTGCAACGGTTGGTGCCAACAGAGGATTTTGTGTGGAATGTTATTCGTATGGGGCACAACATTTTTCAGGTGGAATTCCCTAATAGTACCGAATTGGAAAGGTTGAAAATCTTTGGGCGATGCATTGTACCTAATAGTTCTTGTGAGATCACTGTCGATAATTGGAACAAAGAACCAGAACCTGCAGAGGCCCTACCAGAGGTATGGCTGCGCGTGGAAGGTATTCCGAGTCCACATATTGGTGATTATCTTGCTTTATGGGCTGTAGGAGATATGTTTGGTATGACCAAAGAAATTGATATGCCTTTCACTCGAAAACATGGGATTTTGCGTATTCGTATTGGTTGCATTAATCATTGTAAGATTCCTAGGCGTTTCAAGATGTTTATCAAGGATGGTTTCTATAAACTTTCTTTTGAGGTGGAGGAGAATGCACCCTTATTAGTGGATGATGTGGACATGGAAGATGATGAGGGAGATGATGAAAGTGAAGGTGATTCAGATGGTCTTGGTGATGATTTCCAAGATAAAGTTAATGAACTCACTGGTAAAAATAAAGAAGTTTCTACGGATCCGAAACCAAAACAACCTACTGCTAATGATGGTGGCAGTGGTAAGAAACCCATGTCAAACAATGTTCAATTGGGTTTGGTTTTCTCTCCTCTCGTACAAAAGTCTTTTGAGCGTGCTAGGAGGGAAGTTTCTGTTTTATTGTCGGGTGCCAAGTTGGCTCATGATGATTTTGTGGAGAAAGAAGTTGATGTTAATATTGAATTTGATTCGGTTGCACCTGTAGCTGATGGACCTCTGTTGCCCCTGCCGTCCTCTAATGCTTTGGCATCGAGTTCAGTTCCCATTTTTCTTTGAAGCTCACGGCAGAGATGGGGGCTGCGGCAGAAAAGGCAGAGTTTTCACCTATTTCTGCTACCGCGGCAGCGATTCCTGGACGTTTTTCTGCCACGGCACGAAAGGCAGAGATTTCGCATTGTTTTGGGACTGCGGCAGAGTGTTCCGGGGCTTTTTCTGCTGCACGCGGTGCTGCTGTGGGTTTCGATGCTACTGCCTTTGTGGCCACGGCAGAGACTCGGGTCTTTTTGCAACAAGAAAATGTGATCTTGCCGGCCAAGGAGAATGTGACTGATTTTGGTTTTCCTGGGATTTCCGAGGCTACAGTTCAGAAGGAGACTTCCTCTTCCGTTATTAATGGTAATGGCTTAGTGTCATTGTTAGAGGGTATGACTTCTACCTATGTTCCCATTTTAAAACCCGTAGTGTCTACTTGTTTGGATTCTTCTGATTGTGGTACTACTGCAAATGTTGATGCTATCCTTGGCTCGGTTTCGGTGACTAATAATTCCTTGTCTATTTCGGTTGGAGCAGGTGATACTCACAGTGATGCTGGGATTAGTTCCCCTATGTTGGTTCATGATTTACCTCAACCTTCTCAGATGATCAATAGCCCGACCACTCCACTTCCACCATTCCCTTTAGTGGGTTTTGGTAGTTCTTCTTTTGACGGTGCCAGGAAGAAAATTGAGGAATTTGGAGGTATTCTTGACGTTAATACTTCGGGTGTGAGGTCAAGTGGTCGTATACGGGCTCAACCTAATGCGGATGACACGCAATTGGAGAGGGCGATGTTGCTCGCTGCTAGAAGGGACTCGGGGGCAGGTATGAAGTCTTCTATTTCTTGTAAGAATTTATCGATTTTGTCTTTCTCTGATTCCGATATTATTGATAGAGCTACTAGCCTAGGAGTTTCTTTGGGTTCTTCTAGTGCTACCAAGTTAGAGTCTGCTAAACTTATTAAGGATGGAGATTTGCATAGGACTTTATCTATTCTTAATAATAATTTGGATAATCATCATGACCCACAGCCTCGTAGTTTGATTCTTGACAAGATTGCTAGCCTCTCTGAAGATTTAGTAGAGAATGAGTGTTTTCCTAAATCTGTTTCTCCAATTGATTTAGTGGTTGATTGTGAGAAAATTAAGAAAGCTAGGAAAAAGAAGGATTACTCTATTTCCAACAAACGAAGAAGTGTTCGAATTAAGCATTATAATTCTAAACAAGATGCATAATCTGTGTGGGATGTTCTGGAATAGTGAGGGTTTTCGTGACCCAGGTAAACATCATTTTATACAGGAAAGCATCAGAGAGAGAAAACTAGATTTTTTGGCTTTGTCCGAGACAGGAAGATCTCATTTTGCACAATCCTTCTTATCTCACCTAGCTTCGGGCGTGGATTTTGTGTGGTTTTGTTTACCACCTAGAGGTCGGTCAGGAGGGATGCTTATTGGCATAAACTCACTGTCTATTGAGGTTAGGAATGTGGAAGTAGGGGACTTCTCTGTTAAATTATATGTCAAGTCAAAGCATGATGGTTTTGAGTGGATTCTAGTGTCTGTTTATGGGGCTGCCCAGGATGAATTTAAACCAAATTTTTTATCAGAGTTTGTTCGTATATGTGAAAATGAAACATTACCGTTGTTGGTAGGTGGGGATTTTAACATAATACGTAAACCTGAAGAAAAGAATAATGATAATTACAATTCTAGATGGCCTGTTATGTTTAATGCAATTATTCATAGCTTAGACTTGAAAGAGATTGAATTATCGGGTAGACAATTTACTTGGGCTAGCAGGAGAGCAACTACAACTTTTGAAAAACTAGATAGAATTCTTTCTACAGTGGAATGGGAGCAAAAATTTCCTCTAGCAACCGTTCAAGCATTGGCTAGGAATGGCTCGGATCATACTCCTTTGTTTTTGGATTTTGGTGCTCGTGCTCATGTGGGGAATAAAAGTGGTTTCTCTTTTGAGCTTTCGTGGCTTAAAATGGATGGTTTTTTCGAGTTGGTAGCCGCTGAGTGGGGGGCTTTCCACAAGGGGGATACTGCTATTTCGGTTTGGCAAAACAAAATTAGACATCTAAGACGTTTTCTTAAGGGATGGGCTAAGAATCTTAGTGGTAAATTTAGAATTGAGAGGGATAAATTAATCAAGATTATTGAGGAGTTGGATATTAAAGCTGAGAGTATACCTCTGTCTTTGGGAGAGAGGGAATCTCTTCGTCTTGCAAATGATCGTCTTTGTTTTCTTCGTAGAGAGGAAGAAAGTAAATGGGCGCAAAGGGCTAAGGTTAGACATGTGTTGGAGGGGGGAGATAATACTAAATACTTCCATCTTATGGCTAATGGGAAACACCGTAGGAAGATGATTTTTCAGTTAGAACAAGAGGAGGGAACGATTGTTGGAGATGAGGACTTGAGGTTATATATTTCTGAGTACTATAAGAAATTATTTGGACCTTCCACACCTAATAATATCTCCTTAGTGGAGAGTAATATTCAGGATATACCTCAGTTAACTAAACAGGAAAACGATATTCTCACTGCTGATTTCTTAGTGGAAGAGGTTTTTGAGGCAATATCACAGATGGAACCTAACAAATCTCCAGGCCCTGATGGTTTCCCCGCTGAATTTTACAAAACTTTTTGGGAAGTTATTAAAAAGGATTTGATGGCTATGTTTTTTGAGTTCAAGCAAGGTAATCTTCAGTTGTTTAAACTGAACTTTGGGGTAATTACTTTGCTTCCTAAAAAGGATAATGCAGTTCAAATCCAACAGTATAGACCTATTTGCCTTCTCAATGTGAGTTTTAAAATTTTCACTAAAGTGGGTACTAATCGTATTACCCAGATAGTGCAGAAGGTGGTTAGACCATCGCAATCCGCTTTCATGCCCGGGAGAAACATCTTGGAAGGAGTTGTTATCTTGCATGAAACCATCCATGAACTTAATAGGAAGAAGTTGGATGGGGTTATTTTTAAAATTGATTTTGAGAAGGCTTATGATAAGGTTAAGTGGCCGTTTCTTCTTCAGGCTTTACGTATGAAAGGTTTTTCTCAGGGTTGGTGTGATATGATTACTCAATTTGTTCAGGGTGGAAGTGTAGGTATACGGGTTAATGACGCAATTGGCCACTTTTTCCAAACTAAAAAAGGACTTAGGCAGGGGGATCCTCTATCTCCAATTCTTTTTAATATTGTGGCTGATATGCTTGCTATTCTAATTGCTAGAGCTAAGGAATTAGGACAAATTGGAGGTCTTATTCCTGATCTAGTTGAAGGGGGTTTGTCTATCCTTCAATATGCAGATGATACGGTGCTATTCTTAGAGCATGATTTTGATAAGGCTCTAAATCTGAAATTAATCTTGTGTATCTTTGAGCAATTGTCGGGTCTCAAGATTAACTTTCACAAGAGTGAAGTTTTCTGTTTCGGTAAGGCTAAAGAGGTGGAAAACCAGTATAAACAAATCTTTGGTTGTGAGTCTGGTCTGCTACCTTTTAAATATTTGGGCATTCCTATCCACCACAGAAAACTTACTAATTCAGAGTGGCATCCAGTGGAGAGCCGTTTTGAGGACAAACTTGGGTGTTGGAAAGGAAAATTATTATCCTATGGGGATAGATTAGTTCTTGTTAATTCTGTGTTAACAAGTTTACCCATGTTTATGCTTTCCTTCTTTGAGATTCCTAAGGGCGTCCGTAAGAGACTTGACTTTTACAGATCACGTTTTTTCTGGCAGAGTGATGACACCAAGCGTAAATACAGATTAACAAAATGGAATATTATTTGTAGACCCAAAGATCAAGGTGGTTTAGGTGTGGAAGTGCTAGAGCTTAAGAATAAGTGTTTATTGGCTAAATGGCTGTCTAAAATACTTCATGACGAGGGTATTTGGCAGGAATTGTTACAAAATAAATACTTACATAGTAAACCTTTAGCTCAAGTTGAGGCACAACCTACTGATTCTCCTTTCTGGAAGGGTTTAATGAAAGTTAAGAGGGATTTCTTTAGTAGAGGTTCCTTTAGAATTGGTAATGGTGAAACAACTAGATTTTGGGAGGATATTTGGCTAGGCCAAACCCCTTTATCTGATCAATACCCTCTTTTATATCATATTGTGCAGTCTAAAAATATATCGGTTGCGGATGTTTTTCAGAATGCACCACCAATCAATATTTCCTTTCGTAGGAATTTAGTAGGCATTACTTGGGATATGTGGTCTCATTTGTGCTTGCGTCTTATGAATGTCTCTCTGTCCTCGGATAATGATAAGTTTGTTTGGAAACTTACACAGAATGGGAGCTTCTCTGTGAAATCTATGTATGAGGATATGATGAATGGACACACTATTTTTCTCAAAACTTACTTATGGAAACTAAAATTACCACTTAAGATTAAAATTTTCATGTGGTTTTTGGATAGGAAGGTGATTCTGACTAAAGATAATTTAGCAAGAAAAGGGTGGAAAGGTGATATGCATTGTTCCTTTTGTGGGAGTAATGAGTCAGTAGAACATCTGTTTATTTCTTGTCCTTTGGCTAAACTTATTTGGCGAGTGATCTTCTGTACTTTTAATATTACACCCCCCTCCAACGTGACTAATATGTTTGGAAATTGGCTTAATGGGATTGATGTGAAAACTAAGAAAAGGATTAGGATTGGTGTATCCGCAATTTGTTGGGCTATCTGGACATGTAGAAACAATGTTGTTTTTAACAAAAAGAAATATTTTCATGTTCTACAGGTTATTCACTCAGCAGCGCATTGGATCCAACTATGGGCTATTCTTCTGCCTTCAGACCAGAGGAAGCTTATGGTGGATGGCTGCACTCGTCTCCTTACGGTGGCACAGGAGTTTTTCTCCCAATATACGTGGCAGCATCATAATAGGATTTCGTAGTTCTTTTATTTAAGCTGTTTTCGGAATAAGGGAGATATCCTGTTTCATGTAAGGTTTCAACAATGGCTGTAAACTTTTGGATGCTATGAGTTTTAATAATCAATAAAGGCTGTGTGCATCACTCGATGCAGAGGCCGGGGTTCTCCCCATTTCAAAAAAAAAAAAATCAACTACAAGACCTGCCAATTCAAGGCGCACATCTGGAGCGACACCGGATTCTTCGGCCGCACTCCGCTGGGCAGCCTAGACACACGTCTCTCCTCAGCGCCCGCGGCCAGGTGCGCCGTGCTCGACCACTGCAACGGCCTCCTCCTCTGCACGGACCACGACGACTACCAGACGCGCTTCATCTACAACCCGGCGACGCGCCGGTCGTCGGCGCCGCTGCCTCCGCCCCCGCGTGCCGAGGAATCCAGCTGGACGTGGGGCATCCGCCCCGCCGCATACCTTTTGTTCGACCCGGCCGCGGCTCTCAACTACGAGGTGTTCTTGCTCCCTCAGCCGCATCCCAGGCCATGGCCACCCGCGCTAGGAAAGCTAACACCGCCGCCGCCGCCCTTCAACATCCGACGTCTGTTTATGGATGGTGCGGGTGAGTGGCCGGACGTCGAGACGGACGATGATGGAGAGGACTGGATAGTAGACTCGGAGTCCGAAAAATTACTACCACGGAGTAATTCTTACTCTACTGCCTTTCGTGTGTACCGCGAGATACAGGATACGATGAAGCTCATGGAGTGGCCGCCGCCGGTGTATATGGTGCAAGTCTTCTCCTCCGTCACCAGACAGTGGGAAGACAGGGCCTTCGTCCGCGAAGGCGATGCGGCTGGAACGGTAGCGGATATGTGGTACCATCAACCAAGATCTGAGTTTGAATGGAGCATGGGGCCACGTCGTCTGTACGGCATCTCCTGGCAGCGATCACTATATGTACATTGTCACAATGGTTTTCTCACCAGGTATGCTTACCCTACTAGTAATTCTACCCTGCAGCTAGGTATACGAATTATAAGGCAAAATTTTGTGCAGGTTTACGCTACCGACCGGCAAGTATCGTGTCATCCAAACCCCTAAAGCTGTTTGCGAGCATAGCTTTTGGAAAATTCCAAGGCCACACCTGGCAAAGTCTAAGAGCGGGGTTTACTATATCACGACTGACCACACCATCAACCTCCATGTATGGTTACTAAACGATTCAACATCTCATGAAAAACCTGTGTGGGAGATGAAGCATAGTGCAAACCTTGGGCCATCTATTTCTAAACATCTAACACTGCTCTCGCACATAAAACGTGAAGAGATTGACAAGTCTTGGATCCTAGATCATGAGAAAGCACCAACATCGTGGGCCATGGATTGGGAGTTTGATAATAACGACGACGATGATGATGTTGCTAGTATTGAAGAAGAAGAACAAGAAGAAGCCGATGAAAGTGAAGTAGAAGAAGATAACGAACTATTAGAAGCAGATGTTATAGAGAACGGAGGCCATGAAGAAGAAAGTGAAGTAGAAGAAGACGAAGGAGACCAGAACAACGACCCAAATGAGTTGGGCTACCAGTATAATATCACCGAGGGTTGGTTGGACTTGCTAGGTTTGCATCCAGACCAAGAGGTCGTCTTTCTTGGGTTTAAATTTGACAACTGCGCTTACCGTTACTGCCTACGGACCTCTAAGCTGGAATATTTGGGCGATCATGTGCTCACACGAGGCAAATCATCTTTTTACTGGCCATATGTACGGGAGTCATATGTGTACACACCATGCTTGCTTGACCTTCTTTCTGATCATAACGGTACTTGCATTGATTTGAGTTATTGGATATAATAATGATTATTGTACATGTTATATGCTGGACAACTATATTGATATACTTCGTGATTTTTTATTTTTTATCACTAGTGAAAACAGGGGCATTAGTCCCGGTTGGTATGCCCCATTTGTCCCGGTTGTGCAACCGGGATGGGCTAGCCGGGACAAATGGCCCTCCCCCTTGATCCCGGTTATGCCAGGACCCGGGATGGTAGGAATGGCTCACGTGGCGAACCTGGCCAGGGAGTTCGTCCCGGTTCATTTTAGGAACCGGGATGGATACCTTCTCTAAAAAACAAATATTCCGCCCACTTTACCTGCCGCGACAGGTTTTTTTTCGTGTCATTTTTTGGCTCCTGTCTCGCAATCCCCAACCGGCCTCCCCCTCCCCAACCGCGTCCACTGGCCCACGTCTTTAATTAAGCCCACTGGCCACATTTTGGTCAAAGGGCCGACTGGCCCGCCTCTTTTATTGTAAGCCCAGTGGCTACATTCGGTCAAAGGGTCCACTGGCCACGCGGGGTCAAAGGGGCCACTGGCCAGCGGCCTAGTGGCTGGCTCGTCCGGTCCCTTAAATTAAGACCACAGGGACGCGCGGTCAAAGGGCCCACTGGCCGCCTCGTCTTCCCGCGCCTCCACTTCCCCACGCGCGCGTGGCCACGAACGGCACGCCTCGGCTCCCCCCCCCCGCATTCATGGCCGCCTGCAACCGCCGCCACGTTCCGGCCGCCGGTTGGCATGCCAGCCCCCCCGGGTCCTTTTTAAAGGGCCCCCGCCGCCCGTACATCCCATTCACCCCGGCCGCGTCCAAGCCAAAGCAACCCTAGCCGCCATGTCGCGCTGGTTCAAGCGTCCCAGGAACGACCACGAGGCCGGGTCCTCGAGTGGCGCCGGCCAGAGAGGCTCCGGCGTCCCCCGCGCGCCGGCGGAGGCCTTCGGCTTCGGCCCGGGAGGTGTCCGCATTGGCGGGGCGCCGCGCGTCCCCGCTCCACCTCCGGCGGCACGCCCGTCGCTACGTGCGGAAGGAGGAGGCCGAGTGGCACTGGGAGCACGCCACTCCGGTCTTCTGGCCGGACGTCCACCTCCCGGACGGCTGGCACCTCAACCCGCAGCGCATCCCGGTGCCGCCTGCCCCGACCAACGAGGCCGCGCGCGAGGAGATCGAACGCTGGCGCGCGCTCCTGCCGGCCCCCCTCCTCAGGGACCGCGCGTACGCGCCCAGCTCCCCCTACTGGGTCGTCTGGTTCCAGCAGGAGCACGACCAGCGCCGGCGCTCCTTCATCCCCATCGCCCAGGAGGAGGTGAGCGTCGAGGACTACCCCGCGCCACCGCCCGGCAGGGAGCCGGAGCTGTGGCTCCTGGAGGACATCGCCGAGGACGAGGACCCCGAGCTCCAGGCCGGCTTGGAGGAAGCCTACGAGGCCTCCCGCCGCTCCCTCGTCGAGGACGAGGTCAAGCGGTGGGAGCAGGTCCTAGCCGCCGCTGCCGCCGACGGCGAAGCCATGCCGCCCCCTTCGGCGCCTGCCCCTTGGTGGCAGACAATGAACGCCGAGCTGGAGGCGTCCGAGGACCAGCCGCCGCCACAGCCGCTGCCCCCCGGCCTGGAGTACAGGATGACCTGGGCCTGGACCGGCGGCGTATGGTCGCCGGAGGAGCTGCCCCCGCCGCCGCCGCACGCGCCCCCGATGCCTCCGCAGCCACCGGCGGGCCCGCCCCAGCTGCCTGCCCACCTGTGGCAGGCACCCGCCTACCACTGCATCTTCTCCGACGAGGAGGAGTAGGCCGGCGCCGGTGCGCCCCCCCCCCCAAAATAGACTAAGCTATCCACCACCCCCAAGAAACGGCCGGCCGTCTGTGGCCGCGCCGCCGCCCCCTATATGTAAGCACGGCCGGCCGCCTGTGGCCGCGTCGTCCCCCTATGTAAGCACGGCCCCCGGGCCTTTTTAATATATATTTGTGTCGAAAAAACGCGTCCCTAGTTCAACCCCGCCGGCGGAACCAGCGCCGGCGGGATCTTCCTACCCGTTCCCGCCGCCGGCAGGGCTTCGCCAAGGCATGTCCATTGTCCTAGGTGGTCGCTCGGCCTAGAGAGAGGGCCGAGATATTTATACAACTGGCCTCTAGTCCCGGCCCGTGCCACCAACCGGGACTTTGGTCCCGGTTGGTACCATGGGCCGGGACGAAAACTTATTTCGAAATTTGGTGGCACCCTGCGCGCCAAAAAAATTTAGCGCCAAAATTTGAAAATTGTTTAAGTTTGCACATTAACAACTTCTATATACTTTCGAATTTGACAAAAAATTCAACATGAAAAATGCTAGAATTTTCATAACTAATTCAAATCCATTTTTCGTTTAACTAAATAATTATTCTAACTATTGAAACTATTAATTATTTTACCATTTGCATATAATTTGAATATAAATATCTTACAATTTTTGTTTTCTCTCGTGATCTTTTGAGTGAGTCCAGAGCATACAAGTCATTCTGCGTCTCCAAATGATGATGACCCGATCGAAGGCGTTTCTCCTCATAATCACTGCGATCGCCGCGACGGATGCATGGATAGATGAACCCACTAAGCCGAATTATATTGGCTCTAGGAGCTGATCATATTGTCTCTCCATGAATGCATGAGCTTCAACATTTTCTCCAACCTTTGCTGCAACTTTATATAAAGTTCGACAAATCGAGTTGTACCTTTTTAACACCGAGAATTTGGGATCTTCCCCAAGCAACACAATGAATAATTAAAATACTTACTCAACTCAAGGTGACATCTCCTTTTAGGGCTAACGTTGATTGGGTAACTTAAATATTTATGTAAATTAGAAGTTCATTCGAGTATAAATCTAAAAATATATATCTTAGTCTCCACGGGCGCACCCACCAAACTGTTTCTCTCTCCTCAGTCTCCCCCATTGAGATGTGGGCTGCGCACAGGGCTGCTGTAACCGGCCCTGTGTGCAGCCGCGCATCCACATGTATTTTCCCTTTATCCCGACCCCCGCTATCACTTCGAAGTGTGCCTGCAATATCTGCGCAGAATATATGACACCCATAAGGCAAAGCCCATCTTTCTCTATCCTCATACAATCTACTTAGCCACTCGTTATCCTTCAGATTGTACTTCGCCAAGACCTACTAAAATCATGAGCGAAAGTTTCCGAACAGTGGAATATATCCCTTAATACTTTCGTTGCATTTTGATATATATCCGAGTGGTGGACAGTCCCTGGCCAAGCAGAAGCAACTGCATCCCCTATCGATGTAAAGCAGTCAGTCAAAACTGTTTTGGGCTGTTTATGGTGGTTAACTCCAATGAATAACAATAGAGGCCTGCCATAATCACTTGTTCTATACCGTGTGTCAACACATACTACATCTCCAAAGTAGTTATAATCCTGCAATATCTGTCAGTATGGTATCCGTACTATCACTTCGAAGTGTTCCTGCAATATCTGCCTACAATTATCTCATACTCGGATATGGGTCATAGCTGTCAGCTTTTTACCGGTCAATACAAATTACTGGTCAAACAGAACTATATGATCATGTATTCCACGCTTATTATTACACATCACCAACAGACGGAGGAGAGAGAAACAGCAAAGTGGGTGGTGGGGTCAGCTTTCACTGTAACATCACCAACATCCCTATCTACTCTTCTGAATTCTACCTTGCTTATGATCGCTTCGGCCGTAACCATGGAGTATCTTCATTATTTAATGGGATGGTGGGGTCAGCTTTCACTGTGAAGGGTGGAATTTCAAGAAACTTATTATAATCTTCTGACGTGTCTGTCGTGTCCTTGATTCCCACGATGTTTCTTTTCCCTGAGAGAACTATGTGACGCTTCGGCTCATCATATGATGAATTTGTTTGCTTATTTTTTCTTTTTTCGGTCTCGAGGACATGTCCTTCACATAGAAGACCTGAGCCACATTATTGGCTAGGACGAATGGTTCGTCATTGTAACCAATATTGTTGAGATCCACTGTTGTCATTCCATAAAGCGGGTCTACCTTTACCCCTTCTCCATTCAGGTTGACCCATTTGCACTTGAACAAAGGGACCTTAAAAGAAGGTCCATAGTCAAGTTCCCATATCTCCTCTATGTAACCATAGTATGTGTCATTTTTTCCATTCTCGTTTGTTGTATCAAAGCGGACACCACTGTTTTGGTTGGTGCTCTTCTTATCTTGGGAGCTCGTGTAAAATGTATTCCCATTTATCTCGTACCCTTGAAAACTCCCAATAGTAGAAGATGGTGACCCTGCCAACATGTACAGCTGATCTTCAACAATGGTGTCATTTATAAGATGTGTTTGCAACCAACTTCCGAAAGTCTCCATGTGTTTGCGTTTAATCCATGAGTCATCCTTCCCCGGGTTTGCGGAGCGTACAATATTCTTGTGTTCCTCGAGATACGTAGCCATGAACATAGAATTTTGTAGAACTGTGTAGTGTGCTTTGGTGAAAGAATGCCCGTCCCTGGGTATCATTGTTTTCTTTCCCAGTGTTCCTTTTCCCCTCAGTCTCCCCTCATGCCGTGATTCAGGAACACCAATCGTCTTAAGGTCAGGAATAAAGTCAACACAGAACCCAATGACCTCCTCTGTTCCATAGCCCTTCGAGATGCTTCCTTCTGGCCTAGCACGGTTATGAACATATTTCTTCAAGACTCCCATGAACCTCTCAAAGGGGAACATATTGTGTAGAAATACCGGACCGAGAATATGAATCTCTTCATATAGGTGAACCAGGAGATGAGTCATAATGTTGAAGAAGGATGGTGGGAACACCAACTCAAAACTAACAAGACACTGGATCACATCCCTCTGTAATCTTGTCCGAATTTCTGGATCGATTACCTTCGGAGATATTGCGTTCATGTATGCACATAGCTTCACAATGGGTACTCGAACATTTTCCGGTTGAAGCCCCCTCAATGCAATCGGAAGCAACTGCGTCATAATCACGTGGCAGTCATGAGACTTCAGGTTTTGGAATTTTTTCTCTGCCATGTTTATTATCCCCTTTATATTCGACGAGAAGCCAGACGGAACCTTGATACTGTAAAGGACTTCAAAGAATATTTCCTTCTCTGCTTTAGTAAGAGCGTAGCTGCTTAAGGAATGGCGCCCTGTATCTGTGTGCTTGTTGCTTGGGTCTTTCATACGTTGTTGGTCCTCCCGTGCTTCTGGCGTATCTTTTGACTTCCCATACACGCCCAGGAAGCATAGCAGATTGACACAGAGATTCTTTGTCATGTGCATCACGTCGATCGAAGACCGGACCTCTAAAACATTCAAATAGGGTAGCTCCCAAAATATAGATTTCTTCTTCCACATGGGTGCGCGCTTATCAAGGCCGTACGGAACTGGTTGGCTGCCTGCAGCCTTACCAAAGATTACTTCTAGGTCCTTGACCATATCGAATATATCATTACCACTACGGAGCTCAGGCTTCTTCCGGTTATCTGCCTCACCTATGAAATGCTTCCCTCCTTTCTTTCTTACGGGATGCTTGATCGGAAGAAATCTACGATGCCTCAGGTATACAACCTTTTTACATTTATCCAAAAAAAAACATTGTCAGTCTTATCTAAACAGTGTGTGCATGCATTGTATCCTTTGTTTGTATGTCCGGAAATGTTACTAAGAGCAGGCCAATCATTAATGGTTACGAAAAGCAACGCCCGTAGGTCAAATGGATTTTGTTCGTTCTCATCCCACACACGTACACCTGGTTTGCCCCACAATTGTAAGAGTTCTTCCTCTAATGGCCTTAGATACACATCAATGTCGTTGCCAAGTTGCCTCGGGCCTTGGATGAGAACTGGCATCATAATGAACTTGCGCTTCATGCACAACCAAGGAGGAAGGTTGTACATACATTGAGTTATAGGCCAAGTGCTATGAATGGAGCTTTGCTCCCCAAAAGGATTAAAGCCATCTGTACTTAGACCAAACCATAAGTTTCTCGCCTCTCCTGCAAAGTCTGGAAAGTCTCTCTCGATCTTTCTCCACTGCGATCCATCGGCGGGGTGCCTCAACTTTCCGTCTTTCTTACGGTCTTCTTTGTGCCATCGCAACAACCTAGCATGCTCTTTGTTTCTAAACAGACGTTTCAGCCGTGGTATTATAGGAGCATACCATATCACCTTAGCAAGATCCCTCTTACGGGGGGGCTCGCCGTCAACATCACCAGGATCATCTGCTCTGATCATATACCGCAGTGCAGTGCATATCGGACATTCATCCAAATTCTCGTACTTCTCACCGCGGAAGAGGATGCAGTCATTAATGCATGCATGTATCTTCTGCACATCTAATCCTAGAGGGCAGAGAGCTTTCTTTGCTTCGTACGTACTCTCAGGAAATTTGTTATCCTTTGGAAGTTTTGGCTTCATTAGTTGAAGTAAACTCCCAAATGCCTTGTCAGTCACACCGTTCTGTGCCTTCCATTTCAGCAACTCCAGTGTGGTACCGAGCTTTGTGCTGCCATCTTCGCAATTTGGGTACAACAATTTTTTGTGATCCTGTAACATGTTGTCCAGCTTCAACCTCTCCAATTTATTTTCACAGTCTTCCCTTGCATCAGCAATAACTCGGCCAAGATCATCATCGGGCTCTTCTGATGCCTATTCTTGATCACCTCCTTCTTCTGCATTCTCTTCCATTGCAGTATCGTCGTATTGAGGGAACAAAGGATCTTCTTCTTCTTCTTCATCGTGTTCCATCACAACCCCTCTTTCTCCATGCTTGGTCCAGCAATTATAGCTGGGCATGAAACCTCTCTGAAGTAGATGGCCGTGAAGGATTCTTTCGGAAGAGTGCTCTCTGACGTTCCGACAATCAACACATGGGAACACATGAAGCCATTATCTTTGTTCGCCTGAGCTACAGCAAGAAATGCATTTAGTCCTGCCATATACTCGGAAGTGCGTCGGTCACCGTACATCCATCGCTGCCGTGCATCCGTCTGCATCGTATAATTAAGTTTATCAAAATACATTACAATAACATATTAATACAGAGATGACCACAGTACATCGACAAATACTACTTTTTTATGTATCAGTTACAGATGAAAAAGATAAGTTTGTTAACCTCGGTCGAAGATACCATTTTCAGTGAGCTTATGTGTGGCTCGGGAATTTCGTCGAACACCTCGTGTGCATAGTAAAATAAAACACACTAACACCACCCTCTCTCACACCTCCAAGCAAAAAAAAAGATGGAAGGGGGGCTGGGGCAGTATATATAGGGGAAGGGGGCATTGGTCCCGGTTCATGGACTGAACCAGGACAAATGTTCATGCGCGTGCCACGTGGCCTGTGGCTAGGCATTGGTCCCGGTCCGTGGCACGAGCCGGGACAGATATGTCCCCCACGAACCGGGACCAATGCCCTCAGGCGATTCCTGTTGCCCCGGGCACACGAACCGGGACCAATGCATAGCATTTGTCCCGGATTTGGTTGCAACCGGGACAGCTGCCCCCTGGCCCCCTGGACGAGAGGGGTTGTTTCCACTAGTGTATTGTCTTGCAGCTTTTGCAAATATTTACAAATGGCTAGCTTGTATTATGGAGAGTTGCTCAATATGAGTTGGCTTCTATAGATTATAATTAAATAAGGTATTGATGTTTGTACTAGAAGGTCATTTGTCATCATTCTTGGAAAAATCTAGGTGAGATCAATAACAAATAAGATGCTTAAATTAGCTCTCTGTATCCATGGAGTAGAGACACATGGCATGGGTATCCATCACAAATACTTTACAATAGAAAGAAAAACACATTGCGTACATATATTCCCTCTCGTGAGTTCCAGGAGAGGGGGCCTAGGGTGTCTCCGGAAAGGGGGCTCCGAAGCGTTAAAATCTTGCCAATAAATTTGTTGAGTTTAATTACTTGCTAATATTATTAATAATAATTGTTTTAATAATATTGTAAAGAAGGAAAATTGGAAATATGAGGATTTTTTTTCAATCGTTGCCTCGTGTATGCACACGGCAAAGGCCTATCTCTTTACCGTGTGTGTGCACATGGTAAAGATCCTGCGGTTGGTCCCACGTGGCAGATGGACGTGCGTGTCTGTATGTTCAATCTTTGCCGTGTGCCCCGACATTCGGCACACGGAAAAGGCCTAGCACACCACAATGCTTTAGTTATGGAAAATGCTTGTTTTAGGGGGACCTATCGCGCGCTCGCATAGGTCCCTTCGCGAGCCGTTCGATCGAACTTCATCTGACGGTTCCCGACAAGTTGTTGCGACGTTACGCCGCGCCGCTCCACTTTTGTTTCGAACCAACGCCGCGCACCCCGACACATTCATTGCCACTTCGTCTGTCTCCCCGCGCGGCGACGCGGAGGCGACGCAAAGGCGACGACGATTCTCTCCGGCCGTGAGGGTGGCGGCGTGTGGAGTTCGTTCCCCGCCGTCGAGGGTGCGCTCGCAGAATAGGTCACACTCTGCTCCTTCTTCTCCTCTCTCCCTCTTGTGCGTGTCCGCTCCTCTAGCTCAACCGCCCAAAGTAGGTAGCCAGATCTATCCATTTCCGGCGACCGTGTAAATTAAATTCTAGAGGCGAACCCGCACGGTTTGTAGTGTTCTAGGTTTCATTCCGGCGACTGGTACCTCAATCTGTGTGGTTATTTGTTCCAGAACTAGTTGTTTTGCCTAGGGTTTGTGTGGATCGAAGTAGCTTTTTGGTTGATATTCAGACTGATGCCACTAGTTTTCCCGATATAGCTTGTTGTTGTAACGATTTTAGTTATTTGTTTCATTTGTTGTGTTGGTTTGGTACATGACATGTGAAGTGTGATATTTTTCTTTTTGTTTCAAGTGCACAAATCCCTTGTTGTTACTACGAAATGTATTATGCATGTTTAATTCTATACTTGTGATGCAGAGTTTTTATGTCTATGCTACATTTTCTCCTTTTTGCACCTCTGCTACATGATATGCACCATTTTTTTCTTCTATTGCTTGGTGTAACAACTATGTCACCATGAACGTTGTATTCACCATTTGTTTGTTGTTTTGTTACATGTGATGCAACTATGTTCATATAAATTGCTACTGAAGTTTAATTTGTTTTTCGGTTTTGTATTTGTGTGTTCTTGTTTCTTTTTGTAGTTGTACAACATGGGATCAAAGCAAGCTATCTTTCAGATGCGTTTTGCGGCTAAGCGGCTGCGTCGTGTCATTGATGAGGACATGAGTGTTGGGAAGAGGAATATAATTGGTAGGAGTGCCTTCAAGGACCTGCTAGATGTTCCTGCCTTTGGAGCCCCAATGGAACTGATTGAATTTGTTGCTATGCACACAAATCACAAGCTCTGCGAATTCAGATTAAAAAACAAGACCATACTTTTTACCCCGAGCAATGGTGAAGAAGGTTCTCGGTGTCCCTTATGGTGACAGACCGATGGATTTGCTGAAGAGGAGTGTGCAGTCCGATCTCCGGGATATGTTCAAGAACGACAAAGGCGGTACATCTTTAGCCAAGGAAATTGAAGTGCTCAAGTTTTGTGACGATACAGATGAAGAAACAGTTATCAGGAGCTTTGGTCTCATTGCCTTTGGGACCGTCCTTTTGTCCTGGCACCGGAAACATGGTTATGTGTGAATTTCTCGGCAGCATGATGGGTGTTCATGCTATTGATCAGTATGTTGTTGATGACTATATACTTGCTGAGATTATGAAGGAAATTGAGGTACTCCAGTTGAAGATGAAAAGGCGTTCTGAACTAGATGCTTCTAGCATTCAATGGATTGGACAGTGCCTTCCTGCACTTGCGGTATCCATCCTTGTTTGCCTTTTACAACATTTTTTTATGTTGTCTTGCTTGCGTCATTTGCTGCTATGTTTTTTGCATAGACTAATATTGTTTTCGTGTTTTTCATGATAGATCATTTACATGGATCACCTCAGCTTCCCTCCACTGCCTCCTAGCGAGCATATCATCAATTATGGGACACCAAGGGTTTGTTTTGTCCGCGATGCTGACTTTGCTCTTGTAGTGGAGATTGCCAAGAAAAAGTTATGCCTTAGCCCTGCTGCTTTTAGGACTGCTCTTTTTCACCCTATTCCCTATTTGTTTTGTTCTTCCTCGCGTTGTTTTTTAGTTCCATGTTTCGTTGCAGCAGCTAACCATTTTGTTTGATGTTTACTTTTTAGTTTGATTTTCTTCGTGTTGTTTTGTAGCTTCTGAACATTCGTCACACAGTGTATGTTGATGCTCCGGCTGTTCGTAATGTAAACGCCCCCCAAGTGAGAATTCAGGCCGAGGCTGCTGCGGAAGAATCTAAGGTGATCCCCTCAGCTGCTCTCAATGAGTGGCTCCTAAAGGCGATGCCAGGCAGCGAGGATTTGGAGGTGAATACTTCATGTTTCTTTCGGTTTCTACCTTTTGGCATTTGGTTGTTGTAAACATTATTTTTTATTGTATCTGTTACTGTGTATATATGCAACAATAGTTTTTGTTATTTGTTGTAATACCTACCTTGTAGTGTATTGTCCCCATTTTCAGCTGTTTTTGTGTAGTTCTGGTTTGTGCATATTTTTGTGTGTTTATTTGCGGGGTTTTTCATGCAATTTTATTGCATCTCAACTATCTGCACACTTGTGAATAACTTTTTTATTTTTTGCTTGTGTGTGTTTTTGCAGGTGCCTCCACACTTGTCTGCAATATACAATAAGCATAAGGGATTGTTTGCTGTTGAGATTGACGAGGCTTGCGTGACTTTTGGGAATATTGTGAAGACTATATATGGTAAACGGATGGCATCACTTGTTATGGATGTCCATGCTGCAAGCACAGCCGATGCGAGCTTCACAATCCCGTGCCCCATGGGTACTGGTGAAACTTCAGAATTTGGAGCATCTCAGAATCAGCCAGCAAAGGATAATGCAGCCCCAGATGTTATTGCACCAAAACAAACCAGAGAGGGGCATCCAGATGGTGTTGTTACTGCATCTCAACATGTGTCAGCAAAAGAGCCACTTGATCAAGTTGTCCTCGAGAGTGTAGAATATATCTGCACTGTTCAGCCTCCTGTTGTGGCCATCGTTTCAACGGAAGAGCAAGTGTCAGCCAGTGAGAATGCTCCAGCCATTGTTGCCCAGCCTTCTGATGCTGCTATACCAGTTGTGACTGACCAGCTTTCAACAATTGGTGGCTCGCCTCCTCGCGTGGAATCTCCTACAACAACTTCATTGTCTCCACTGCCAATCCCATCTCCAAGTAAGCATAGGAATCTTCCAAGGGGCTATTTGGATGATACACCATCAATGGAACTGTTCGAGGAAGGTTTAGAAGAATATAAATTTTTTGCAAATATTCCAGATAGTCCTTCTAGGCTGGAGACGATGTTGCAATCTCCTGCACCTGCCACTAGCGCATAGTCTGCTAGCTGTGCCTCTCCCACCAAAACTCCGATGAAAACCGTTGCTATTGGAGAGCCAATTGCGCAGGAAGGTACTTTTAACAAAACAAGCAAGCTTCTTCTACCTTTTGTGCTTTCACATTTTTCTCTATGCTCCTTGACCATTTTTCTTCTTGTTGTTTGGCAGCAGCCACCATTTTTGTAGCAGAAGACACCTGGGTTGATGTCACCAGCGGTGTTGATATTGCTAGCGGCCCCGCCACTCATGAGAAGAAGCAACGATACAAGAGGGCAGCTAAGAGAGACATTAGACCTCCAAAAGTCAAGAAGTTGAAGCTATCAGCTGAAGATTATGCAATGTATGATAAGTTCATTCTTCATTCGCGGAAACCAAAACACTTGAAGAAGAACGAGCAGTGAGTACATCCGAATTATGATGTTGCAATGTGTTATTTTTTTTGTTCCGAATTATGATGTTGCAGTGAGTACATCCGAACGAGCAGTGAGTACATCCGAACGAGCAATGTATGATAACCTTTTTCATTTTTCTGTTCCGAATTATGATGTTGCAATGTGTTATTTTTTTGTGGATAAAGTACTTTTCTTTTGTTTGAAAAGACTGTTTGTTTTGTTGTTGATGAAACCTCATGTGGAGACCATTTTATTTTTTATTGAATTCTTTTTTTCCTTGTGTTGTGATATGCAAAGTTTATTGTTTAGACAGGTCTTGGTTGTCGTATCATTTTAGTCTATTCACTTGTTGAAAATAGGAAAATTAGTGATAGGGCATTCATTTCACACTTGTTTCATATATGCTTTTTCTTTGTTGAAATAGATGTTTTTTTGTTTCATCAGTATAGTCTTGCGTGTACTTACCTATGGCTGTGTATTCTTAATTACATGTTTCATTATATGTTTTTTTATTGAAACCATTATTCTTTTATGTTTGATCAGTTTTTTCTCTTTGTATCATTACAAGGGATTTTATAACAATATACTTTAATTTGCTTTTCTTTTTTGTTCACTAGCTTTTGTTTGTTGTTGCTATAGTTATTTTCTTCTGTTTCAATAGTTATTTTCCTACTGTATCAGGATCACATTTATTTATTTTTCTTTACGTTGTACCATTTTGGTTGATTTAGTTTATTACCTTTGTTTCATTAGCACATTTTTTTGCATCTGTATAATTTGGTGCATATTTTTTCCTTCTTCCTTTAATTTTGTTGGGGCTAAACTAATCCACGTCTCATCTCAACTTTGCATCCAAGTGTTTATCACCATTGGGAACTCATATTGCTTTTACAAGAACTTCCACTCTTCTATGAGGCCCCGTGGTTGGATGTATTCAGAGATCATGTCACTCCACAGCGAGAAGTTCAACATTGAAAACAAGTTGAAAGTTGCAAACAACAAGAGGTTGAAGAAGAAGTTTGCATTTTCTCACCGCATTACCGTAAGTAGTTTATTGCTGTTTTCACTATCGGAAGACCCAACTCTGCTTGCAAAACAGTTCGCCTTACCATTTGTTTTTGTTTGTTGTTCCAATGTTTAGTCTGAGCTGATCAAGGACCCTAGCAAATTCAACTCCAAGGACATAATGGTTGAGTTCAAGAACGTCTATGATAAGTACAAGCTAGAGAAGCAGGATTTGGTTAGTTTTCCAGTTCTACAATTTTGTTAGACCCCTCTCATCTCACACGTTGTGATTGAATTCTCCACCAGCTTATTTGGTACACCTATTCTGTTGTTGTAGCTATTCTTCTCAATCCTGCAAGATAAGCATTAGGTATCCTTTTTCATCAATTTGTTGTGCAAGAAATTTAAAAGTTTTAACTCAATCAAGCCAAGGAAAACATCCAATGTTTCAACTTTAATGGAAAAGGCCATAAGCAATCTGGTAACATTTATTGTTTTTATATGTTGTTTGATCATTTTGCAACTTCCCATCTATTCTTTTTGTATATACCAGAAGCATTTTTGCTTTTTGTTGTGATGCACGACAAGCTCTGAGGTCTGTTGTTTGTTGTTGTATCATTTTTCGTATGTTTTTTCAGATCACGAACTTTTCTTTACTTGCAAAAGAGGCTGGAACAATCAACTTTGATCCTACTCTGTTTAAACATGGAGGACCATCAGATTACCCGCAACAGCCAACCATATGAGTAGATTTTTACTAAATGCAAAATTTTCATATCTGCAATTTGTAGTTTTTGGAGCAATAATTGTTTTTTGTTGCAACCAAAATACCTTTTTGTCGTTGTTGCATAGTGACTAATTTTAAATTATTTCCTTTTCTGTTGTTTGTGTTATAGATACGACTGTGGGTTCTTTGTCATATTATACATGGAGAACTGGGATGGGAAGGTGATGACCCTCTTCGACCCCGATGCTATCTCGTACTACCGTAGGGTGATCGCAGCTAGCTTAATCAAGTCTGCAATGAACTCCTAAGATTCTGCCGGTGTACTCGATGCAGAGTTTGAGTGAAGTTCCAATTGGTCTGTAGTGATACTTATTGGTCTGTTGCGCAGACCTTTGTTTCATCAGTGCTTGTAATAGCTTCATCAGACTTGTTTCATCAGTTTCTAGATTGGAGGGAAACTCTGCGTTTTTATTTTTGTGCTTGTAATATAATGTGTGTAGAAATGTTGTGCACGACGATGTTGTTCTAGCAGGGGAAAGCACTCTTGCTCTCTTTTCAATGTTGATGTTGCGTTGCAAACTTGATCGTTATTTGTGTACTACACCTCTGGAGCTTAATGTATATCAATGCTTTTCACTAGCATGTATCACTGTTGTTTCGATGAATTTGGTCGAAAGGAGATGTTGTATTTTTTTTTCTTATACCTTATATGTTGAAACAAGCAATTTATTTAAGTTTTGAAGATTAGTCTTTTTTAGGTTGGATCATTGCATTCACCCCTTTTTTTTGTTGCAAATAACATATTTTTTTGTTAAGGTAGTTATTATTTTTTGTTGACAGGGAATATCATGCTCTGAAAACAAAACACCCACCAGGCATCATTTTGTATCGAATGTACAAAATTTTGTTGTAATATAAGAAAAAATTGTTAAAACACAATGAAAGGCAATAATTCCCACATCTACTTTCCTCACAATTATTTTTGATATTGTTTCTTAGCCAGAACCTTGGTGTTCTTCCTAATTGGTTTAAATAGTTGCCGCATACATCTAGTTTTGTTATGAATAAAATTTTTTTGGGCAACAAGGATTTCATGTTGTGAATGCTTAATGTTTTTGTTGTATCAGTCATAAACTCTTGTTGACAGAAATTTAAAACTACAACCAAGTATTACAAAATGAATAACTTCTTTTTGTTTATTTACATAAGTTGTTTTCCAGATGCTATCAAGCTGAATGATATGATGCCCAAGCTAATTATATGTAAGAATTCTACATCTTAAACTGTGAGATCAAATTTTGTGCCCCGAAATCTTGCATTTGGTAACCAAGTTGTACCCATTCTGCTTGTTGCATCATAGCACCGTCTCCACTCATGTGATTACTAGGTTGCATCCAATTCCTATTATTCACGGCGACTTCTCCATGATGACCAGTGGGTTGCACCATGTAGTTTGGTGGTACCCAAAAGCTTTGCTGCATTTGTGCACCTTCTTGTGTCGTTGAAGTTTGTATTGGATAACCTGATTGCATCCAACCTTCTTGTTGAATCGCAGCACCAAATCTAGCATTGTCAGGTTGCATTCGGGAAGCTTGTTGCATACCTAACAGTTGTTGCAGTGCATTAACTAGTCGGGGATCAGCCCCTTGCATCGGGTATCCAGGGTGAAACGCACTAATCTGATGCGACGTAGCAACACTGTCGATATCGTCAATTACTGGATTCCCGACTCCTTGCTTCGCCGCAATCATTTCCATCGCACCTTTTGCATCATTTTAAAATTAGCATGCCGACACATGGTGTTCTCCCCAACAGAATGCACACTTGACCTTTGGTGTTTTACCTTTCTTTTTCTTGTATGCAGACTTATTAGTCTCCCCCTCTTTATTTGCTTTCTTCTTTCCATCATCTTCTACCTTTTCAATGTTGGGCTTTCTTCTCTTCTCAGTTTCTGTTGGCCGACCCTTCTTCTTCTTCCTTACAGGGTTCTTCAATCCACTTTTATCCATAGCTTCCTCATCAACAACTGGGTGTTCTCCTTCTTGTTGCATCTGCACAGGAACTTCATCATGTTTATTTTGATCTTGTTGGTCTTCTAAATTGGCTCCCCTCCGTTTAGCACCAACTACAGCTTGAGCACTATCAATTGTGCTGACACAAACTCATATGTCTCGTCACTAAAGCAAGCATTACAGGCTAAGCGGTTCATTTTCCTGCACAATCTGTTGTACCTCAAGGTGTTTGTGCCTGGATTGCCAAACAAGCGTGGACGGTTGTTGGCGTTTGGCACTGGATTATCTCTTGTGGCAGTTTCACACCATCACCCTCACTATGTGCGGCATATCAGGCCACACATGTCAAACATGTTGCAGCTGCAATCATAGGTTCCACCTGTGTGATCAGCTTGCACCCTGTATGGCCTTGGGTCTCCCCCACAATTAGCTACAAGTGTGTACAATTGAGTATCCCCTTCATGGTGTTGTTGCTGTAGGATGTATCCAGTACTTGCTGCAATGATTTCCTGAAATTTCTTGAAGACCTCTCTTGTGTACAAAGTTGTTGCCTGCTTCTCAATGTTGTAACTGCATAAATTTTTTGCACCAAACATTGTAAATATCAGTAACATTATAACAAAATAATTGTGCAAATGAGACAATTGTCTCAACATTGTTTTAATACAAACAGAATTTGTGTTATTGTTGTAACTAACCTGCCCCACAGCGGAGGAAATGTTGCCGCAACAATGAACCCAACATTGTCTTCACGGCCCAGCATCATATCTTGGCACAATTCAAATTTCCTAACAAAACTCCACACCGAATCCGATGGGTGGACAAGAGTCTTGAAATACAAGTTTAAGCCTTCAGATCTTCCGGTGGTTCTTGTGAAGGGAAAGCAGTTGTGACTAAAGTAAACTAGAGCCCATGTTTTTCGTGTTCTCCACATGTTTGCAAGGTGTTTGTGTGTCTTCATTTCAAAGCATTGCAACATATGCTTCCAACTGCTCTCAAACTCTTCCACCGTGTTGGTGCCAAAGATGCATACCCAAAACGCAGTTGCAAATGGCTCACCATCCCAGAGTGGTTTGCCAATTTTTGATTTTGCAATTCGACACACATGCCCGAAGCAACACCTATGAATAGCATCTGGGAAAACTCTACCAATAGCTGTAGCCATTGCTTGATCTTGATCTGTCATGATGTGGGCTGGCGCGAGTCCATCCATTGCTTCAAGCCACTTTTCAAATACCCATTTGAACCTTTATGTTTTCTCATCAGCAAGCAAAGCGCAGCCCAACACGATTGTCTGTAGGTGGTTGTTGATGCGAACGACATGTTGTAGTTGTTCGTGCAAAACGTTGTGTCAAAGAAGACACGGTCTCTATATTTTGGGTACAACAACTTTGTCCTTCCATCTACCCAAAACAATGACAATACCGAGATATCACTATCAACCTGTGTTGCATAGTAAAAGTCTTGATTCTCGGCATGTCTCTTCTCAAAATACTCAAGAGTAAGGTCAACGTCTCGAAGCAACAATTTCGCCCTCATTCTTGACCTTTCATTTGTAACATCTCTCTTCACATAGCCCAATTTTCTTGGATCACCTCCATGTGCATCCCCCAACAGGCCCATGATATCCGAGGTTCTCAAGTTGCGGTTATGCAACAGCTCCATGAATTCTCGATCTTCTGTAGGTATCTTCCTGTGTGACATATAGTATCTACGCCGACCAAGTTGTTGCACCAACGGGTGAGTGTGTTCATCTTGGAAAGTTGTTATCACATACCACCCTTGCTGCAATGATACAATCATGTGGGCTTTGCAATTGCGTCGTAGCATTCTGTTTCTCTTACGTGCGTCGGACATTTGCATTGATGTACCATCTTGTTTCTTGTCTTTCGCTTCAGTGCTCATCTCTGTAGTTGTACCTTGTGACGTCGCACCACTTCCTGACATGCTCCTGGTAGTTGCCGATGTATCAATTGTCTTGCCCGCGTGCACACACCCGAAGGTTTTGTTGATGACAGCTTTCTCTTGCCCCCTCTTACGGCTGTTCTTTGAGCTAGCAACCCGTGTGCCAAAACCCACCTTATATGCATAATCATTGTATATATAACTTGTGTGCTTCCTCGTTATCATCAAACGTCATCCTAACGAAAGGCACTATTGGTTGCGATGTCACATCCTCATCTATGTTTCCATCATTACCACTTCCTGCAACATCCTCTGATTCATCCTCTGAACTTGCCGAAAAGTCATCATCAAAGAAAGCCCCTGACTCCGCAAAGTTGTCCGCGAAACTCTGTTTTGAGGAACAAAAAATTAACAATGGGGGAGGCAGTGTTAGATGTTTTTTTATTTTTGCCTCTCAACAATTGATAAATGTTTTCAAGGAAAACAAATCATTTTAGACACTTTGCAGTGCAACATTGTTTAATTTGTAAGAAAGCTTGGTATGAAGATATATCTACAAGGTTCATATGCATATGAATTTACAGAGTTTGCAACAGCTGTTTTGTTTTGAAACATTTTCCTATATACAATCAGAAGGTTGCAATGCAATTGTTTCAACAACAAAAACTCATAAGGTGTTGTTGAAGTTCAACTTTATTGCTAAATATCAGAGAAGCATCAACATTCATAAATCTAACATTTCACTGTTGGGTTTCAACAGAATAATTATCCCGCATTGGTCTGAACAGATAGTTACAAGTTTTACATTGATATGAAATTGTTCAACTACTTTTTCTTCGTACACAACATTTTTTTAATAAGAAAAATTTGTAGCATCAAACAACAAATAAAAACAGAGGAAGATTATGCTACATTGCAACTTTTCGTAAATATCAGAAAAGATTCTTCTACGTTGCATCTGCACAAATTTGTCCTTGCTGCTTTGCAACTTTTATAACATGGAAACAGTATGCTTATTTTCCTATGGTTGCATCAAAAGTGGAGAAGTCTTGTTGCATCGTAACAAACAGAGATCGGATGCGGGATTCACCTGGTCACCGCCGGAAGATCTTTGGTGAGACGCGGGGAAGACGACCCGGGGGTTTCGCAACCTCGTCGGAGTTCCCTGTCGAGCGGAGGTCGCCGGATTTCTGTCCACGGGCTCGGTGTTCTCCGCGGCGGAGCTTGGCGGTAGCTCGATCTGCTGCCACCCTGTTCTTCCGGGAAGAGGATGTCGCGAAGAAGGTGCGCCATGGCACCACGAAGCTTCTCCGGTAGGTATTCGGCGCGGCGTGGCGTGGCGGAAACACCGCAGATCTGTCGGCGCGACTATGCTATCTCGCCGCGCGGGGGGCAGAGCGAGCCATTGTGTGGTTGCAACTCGGTCGATTGTTTTGATGCTTTGTCGGGATGTTTCATTACTATACGTGGTCGGGACGGGCAATCGGACGGTCCACGGGTCGTTGATCGTACGGCCCGGGAGGGGACCTCAATCTTGCGCGTGTAGGGCGACCTACGCCTAGCGCGCGCCTTTAGTTATTAGGGTTGTATATTTCGATTTGGGGAAGAAATCCCCAAATCGAAATCGATACACCCCGCCGCCAACCCTTCCACGCCTCCTCGATCTCCAGCGATTGACGACGGAGGTGCCGCCACCCACCTCGCTGGAGTCACCGGCCTGTCTCTAGGCCTCCTCCCCGTGCATGTTGACGCCCCCGCAGCAGCAGCGTCCGCCACCCCGCGCGCAACTCAGGCCGGCGCCGCGCTTCCGGCCCCTCCAAGCTCGCCGACACTGCGCTCCCGTCCCCTCCTCGTCGGCGCCTGCAAGTAAGACCTCCCCCCTCCTTTGTAGCTTTGCCTCTGTAGCTTAGCCCGGCGCGGTGCTCGCCTCCGCCGGCACCATTGTCACGGCCATCGTCATCTTTGTGCAGTAGAGAGAAGGTAGGAGAGAGCAGAGAGGAGGATGGATCTAGGAGAGAGCAGAGAGGAGGAGGGAGCTAAGAGAGAGCAAAGAGGACCAGCCGTAGCGAATCGTGACGGCGACGCGCGAGTGGGTGCCGGTAAAGTGGTGGAAGAGCATGCCATGAGAGTCGACGAATGCGCAGCCGGGCTTCGGGCATGCGCACGGCGCAGACACGTGCGACCCCATAGTGGTGGAAGACGTACTACCGAGGTGAGGCGAGGGTTAAATTACCATTTGCGTCGGGATTGACGCGTCGGCTGAAAGAATGGACGTTGGAGCTGGACGCGCCGGAGCGTGCGGGCCGGAGTGGAGGAGAAAATACGCGGACATACCGGCGCCGGAGATGTTACCTCCCGGCCAGTGCGACGGGGCGCTTATCATGTGCCCCTCGTTGTCGATGGTCGCCATCTCCGCTCGTGGTACACGGCGAGGGGATTTCGTAGAGGTAGGGGCGGTGGAGACGACATGCCGTAGAGGAAGGGGCGATGGAGAGGGCATGTCGTAGAGGTAGGGGGCGCGTAAGCTCGGTGGCGGTGCCGCTCCCCCTCGGTGGGCAACGGTGCGGAAGATCGATGGGCGACGGCGTGGACGCGCCGTGCCACGGTAAAAAACACGGGAGGCAGCTATCGACGTTTGGCTAGGCGACGGTGATGCAGGTGGCGAGGTGGCAGCGAGGCCTGTGATGGGATGTCGGTGATGGCTGTTATGCCATCGGTGGACGAAACTAGGTTAGATAATATTTCGTGAACCCCTCTTGTCAGCGCCTTTTTTGCCGAGAGTCAGCTCTGTCCTTGTGAGCCGCGTTAGGGTTTCGAGCACCGAAGATGTCGTCGGTGGCGATTTTTCTGGCGACCTAGTCGTTGGCAATTCAGTGGTGATGTTGATGCCAATGTCGTCGATGGCGATGCCATCGATGATTAAATATGTTTATGTTGTCATATATATGTACTTACAATATTTTGTTTGTGTGTTTTTAGATGGAGTAGGTCCCTTCATCCAGCACCGTAGGCCCCACGCTCTTTGGAGCGTGTCCCCGACCTTCTCCTTCCTTGCTGCTCTATCGTCTTCGCTTTCGCCCCATGCGGTCGACGTGAGCTAGAATTCCCTCTCCTCTTCCATTCCGCCCCTTGCTCTGCCCCGGACTTCGAGCCGATACTACAATTACATTCATGCATAGTCACGTAACCCTAAGCATCTGCCATCCAGAAGGGTTACAAATTTATAATTATGCAAGACTATCCGTCTCTGCATATTTATAACCGTAACTCCTCCGGATTGTCCATGTTTTTGGACAGACCGAGTATCTGTAGATCGAGTCGCGTTTCATGTTCTATCTCATCCCGAGACAGAATTTCTACGGCACCTCCCTGTTGTTCTTCGGATGCACACCCTCTCGGGTTAACAAGCTCGAGTCGTGTATTGTGAAGAACAACAGGGAGGTGCTGCTGAAATTCTGTCTCGGGCCAGGCTAGAACATGGTACACGACTCGATCTTCACATACTCGGGTGGGATTATGCCCCTACCTATTATTACTGTAGGTGAACCCTTGCATGCTTTTAAAGATAGAAAAAATTCCGTAATTAAATTGACGACATTGAATAATTTTATTATTACTTGACAACGTCGTAACAACTTTCACCCAAAAGAGCCAAGGAAGATGACCGATCGTGCTGACCGTGAGTGGATGTACATTGGCCGCGAAAGTGGAACAAAGATTAGTCCTGACTGTTTCGTAAGGTGGATGGATTTTTGAATCAAATTTTTGCACAGGGGAAATCTACTGCTTGATGTTTGTGCAGTAAATGTAAGAACAACAGAATAAAAATAAGGGATTCAATTGGAATAGACCTCGTTAAATTTGGCTTTGTGGAGAACTACTACGTGTGGACGTATCATGGTGAGCAGGACTGTGTCATAGCGGAGGCGGTGGGACAAGATGAGTCTGAGTCCGAATACGACCGTGATAACGGGTTGTTAGGAGACATGGTAAATGACTTCCGTGATGCACGAGTGGAAGAAGTGGAGTCAGAGGGTGCCGCGAAGGCTTTCTATGATATGTTAAGAGTCCTCGGCTGCGCCTCTTCACCCCCACACGGAATACAGACAGCTGAAGTTCATCAGTGATATTATGGCTACCAACGCCCGGTATAACCTTCCTAGAGACTGTTTTGACATTATGACTGTCGTTGGTCGCTGGCTCCCTGAAGGTCCTATTCTGCCTTCGAGCTTCTACGGGTCGAAGAAAATCCTCCATGCACTTAACATGCCATACCCATGCATGTCCGGAGGGATACATCCTATTTAGGAAAGAGGACACGTGGCGCTGTGCAAGCACACGGCAAAGGAATTTTTTTGACTTATTTTCCGTGTGCAAGCACACGACAAAGAGGATAAGTGGAGCTGGCCTGTGCAATGTGGAATTTTTGGTCACTCTTTACCGTGTGCGGACACACGACAAAGAGACAAGAATCTTTGCCGTGTGCCAGCACACGATAAAGATTGGCACGGATGACATAACGTGGGAGAGGGGCTGGGCCCCACCTGTGAGGAACGGCAAAGAGCTGACAAGGATGGCCCACTGGTGGGGCCCACCGGTCAGCACGTTGTCGTGTGACAACACACGGTAAATATACGGGCTCTTTTCTATGTGTTTGCACACGGCAAAGACTAACAGGTGGGGCCCACCTGTTTCCGTTTCCGTCAGTTGCGCGACCAAGTGTCGGTGGGGTCCACCAGAATTTTTTGTCGTGTGCCCCGATATAATGCACACGCAAAGAGACCGTCGCCGTGCAATTCTCTTCCGTGTACTCGTTGCCGTGTGCGGCACACGGAAAAGGCTTT
The DNA here is from genome assembly GCA_028641055.1 of Alopecurus myosuroides. Lineage (NCBI taxonomy): Eukaryota > Viridiplantae > Streptophyta > Magnoliopsida > Poales > Poaceae > Alopecurus > Alopecurus myosuroides. Next base: position 478,302,082 of record CM054058.1, read on the forward strand.
GTCGTGTGTTTTTGTTCCTTTGTCAAGTGCAGTTGGGACACGGCAACGAGCTCGTCTCCCGTAGTGACGTATTAGTGGGAACCGGATATAGTTCCTAGGGTCTGAATAGTGCACACAAGCGCGCGGTGAATATGCACACACGGCTGCGCCAACGAGTGGCGCGTGTACGTAATGTATGTACATGTATGACACGCGCCGCGCCGTGCGTGTCATGTTTCCGCGTGATCGCCTGTTCACATGCGCGTATATGCACGTGTCGCCGTGCGTGTCATGTTTCCGCGTGATCGCCTGTTCACACGCGCGTATATGCACGCCAACACGTCGTCGTTCACGTTCCTCACACGCGCGTACATGAACGCCGACATGTCGTCGTTCGCATACGTTTGTGTTCTTCACACGCGCGTACGTGCATGCCGCCGTGTACATGTACGAGCACACTCCCCCGTCGCGATCACGTTAGACATTGTGTGAAAATATCCGCAGCGTTCGGATATTTTCCGTAGGGTCTGGTTACGTTCTGAATTTAATGAGCTACATGCTCTTATGGTATATTACTCTGTAAAACTATACTAGTATTTTTGTAATTATGCATAGTGAATTTATTTATAATTTGTTTTTTATATATTATTAAAATGATTTCTCTACTAATTTAGCATTAATTCAATTTCAACATAATATATTTTTATAATAATTTCTAAAATCTTGTAATAAAATAACGAAAAATTGGTGTGTGTTCATTATAGCACACTACTACGTTGTAGTAATTATGATAGACATTTTTATAAAATTTTCGACCAATTCGCAATGTATCTAGAACATCCTAGGATAGGAAGAGGAGTACATTCTCGTGTAATCATGATAGTATTTACTAGATGATATTATCATGTCAACTTATGGACGTATTATTCTTTATTCAAGATGATATACCAATAGACAGGCATATATACACTTTGGCTTCCTATTTGTTTTGAATACTTTTAAATATTTCAGATATTCTCTTAAAATCAAAATCGGGAGGACATGAACATATTCGGAGCCTCTGGGTACTGAAAGATTGGCGAAAGAGTCACAAAAATTACTGCTATGAAGCATGGTAAAGAAAGAGAGCCTTGGGTGCAAAAACCCATGACTTTTCCTAGTAAGTCTCTCAAAGGTTAAAAAGAAGAACACTGTAATAAATTTTGTGAGTGGATGAAACCTCTATTTTTGCAAATTCCTTTGGCTGAGACTATAAAGTTTCCTCCTTATTCAAAATATATGAAACATATTAATACTAATAAGAGAAAAATTTCTAATGAAGAAATTTCTGCTATGCTTGTGATGGTGCAGGTCTTGCACTCGTTAGGAGATCCCAAGTGTAAGGTGCGAAGAGTGCATTGATACATCGTAAACGTATCCCTAATTTCTGATGTTCCATGTTGTTTTCATGTTGTTTCCCACATGTTTAATTTACACTTTATGTCATTTTTATTGATTTTCCGGACTAACCTATTGACAAGATGTCATAGAGCCAGTTCCTTGTTTTCTGTTGTTTTTAGTTACAGAAAAGTTGTTCTAAAAATATTATCGGAATTAGAAAATTCGAAGTCCAGAAGTCTTAGAAATCCCGTAGGTTCCACGGAGTCCCGAAGAGACCCGGAGGGGGCCTTAGGGGGCCCACACCATAGGGCGGCGTGCCCCCTTGGCCACGCAGGGGGGTGGTGTGTTGCCCCCATGCCTCCACCACCTCTGCCCTTTCGCCCATTTATCCCCCCCCCCCCGAGAAAAATACCCTAAATATATATCGTTTTCATCTGAGAAACACCCGAGGCCGCTATCACCGTCATCTGAGATCGGGAGGGTTTTGGAGCTCTCCCCGGCACCCTGTCGGAGGGGGAAATCATCACCGGAGGGGTCTACACCACCATGCCCTCCTATGAAGTGATGCGTGAGTAGTTCATCCCTGGACTATGGGTCCATGGTAGTAGCTAGAGGGTTGTTCTCTCCACTTTGTACCTCATTTTTAGGTCTTGTGAGCTTCCTAAGATGATCAAGATCATCTTTATGTAATGCTACATGTTGTGTTTGCTGGGATCCAATGAATGTTGAATGTTATGTCTCTTGATTATCAATCTATCATGTTATCTGCATGCTTATGTTATTTATGATCTTGCATGCTCTGAGTTATTAGTAGATGCTCTGGCCAAGTAGATGCTCTGGCCAAGTAGATACTAGAAACTCCAAGAGGGAGTATTTATGCTCGATAATTGGTTCATGCCTCTTTTGCATGTGTGTTCGAGTGACAGAAACATGATTGATGGAGGATGTGTTGTTGCCATTAGGGAGAAAACAACAATGCTTTGTCTAAGGATGATGTTATTGTTTAAATTACACACTTTGCTTACTGCAATTATCTGTTGCTTGCAACTTAATACCCAACACTTGTTCGGATGATATTTGGAGGGTGGATTATTAGTCATAGATGCAGTTGGATAACAGTCTATGTATGTTGTTGTAATGCCCGCATGAATCACATTGTAATCATTATGTCTTACATATGTACGTGTAGCCTTCATTTCTGGCAATTTCCCAACCGTAATTTGTTCACCACACATGTTATTTATTTTTCACGGAGAGACACCACTAGTGAAATGTGGACCCCGGTCCTTTTTCCTCATACTGATAAACACCTACTGCTTTCATACTGCTCTCATACTGTTCCTACTGTTTTCCACACCATACGTTTAACCTCTTTGAGTTCAGCAAAACCGGTGAGATTGACAACCTCACTGCTTCGCTGGGGCAAAGTGATTTGATTGTGTTGTGAAAGTTCCACGTTGCTTCTGAACCGGTAGTGCGCCCTGCCATCTCAGCTGCTTTACCTTCGGAAGTTACTCCTTCCTCCTACTGGTCGATTAAACCTTGGTCTCTTTCTGAGGGAAACTTGTCTCTACACTCTTCATACCTACCTCTTGGTGTCTCCCAATGAACGTGTGATCACATGGATCATGCATCAGCAAGTTTTCCCTCAGAAAGAAACCAAGGTTGAATCGACCAGTAGGAGAAATAAATCACTTCTGAAGGTTGATGCAGCTGATGTTGGCATGGTGCACTACAGGTTCAGCAGCTACGTGGAACTTACACAACACAATCAAATCACTTTTCCCCAATGAAGCACCAAGGTTGTCAATCTCACCGGTTTTGCTGAAAACAAAGAGGTTCAATGTATGTTGTGTAAAATTGTAGGAAAACAATAGTAACAGTATGAAAATAGAGATGACAGTGGTTGTATTACCATTGTAAGGAAAGTGGACTGGGGTCCACAATTCACTAGTGGTGTCTCTACAAAAGAGACAGATAACATCTTGGGTAAACAAATTACAGCAGTGCAATTGACAGATATAAAGGCTGCACCGTAGTGCATATGGATGACATGTTGATTCATATGTGATTCATGCGAGCATTACAACAAAATATATAGACCTTTATCCAACTGCATGTATGGGTAATAATCCATCCTCAGAATGTCATCCGAGCAAGCCTTGGGTATTAAGTTGCAAACAAAAGATAATTGCATTAAGCAAATTGTGTAATGTGAACAAATGTAAACATGTTGGTTTCTCCCTAATCGAAACAACACATCACCCACCTGTTACGTTTCTGTCACTCGAGCGTGAGTAAAAGGGAGACATGAACCCAATATCGAGCATAAATACTCCCTATTGGAGTTACTAGCATCTACTTGGCCAAAGCATCTACTAATAACGGAGATCATGCAAGATCATAAATAACATATACATGAAAAGAACATGATAGATTGATAATAATTGAAAATAGCATTCAATATTCATCGGATCCCAGCAAACACAACATGTAGCATTACAATAAGATGATCTTGATCATGTAGGGCAGCTCACAATATCTAAACATGAGGCATAAAGAGGAGAGAACAACCATTTAGCTACTGTTATGGACCCGTAGTCCAAGGATGAACTACTCACGCATCATTCCGGAGGAGGACATGGTGGTGTAGAGAAATCCCGTGATGATTCGCCCTCCCGGCAGGGTGCCAGGGAGAGCTCCAGAACCATTCTCGAACTAGGGTTAACGATGACGGCGGCTACGGATGTTTTTCGTGGAAAAGGCTTCTGTTTGAGGGTTAACCTATTGATAGGTATAAATAGGCGAGAGGGCAACATTGGTGGGTGGCCAGGGGGGCCACACCACCCCTGGGCACGGCCAGAGGGGGGAGGACGCCGCTCGATGGTGTGGGGCCCGTGTGCCCCCCTCCGGGTCCCCTCCGGACTGCCTGTGCGCAACAGATTTCTAAGACTTCCGGGTTTCGAATCGTCCAATTCCGAGAATATTTCCAGAACAACTTTTATGAAACTAAAAGCCGCAGAAAACATAAATTGGTTCTATGGCATCTTGTCAATAGGTTAGTTCTAGAAAATCGATTAATATGGCATAAAGTGTAAAGGAAACATGTCACTACCCCGGACCCAAAGGTATACATACTGTTATGCGCTCCTAGTCATGGTTCCCACAAGGGCTTCAGGGTTACCAGCCCTGGCCGCAACAAACAACGGCAGGCAGACCGAATTCATCGGCACGCAGGCCGGATCACCCTGGTACTGCTACTCCTTGTGTCCATGCTAGTCATAACCAACTATGCATATCAAAGCGTCCCCGAATCGTATGAAACTGAAGGAACGGGACTAAAGCTATACAAATATGCTATGTGTCCATAAAGTGCAACAACAATCGAGAGTTACTGCGGTTACCAAGCCCGAGGAAGAATCACATCGGCAGGTGTGCTCGGAAATGGATCATCGGCTCCACAACCCCTCGACTGCGACAACTATGTAGGCATATCCAAAACTGTATAACAATGAGCTCGAAACCAACAACCGATCAAAGCAACACTCTAGACATTGAAGTTGTATTAACAGGTATTACTAGAGTATACCTTACAAACAGAGGTCACACGACCCAACATTACATCAGACAACGGAAGGCAAGTTATTTTGCTAATCAACAAGAACCAAAAATGCCTAAGAGGCTGCAACATAAGGCGACGTCCCAGTCCATAGGTTTCAGGCTGCTACTTGGGAACCCCAAACTACTCGTCGGTGTCCACGTTGAATCACCACCACCGGTGTGAGAACTTCACCTCAACCAAAATTCAGCAAACCTGAGTACGGGAGGTACTCAACAAGACTTAGCTAACCTATTATATATCTGCTATTTTGAAAGGGGTTTTATCAAGGTCAATTTGCGTTAAGCAATATTTATTTCTCCAAAATAGAGGAAGAATAGCATGTCTCAAGGAGTGTTTTCAAAACAGATGAGAAAGCTACTCAGCTAAGGATAATCATCATCTTTTCATTCCACCAATAGCCTTTCCGAGGAACTAACATGCTACAAGGATCACCCTATCGGCATCTCCGAGGAGGCATCCTTCATTTACTGTTAAAAAGTTTTAGCCATTCCGTTCAAGTTATCTATGATCACAGAATCCGTTGCCAAGTCGTCCGTAACCGTGGACACGGCTTCTCGAGGAGATTTATCCCTGCAAGGGGTACACTTTACCCACACGTACCATCCGACTCTTAACGCCACATGTATGCTCGTCCATGGAGCGCGGCAGAGGGTGGCTGGCCACGACCTTTACCTTGCGTGACCCTATCCATGAGTCAAGACAAACATGGACACCCCGTCAACACGGAGTTGGCCAACTCCTGACGGCACCTGTTCTGTGAGTCGGGATCAAGATCCGTGTATGTCCATCACGTGTCCCGGTCACGCCCTAAGTTTTCTCCAAATCGTTTTCTGAGTCACACGCAAATGGAAAGATCAAACTACGTGACTCATGGACGTGGCCAAATAAGTTATTTAGTCAAGTGCGGTCTGTTATGACCCGCGTGTGGTTGCACGCTCAGTCTTGGCTTCGAAGGCGAGAACTCACTCCTAGGGGCATGAACAGGACAAAACGCCACAACCCATTGTGGCCTCACATCCATGCCGTTATTTAGTCAAGTTATCAAAGAAAATTCTAATAACAACAACCTGACATAAAAGATTCACGCATTGACCAGATTCATCAACCGGATGGATCAGATCACCACTAGGCATGTCTAAGAAAGACTCATAGGCTTTAAAGAGGCGCGCACAAACAAACCTATATCTTCTAGGAGCAGTGGAACATGATATTTAGGCGATGCAACAAGTATAGGAGAACTCTACATGAGACCATAAATACTTTGAATCACATGCAATATACGAGATTCAAAACACTTTGAAAACTATATATGAGCACACAAGAGGTTATTCTTGCCTTGGTTATAAGAAAACCAAAGAATGGATCTTCTGGAATAAGTGCTTGACTTGTCGGTTAGGATCAAGTATTCGTCAAAAGAGTTGTTGACCTTAAACTTCGGAGTCTCATTCTACCGAGGGGGACCAACACCAAAAAGAACAACAATCAATACATGGCATCGATGCAATGCACAATATATATGCATGAACAAGTTAATGCAATGAAATAAAACCCTAAATATGTTCGTTGGGTTGCTAGGGATCATATGTCAGTTATGCAATTATGTTGAAATTAGCTCCGAAATGGACCTCGGAGGGTGTTTCGAACGATTCTGGAAGTGAGTCCAATTTTAGCTGCTCAAATGAGTTTGAAAATATCATAAATAGATTGCATTTTTCATTTTGAGAATTTTGGTATATAACTTTTAATTTTCTGATTTTATTGATTTAAAACTTATTTTCTCTATTTTAAATGAATTAAACAATATTAAAATAAAGCCCAAAATTAAAGTATCTCAAACATGTATGAAAGTGACATATTTGGGTTGGAAATAATTTTCTGAACAAAACCATATTTTTATTTTGTTTTTCTGATTAACATAATGAAAGTAATTTATTTTCTGGAATTATTAAAATGGTGGGGCCCACGTGTCAGTTTAATTTCTTTTTCTTTTTATTTCTCAAAGGAAAATGCTTGTCTTAGGGGTTCCTAAGACTCGCTATCTTAGGTCCCTCGTGCGAGCGAGCGAGCGTATGCGAGCGAGCGAGCGAGCGCTGCCTTGGCCGGCCCATTTAGCGTATATAGGCCCAATTAGCATCAAGTTAGTATTTTTGGGCACAGTTTTCGTGTCCGGGCATACAAACCACGTGCAGCCTTTATATTGCTAAGTGTTCTTCGTCATTTCAGTTAATGTTGCGTACGTCTGTAAAATTTGTTACAATTTCGCACGTTTTTTGTTGAGAAACCACAAATGAGATGTTGCAATGTTTTCTGGAAGATTTTCTAGAAAATGTTTATATGTTTATTAGAATTCATTTGGAATGACATGTTTACGGGCTCCTTTGCATGTTGTAAACATGTAACCTTTTTGTTGCTATCGTCTTACCTTTCTGTTGAAATAGGTGATGATTTTTGTTGCAACTGAAACAGTGACAAATTATTTTGTTGCTTACCAACTTTTAAATTGATGCAAATACTTTTTTTTGTTGCAATAGGTTGTGATTTTTGTTTAATTGTTGTAACTTTTTTGTTGCAACGCAATAACATATTGTTTAACTATTATTTGTAACATTACTTATCTTTCGAATTTTTTTGGAATAATTTGTTGCAATACTTTTTTTTGTATACGGAACAATAAATTTTGTTGCGATAACTGCGAATTTGTTGCAATGGCATTTTTGCTGTAATTATCAAGATGTTCGGGGGCAACGCAATATACCGTTTCGTTTAAGTGAGGCTGTTGTGGAGTGCGGGTTCTATATCCGAAATCTAGGGGGGCCAAAATATAAAACCGCGATTTGCTGATTTCTCACCGTTGGATGATGATCTGACGGCACACGAGGGGACCTAAGATTGCCCAATCTTAGGGCGACCTACGCCTAGCACGCTCCTCTTTCTCAAAAAGAAATACCGGAAGACACCCTGAACCCACGGTGACGTCAGCAACAGGCAGCAGCTGCACTGCCGTTGCCCAAACGAGCGATTCAGCGAACGCACGGCGAATTGATCTGCACTGCTGCGTAGAAGAGGCGATGACGAGCACTAAGGTTGCGGCTTCGCCCAGAAACTACCACCGGAACATCGCCGACGAGAGTGAACAGCGGTGGCCGATGGTGGCGCACGGCGGCCGGGAGATACAGAGTGGGAGGGAGCAAGAGGAAGGCACTAGGAGGTGCAGGAGCTCACCGTGAGCACGAAGAGGTGGTCGACGACGACGGGGATGGTCGGGTGGCGCCGGAATCGGAAGAGGGGCACGGCGGCCATAGGTGACGTAGACGCCGCGATTCCTCTCCTCCCGGGCGTCCTTGCAAACGAGGGTTGGCGAGGAGATTCAGGAGCTCGAGGCGGAGCTCCAAGGCCACACGGAGGAGAACGGGGTTGCTCGGAACACCGGCGAGAGCGACGACAACCGGAAGCTAGGATTAGGGTTTTGTTCTGTAGGGGAGAGAGACAGAGAGGGAGGGCGCGAGTGTGGAGGCGCGAGAGGAGTGTTAGGGGGGTCTCTCCTCGCACTTATCCACGCGCGAAGCCGAGCAGGACGTGGCGCGGGGTGTCGTCTGTGAGCGGCACTCCTTTTGGCAAGAGGAGGAAGAAGATGTTAAAACATCGACCCCGTGGAACTTTGGGAAACTATGAAAAGGTCCTTTTCTATTTTAAAACAGGACATAAAGCATTGTTTTGAGGTCCTTTTTGCAAACATAAAATTGGGTAAAAATACTTTTTGGAAACCTCATAAAATTTCGAACCTCCCCATGTATTGCTTTGGTGAAATTGAAATATTTTTCAGTTCAAAATTTTGAAAACCACATTAAGTAGTATTTGTGGAATTTTCTCAAACCATTTGAATTCACAATTAAAATTGTTTCAAACATGATTAAATTTTTGTTTCATGCATGAATGACATGAGCACAACACCACATCTTTGTTAGACAAATTTCGTATCTTACAAAACATGTAGCATATGGAATCAAAACAACATGGAACATCGGAAATTATGGATACGTTTATGATGTATCAACATCTCCAAGCGTAGTTCCTATTCGTCCTCGAGTAGGTAAACGATAAAATAAAATAAATAATTTATGAGGTGAAATTCTAACAACATAAACTTGATCATCATAGTAATGGAAAGTATGTAAAATAGGATCAAATGAATAAGGGATGTGGTTTATAGTTGATATCAAGTAGAATAATGTATAAACCATTAGGAATAACAAGGTAAAACTCTTCAATGAATCAATACTAAAAGACAATCAACTGTGCAATGGTTTATTAAAGATGATTTAAGCTCCAAGAACAATAATATAATCATTCAAGGCATCAAAACTCTCACAACAACTTCTGTTAGGATCAAGTCAACCGACAACAATATGCACGTGGAAAAATTATTAAGATATTTGTGCACTCAAAACAAGCAATCGTTATGTATTGGTCCCTGGTACCAGGATGTTATGGCTAAAAGAACATTATGGGGGTTTGGATGGTCAATGGAAGAAAGTATCACACAACTGAAAGTGATCATTAGACAAGAGGAAGTCTTATAGTCGAAGTTATGCAAGGAGTAGTGATTGCTACACCAGGGATGCACATAGAGCTATAAGTGTATGAAAGCTCTCCAATGGAACTAGTGGGGGTGCATCCAACTTGCTTGCTCACGAAGGCCTAGAGCACTTTTGAGGAGGATCATCGCTGGAATATACACGCCAAGATATATAACATAAAGTTCCCCACATAGTTATGAAAGTCATAATATGAAAAATCTCTCCAAACTAAATTATTGGTGCTGACAAAGCACAAGTGTGGAATAAATGATAGTAGTGATGCCCCCTCTCTCTTTATTATCTGTCTTTTGACATTTTTTTAATTTTTTGATATATAACCTCACTGGTAGGGGAAACACCCTATTTTACAATAAATCATCACACTTTTAGTACTCATAAATCGAACTGAAATATCTCTTATGTATATAAAACTAAATGCTACTGCCAGTGTAGCAGTATGCAAAATAACAATGAAGCATGAAATCAAGTAACATAATGAAGATGGATGTTGTATGGCAAAATATCTTGAAATGGCCATGGAAATTCCATGGTAGGTAGGTATGGAGGCTGTTTTCAGGAAGATAAATTTTGGCTTATGTGTAGAAGAACAAATTTCTAGCACGAGATTTGGATGTACTGGCGAAGTTTGCACCAACACTCGAGAATGAGCAATACACAGTACTGAAGAGGCTAGCAAATATGGATGGTGGAAGTGCCAGAAAACCGTAACATAGAACTCACCAGTTAAAATATTACAACTAAAATCGTGATCTTACAAGGCATAATGAAAATCACCCCAAGAGTGTCTGTGGCAGTGACAAGTCACTGTTAGCTACCCCCGACCGTAGTGCGTAACAAAAAACCATTACGATTGCTATTAGCAAAGGAAGTCATATACCATTATTCCATGAACTGGTTATTTGAGTGTGGCACAGTTTCAAAATTTTATACCAACCACTAATTGTTTTTACTCTACTAAACCAGCAAGTTTACCATTAAGCATATTAATATCTCAAAGCAACAACAAATAATCAAGTGAAACAGTTTAGTGATCTACAAGAATATGCAAGTTTTTTCCGTTATAACATCTACCACATGTAGAATTTTCTATTTCCATCAAGCACCATTAAATATATTTTTTAACAAAAACTCTGCAAATAATATAGCAATGAAACAAGAGATTACTAATACTACTCTACTAGAACTAACAACTCTGAATAAGAGATGCATGAAAAAATAGGAGCTGAAAGATTGCAGCAGCTAGAAGAAAAACTAAGAATACGAGCATAACGAGTATTCATATGAAAAAGCAAAGTGTGTCTCTCTCGCACACAAAGAATTCTTGGTTCCACCTATATTTATTGCAGTAAAGAAAACAAAACAAAAACAAACAGGCGCTCCAAGTAAAATGCATATGATGTAACCGAATAAAAATATAGTTTTACTATAAGTGACCTGATAAATTGTTGATGAGAAGGGGATGCCTTGCGCATACCCAAGCTTAGACGCTTGAGTCTTCTTAGAATTTTCTAGGATGAACACAGGGGGAATCCCCAAGCTTTGGTTTTGCACTTATCTTGATCACATTATATCACCCTCTTCTCTTGACCCTTGAAAACTTCCTTCGCATTAGAGGGTTAGTCAACAATTAAAAATTCACATGTTCCGCATGGACACAAGCGTTATGAATACTTTTAAACATTAAATACATGCAGTGATGTATTGTGAAGTGAAGAAATCCACTTGACATAGTAAAAGAGAGAATGTAAGTAAAAAGGCAGAATATGTCAAACCAGAACAATATGTAATGATGAATTCGTTCGGGGCACTTACGCTGCTCAAATCCAAAAACACGAAGATAGAAAAAGTTTAGGAATCATCTGAGGAATAATCACAAAACTTTTCAGGCCAGTTTGATCTTTCTGTGAATTATGCGATTTTATACGGTTAACAGAAGAAATCTGTTTCCTGCGAAGAAATCCAAAATCAACCTAAACTTGTACTATCGACTTTACTTAGCACAAATAATACATGAAAATAAAGATACAAAGGAGTTGCTACATAAGTATACAACACCTTGACTCAAAGAAATCTGAGAAAACAAAGCAAAAATTAAACCATGGGTTATCTCCCAAGAAGTGCTATTCTTTAACGCCTTTCAGCTAGGCATAGAAAGAGAAAATTAAGTGTTTTTAAGCGGAGAAGCATTCAAATGAATACAAGAAAACTCCTCAATAGTGCATTGTATTTTATCTAAATGAGTTTCAGATGTTGCTCTCTTAGAAATTTTAGGTTTACTACCCTCATCAAATAAATTTACAGGAACAATCTAGTCAAAATTCTTTTCTTGGGCTTCATGCAGTGCTACTAATTTAAAGAGGATTGTGTAGAGGCCTTCGGACCGGCAGTCCAAGACCCCTCATATGCATACATTCACGATCCCATAACATTCATTCGTGAACAACATATGAAGTTGGTACACATATTACATCATCCATTACACGAATAATACATTTTCTCATACTAATAATACAATCACTGTTTCCACTGTTTTCATATTGCTGCTACTGTTTTCATATTGTTCTCACATTGTTTTCCACACCATACATTTAACCTCTTTGTGTTCGGCAAAACCGGTGAGATTGACAACCTCACTGCTTCGTTGGGGCAAAGTGATTTGATTGTGTTGTGTAGGTTTCACGTTGCTGCTGAACCGGTAGTGCGCCCTACCATCTCAGCAGTATCAACCTACTGAAGTTACTCCTTCCTCCTACTGATCAATTCAACCTAGGTTTCTTTCTGAGGGACACTTGCTACTGTGCTCTTCATACGTTCCTCTTGGGGTCTCCCAACGAACGTGTGTTACACACACTTCAAGCTATTTTCTGGCGCCATTGCCGGGGTGGAAGAGAGTTTCTGCAAGGGGAGTCTCTCACTTCCAATTTCTTTACTTTTTTATTGTTTTCCTTAATTTATTTTATTTTATCTTGTTTGCTTCTCTTTATAAAAAAACACACAAAAATCAGTTCTTATTCTAGTTGTTATTTTTGTTTTATCATGCTTGCTATTAATGGTTGATGTCGTTGAAACTAGAACTTATTGGAAAGATGGGTTCACGGAGGATTAACAAAAATATTATAAGGAACACCCCTTGTCACCTAAAGGGAAACACTTATGGGAACAAATTAATAAATTGCATGGCTATGCTAGAAACTTGTGCTCTACTTATAATGTTACTTATTGCTTTGATAAATCTCGTTTCTGTAGGAGGTATAAACACCACCCTTTTCAATGTGAGTATAATGATAATGTTACTATATATTCTTATGTTAAGGGAAATTATGAATTTTATGATGTGGAACAAATTGATGAATTTATTGCTTGGAAGGGTGCATTCGAAATTGCTTATTTGCTTGAAACTATTGATGATGCACCTTATAAATATGAGATTTATGCTATACTTTAATATTTCTTTGATAATTACAAATATTGTAATTACTACATAATGGAATATTTTAATAAATGCTCTCAACCTAAGGAATAGACTAATGCCTTGAAGGAGCCTATGGAAGAGGAAATTGCTGAATATGGAAGCTCATTGGATGAAAAAGAGGAGGAGAGTGATGATCAAGAGGAGGAACAATGGAGCTACCCATGTCTACCTCCAAATGAGAGTAACTCTTTAACTCATAATTGTCATGATCTTATTGATTCTTTTGAAATATCCCTTTTTGATTAAGTTGATACTTGCTATACTTGTGACCTTGATACTACTAAGAATGAAACTTGTGAGAATGATATTGCTACTGTTATTTATGATAATCCATGCTACTTTGATAAATCCTATGAGAATCCTCTATTTATTCCAACTATTGATATGCATGATAATGAGGAAGTGTGTTAAGAAAATTTATATGATAATGCTCTAGATGACGGTCCTATATTACTTGATGTTATAAATTATAATGCTAGTGAAAATAGGATTGATAAAATGTTTCATATACCTTTTAATAGTGACCAATCTTCTTGTTTTTCTATTTCTAAAAGTGGGAAAGAAGATGTCTTTATTTTTAATTTAGAGATCACTATTTTTGAGCTTGATATGAATTCTGTGCTTTTAGACCATGACAAACATGCTTTATGTGACAGTTATGTTGTTGAATTTGTTCATGATGCTACTAAAAATTATTATGAGAGAGCAAAATATGGTTGTACGAATTTTCATGTTACTAAAACACCTATCTTTTTGTTGAAAGTTTTGAAAGTGCTCTTGTTCTACCTTCCCATGATCTCTAGTTTGAGCTTCTTTGATTTATTTCTTTACAAGATTCCTATGAATAGGAAGTGGGTTAGAAATAAAATTTTTTATACTTGCTTCTTGATGATCTCTTTGCTTAATTCATATTTCTTATGTGAGCATCTTCTTCACTTGAAAACACGTGAATCTAATTTTCTAGGCCTAGCTAAAAGGCGTGAAAGAAAAGCACTTCTTGGGAGATAACCCATGGTTTTATTTTTTGCTTTGTTTTCTATGTTTTCTTCAAGTCAAGGGGTTCTATACTTATGTAGAAACTTCTCTGTATCTTTATTTTCATGTTTTAGATGTGCCAAGTAAAGTTTCTAACAAGAGTTGGAGTTGGTTTTGGATTTCTGCGAAGGAAACAGATTTCTGCTGTCGACCGTAAAACAATGTATATTCATAGAAAAATAGACATCACCTGATACTTTTTGTGATTATTCCTCCGTTAATTCCGAAACTTTTTCGTTCTTTAAGTTTTTTTATTTGAGAAACTTAAGTGCCCCGAAAAATTTTGTCTTTACAAACTGTTCTAGTTTTGGCAGATTCTGCCATTTTTCTTGCATTTGCTCTTTTACGATGTCAAGTCGATTTCTTTGCTTCACAAAACATCGGTGGATGTAGCTAATGTATAAAATTATCAATATGAGTTGTGCCCATACAGAACCCATGGATTTTTTATTTTTGCACTAACCCTCTAATGTGAATTACTCGTTGAGTGTGGTGTGGAGGGAGTTTTCAAGGGTCAAGAGAAGAGGGTGATATAATGTGATCAAGCAGAGTGCAAGGTTAAAGCTTGGGAATGGCCGCGTGGTTCATCCCATCAAATTCTAAGAAGACTCAAGCTTCTAAGCTCGGGGATGCCCAAGGCATCCCCTTCTTCATCAACAATTTATCAGGTCACTTCTAGTGAAACTATATTTTTATCCGGTCACATCATATGAAATTTACTCTGAGCGTCATTTATTTTCTGTTCGGTTTTATTTTGTTTTCTTTTTCTTTCCTTGCTGCAATAATATCATTGGAACCTAGAATCCTTGCTTGGGAGAGAGACACAATCTGCTTTTTCACCTGAATACTCGTTATGCTCGTATTCATAATTTTTCTTCTAGCTGCTGCAAAATTCCTGTTTAGCTCTTGTTTTCCTTTCATCTCTTATTCAGAGATGTTAGTTTTAATATTTTTATGTGAGTAATCTCATGTTTTCTTTCTGTATCATTTAAAGAGTTTTTGTTAAAACATAGTTTGTATGGTGCTTGTTGGGAAAAGAAACTGCTTCATGTGGTAGAATTTATAAACAATGCAAGAAGCTTGTATAGACTGTGGCTAGACTTATTCATATCATGCTAGATGTTATTTTAATTATGAAGACTAGTGGTTACTTTGTAGCATGATTTTTCTCAAATAGCTGCGAGTGTTTAATGTGCCATTGAAAGAATCATGAGTTGTTCTTGTCATATTGAAGCATAAATTTGCGGTGTTCTCCTTTGAATGTTTTATTTGGTTGACTTGGCGCATGCTTACACCATGTTTATGACAAAAAACCAGTCACCTATAGCCTCTATGATCATTTAGTTTTTGAACTTGTGGTACCACTTATGCTTTGATTAATGATGTTTTTGTCACTATGCATGATTATGGCCATTACCGCTCTCTTGATTTGTTGCTCCCAGTCTTTTGCTAGCTTCCACCTGTACTTAGTATGAGCTCTACTCGTGAAATCCAACTCCCAAAAACTAAAGTATGCCAAATGTTTCCACCATACCTATCTACATGTGGTAGTTAACCTCCACAACAAAGTAAATTTCTCATGTGTTACCTTTAAAACCGTCAAACTTACTCAAGTTTTGTGTTCCTGTTTTAGGTCATGAGGACGTAAATAGAGAATCTTTATCTCACTTGTTAAATGGACTTTCACACATTGGACTAGTGGCTTCATCCTCTTATCCAATTGATAGAAGAGCCGGCAGCGGGATGCCTAGCCCCAAATTAATACAAACAAATTCTCCCCACTATTTGTGCTCCTAGTTTATCAGTCAAAGCATAATTGTGTAAACAAAAGAGAAAGAGGGATGACCTTCCACACCAGTTGCGTCCTTCAATGGGAGCCGCTCTTGTGAAGTCTAGTTGGCTTGTGACGTACTGTATTTTCTATTTACCATTCGTTGACATAAGCATACACCTCTCTAAAAAAAGACACTCTTCCAAGGTATGTGATTGTTGGCAGGCACCCGAGGATTCTGTTAGCCATGGTTTGTGTAAGATGGTTGGGAGGGGTGTCAAAAAATTTATACCTCTGTTTAATAAAATAAAATCTCTAGCACATGAGTGATCCATGCTTCCCTCTGCGAAGGGCCTTTCTTTTACTTTTATGTTGAGTCTCCATCTTCTAATTTTATGCACAATTCAAAGAACATAGTTTTCGTTCTGAGTTTAATGTGCATTTGTCCCAGGAACATTATTAATTGGTTCATGATGTGTTATTTCTTGCTCGCAAATTATTTTTTCTAGTATTCCTCATAAACTTTGAAGGTGTCCTCGCATTTATGTTTTGCCCCACTCTTAAGGACAAGCCAAATATTACTTTGCCATGCTTTCTCTATACTTGAACCAATGTATAACTTTCGATGCATTATTATTCGTGATCTTTTATTTGTGTTACTTCTCATGATGCAAAGTGATTTTTATGTTTTATTTGTATAATTATATCAATCATGCTTGTGTTTAAAGTACTATGATCTCAGCTAACATATGATTTTACATTATTGATGATAAAGTTTATGTTGGTAGCATGTCAAGTTTGAAATTATGTATTTTATCATTTACCTATTCGAGGACGAGTAGGAGCTAAGCTTGGGGATGTTGATACGTCATGAACGTATCCTTAATTTATGATGCTCAGTGTTGTTTTCATGTTATTTCCTACATGTTTGCTACACACTTTATGTAATTTTTATCAATTTCTGGGACTAGCCTATTGACAAGATGTCACAGAGCCAGTCCCCTGTTTTCTGCTATTTTTAGTTTCAGAAAAGTTGTTCTCGAAATATTCTTGGAATTGGAAAATTTGGAACCCGGAAGTCATAGAAATCCCGAAGGTTCCACGAAGTCCCGAAGAGGCCCGGAGAGAGGCCACAGGGGGAGCCACCAAAAGGCGGCGCGCCCCCTGGCCGTGACTGGGGGTTGGTGTGGGCCACTCGGGCGCCTAGCGCCACCTCTCTTTCGCCTCCCCCACCGACATATCAACCCTAGAAATATACCACTTTTTCCCGAGAAACACCCGAGGCCGCCATCATCGTCATCCCGAGATCCGGAGGGTTCTCGAGCTCTCCCCGGCACCCTGCCGGGAGAGAAATTCATCACCGTAGGGGTCTACACCACCATGCCCTCCTCCGAAGTGATGCGTGAGTAGTTCATCCATGGACTACGGGTCCATAACAGTACCTAGATTGTTTTCTCCTCCACTTTATGCCTCATGTTTGGATCTCGTGAGCTGACTCACATGATCGAGATCATCTTTATGTAATGCTACATGTTGTGTTTGCTGGGATCCGATGAATGTTGAATGCTATGTCTTCTAATTATCAATCTATCATGTTATCTTCATGCATATGTTATTTATGATCTTGCATGCTCACCGTTATTAGTAGATGCTAGTAACTCCAAGAGGGAGTATTTATGCTCAATAGTGGTTTCATGCCTCCTTTGCATCTGTGCTCGAGTGATGAAAACGTGACAAATGGAGGATGTGATGTTGCCATTAGGGAGAAAGCAACAATGTTTTGTCTAAGGATGATGTTATCGTTTACATTATACACTTTGCTTACTACAATTATCTGTTGCTTGCAACTTAATACTCATCGTTTGTTCGGATGATATTCGGAGGGTGGATTATTAGTCATACTCCCTCCATCTCGGTTTATTAGTCACAATTAGCAAATCTCTACACCCAAGGTGACAATCTATTGGGGGAGAAAACAAGAAGAAAACATGTTTGCATGGCATGCACCATTTCTAATAGGGAGAGAATTAATTGGGGGTGGGGCTCTCGCGGTTTCCTATTTGCTAATTGAGCATTAATTACCTAGAGTGTGTCTAACACTTGAGAAAATTTGGTTTTGGTATTGTAACTAATAAACCGAGACAGAGGGAGTAGATGCAGTTGGATAACGGTCTATGTATCTTGTTGTAATGCCCGCATGAATCACATAGTAATCTTCATTTGTTTATATGCACTACGGTGCACCCTTCATTTCTATCAATTGCCCAGCTGTAGTTTGTGCACACATGTTATTTATCTTTCGCGGAGAGACACCACTAGTGAACTGTGGACCCCGGTCCTTTTTCCTCATACTGATAAAACATTTACTGCTTTCATAATGCTCTCATACTGTTCTTACAGTTTTCCTACTGTTTTCCACACCATACGTTTAACCTCTTTGTGCTTAGCAAAACCGGTGAGATTGACAACCTCAGTGCTTCGTCGGGCCAAAGTGATTTGATTGTGTTGTGTAGGTTCCACGTTGCTACTGAACCGGTAGTGCGCCCGGCCACCTCAGCTGCATCAACCTTCAGAGATTGCTTGTCCTCCTACTGGTCGATTCAACCTTGGTTTATTTTCTGAGGGAAAACTTGCTGCTGCACTCTTTACAACCTTTCTCTTGGGATTTACCAACGAGGGCGTCTACACGCCATCAACAAGTTTTCTGACGCCATTGCCGGGGAGGAAGAGAATTTCTTCAAGGGGAATCTCTCACTTCCAATCTCTTTACTTTGTTTTAGTTTTGCTTAGTTTATTTTATTTTGTCTTGTTTGTTTATCTTTATCAAAAACACAAAAAAATTAGCTCTTATTCTAGGCGTAGTTTTATTCCTGTTTTTAATCTTGTTAAATGACTACTCCTGATAACACTAAGTTGTGAGACTTTACTACCACCAACAACAATGATTTAATTAGCACACCTATTGCTCTACCTGCTCCTACTGCTGATTTTCATGAGATTAAGCCTGCCTTGTTAAACCTTGTTATGAGAGAGCAATTTTCCGATGTTAGTACTGATGATGTTGCTTCCCATCTTAATAATTTTGTTGGACTATGCGAGATGCAAAAATATAAATATGTATATGGAGATATTATTAAACTGAAATTGTTTCCTTTCTCTTTAAGAGGAAGAGCTAAAGAATGGTTGCTATCTTTGCCTAGAAATAGTATTGATTTTTGGACTAAGTGTAAAGATGCTTTCATTGGAAAATATTATCCTCCTGCTAAGATTATTTCCTTAAGTAGTAGCATTATGAATTTTAAGAAACTTGATAATGAGCACGTTGATAAATCTTGGGAAAGAATGAAATATTTAGTGAAGAATTGTCCCACTCATGGACTGACTACATGGATGATCATACAAACTTTTTAGGCAGGACTGGATTTTTCTTCAAGAAACCTTCTGGATTCTGCTGATGGAGGAAACTTTATGTCCATCACCTTGGGGGCAGCAACAAAGCTTCTTGATAATATGATGGTAAATTATTCTGAATGGCATACTAAGAGAGCTACAACTAGTAAGAAGGTAAATCTTGTTCAAGAAACCTCCTGTTTGAGTGATAGACTTGATGCTATTATGCCTATGCTTGTTAATGTCTATGCTCCTATTGATCCTAACAATGTTCCCTTAGCCTATTTGGTTGCTCAAGAAGAGCATGTTGATGTGAACTTCATTAAAAATAATAATTTCCACAACAATGCTTATAGGAATAATTTTGGTGGCAACAATTATAGGCCATATCCTCCTAATAATAGCAATGCTTATGGTAATTCTTATGGTAACTCCTATAACAGCAAAAAAGTGTACCCTGTGATCTTGAGAACATACTTAAGGATTCTATTAGTATACAAACTGCTTTCAATAAGTCTGTTGAGGAAAAATTTGGCAAAAATGATGTTCTAACTTCTAAAGTTGATAGCATTGCTCTTGATGTTGATTTTCTGAAACTACAGGTTATGCCTCATGATGTTAAATAAAGTTTAACTTTAAATTATATCCAAATTCGAATTGATGATAATGTTAGAATGTTAGCTGAATTGCATGCTAGATGGGAGAAAGAAAATAAAATAGCTAGAAATGATAGTATAGCTAATGTTTGCACCATTACCACCAGTAGTAAAATTGAAGCTTATCATGCTAGAAAACCTTCTACTATCAATTGTAAAGTAATTGGTGGTGTAAACACTCCCACTTCTGCTATTAAAAAAGCAAAATTGCTTGAAACTGCTAAAAATGTTCCTGATGAAAGTGCTGCAATTTTTAGAAACATGGGAGACAATAGTACCATTACCTTTGGTAAAAATGATCTTAACTTTGATGATTGAAACATAACTGAAGTGATTAAGTTCTTACAAAAGCTTGCTAGTTGTCCAAATGCTAGTGCTAGGAATATGGCTTTCACAAAACATATTACAAATGCTCCCATGAAAATTGTGAGGATGAATTAAGATGTGAAGCCTCTATCCCTAGGAAGCTAGATGATGGTTGAGAACCTATTATTAAAATTAAAGGGAATGATTTTGATTGCAACGCTCTATGTGATCTTGGCGCTAGTATCTCTGTTATGCCTAATAAACTTCATGATATTCTTGATTTACCACCATTGGAATCTTGTTATTTGGATATTCGTCTTATTGATAATGTTAGAAAGAAACCTTTGGGGAGAGTTGATGATGTACTTATCATGGTTAATAATAATCTTGTTCCCGTTGATTTTTTTGTCTTGAATATTTAATGCAATGCTTTTTGTCCAATTTTTTTGGTAAGACCTTTTCTTAGAACTGTTGGTGCTAATATTGAAATGAAATAGGGGAATATTAAATTTCAGTTCCCACTCAAGAAAGGTATGGAACAATTTCCTAGAAAGAGAATGAAGTTGTCTTTTTATTCATTTATTCCAACAAGTTACAATTTGGATGCTTCTTAACTTGAAAATACTTCATTCCATTTTTCCGGGCTAGCTTAAAGGCGTTGAAGAAAAACACTTCTTGGGAGATAACCCATGGTTTTATTTTTTGCTCTGTTTTTTCTCTGTTTTCTTCGAGTCATGGGGTTGTTTACTTCTGTAGTAACTTATTTGTATCTTTATTTTCTTTTTTACTAGTGCCAAGTAAAGTTTTTTACGAGAGTTGGAGTTGGTTTTCGGATTTCTGCACAGAAAACAGATTTCTACTGTCCACCGTAAAAGATCGTGAAAAATCCAGGAAGATCGTAATGATCTGAAATGTTTTGTGCTTATTCCTCGGCTGATTCCGCAACTTTTTAGTTCTTTAGGTTTTTGATTTAAGCAACGTAAGTGCCTCTAAAAATACGTCTTTACAGGCTATTCTGGTTTTGACAGATTCTGCCGTATTTCTTGCATTGGCTTTTTTCCGATGCCAAGTGAATTTCTTTGCTTCATGAAACATCACTAGCTGTAGCTAATGTTTAAATGTATCAATAGCTCTTGTTCCATACAGAACCCATAGATTTTTTATTGTTTCACTAACCCTCTAATATGAATTACTGTTTGAGTATGGTGTGAAGGAAGTTTTCAAGTGTCAAGAGAAGATCAAGAAGAGTGCAAGGTCAAAGCTTGGGGATGCCCCCGTGGTTCATCCAAGCATATTTTTAGAAGACTCAAGCATCTAAGATTGGGTATCTGTCACATCCTCATTTTGAGATCAAGGTTGTGAGGAGGAGAACACAAAATTTAGGACCAACAAAAACTTTTTAGTTGATCCTGTTGTTTTCCTCATGTTGTCACTCATAATGTGAACCTTATGTTTTCTATGAGAAATAAATAGTGGAATGTTGTTATAATGATTACTTGTCACCTCTATCATCTTTTTAATCTTGGTTATGGATCACCAAAATAAAGAAAAAAGATCCCTTTGAAAAACCCTAAGGAAAAACATGAGTTTTTCTTTTCTGTTTTTGGCTATCACTCTCTCTTTTTAGCACCATTTCTATCTATGGATATCAACTCAAATTTTTTTTTGTTTGGATGTCATCCATCCTTGTGGTATGTACTTGCTCACCATGCCCAAAGAAACATTTTTTATCAAGTGAAACCCCTGTTTTCTAGGGTGTTTTTCTTCCTAGTTGATAAAGCAGGAAAATGAAAAACAGAGAAAACAGATACCTCACATGTTTCGGTCTTGTTTTCAGCAACATAAATTTTTTTTAAATTCAATTTTTTTTTTATGAAACTAGACATTGCACTCTTCAAAACCATACTCTCACTTTTCCATTGGAAAATTGTTTGCTGTATCAAACACATCCAGATATTTCCTATCTTTTGACAGATTCAGGACTTAGAAAAATCACCAAGTCATAACTAAAATTGTCCAAACTGAAACTGAATTTTTCTGTCAGCACCCGATTCAAATCTTGCTCAAATTTGAGTTTCCTTTCATCAAAATCATGTGCAAACTTGCCAAACCAGTACCCCACACTCTCCTCGACCAAAACCAGGTGCTGGTTTCATCCAGAAAACCATAGGGAGGAAGAACAGCACCATGCCAAGGATGGTGGCTCGAGGGCCCGGGCTGTCATCGTTCTGGCCGTGCACACCCGTGCTCTTTCCCCTCCATTCGCAGCTTTGAGCCAGTGGCGACATGAGCACAACGCCACCAAGCTCATGTCACACCCCAGTTTTTGGAATCTTGTACTGTGCTCAAGAAGACCAAAATTAGGGACAACAAATTTTTTACTAACAACATGATTGTTTGAACTAACGTGTGTTTAAGATCTTAATCATATTTTCAACACAAGTTTTGTTTCTTGATCAAACCAATATCAATTTTTTCTGAAAAACAATTCTTTAAAATTTTCCCTGTTGTTTTCTCTTTGGATTCCTTGAGAGAATTTTATCCCAATACTTGGATCATTCTTGTTTGGATCTTAAGATGAACTTTTAACCTTGTTGGATCCAAGAAAACAAAATTTCAAAATGATTTATGAAAGTTTTCTATAGAAAACCATCCCTGAAAATAAAGCCAAGTACCTGTTTTCTACCTTTGTTTTCACTAGGCTATAAAATGTTATTTTATGTTTTCTCGACTTTTATTTGATCCTTGATATATGTACTAAAAATCCATCAGCTTGGTTTTATTTTTGGGTTAATAAAAGTTATCTTTTTCTTGTTGTTTTTGTGGTATAAAATTAAAGCAGAAAAAGGCATTTTTGGAAAACAGAGAAAAACAGAAAGTATACCTTTTTCCATATTGTTTTCATGGCCTGAAACTATTTCAAATTTCTTTTAAAAAGATGTTTCTGAAATTTTATAACATGGTTAACAAGTTCCCACTTTGAAAACAAATTTTGGAAACCATTTGACCCTTGAAAACAAACCCAACTTTTTGATCATTTCATCTCTTTTCGACACTTAGAATTTTTTTCGTAGTCTTAAGACTGAATTTTTGAACACTGTGAGATACACTTTTGGACAGTTGTTTTCTTTGTGTTTCTTTGCAAATTTTGGAATGTAGCCTAGTCTAATGTGTGGACTAACTATTTGACTCGAGCCAGGATGTGTTGCCTTGCTTCTAGAAGGCTTGAGTGTGAAGAAAACATGAGAGAGAGAGTGATGATGTGGGAAGGTATGTGAGCCCATGCTTTGACCATTTGACCTCTTGACTTTCTTCTAATTGCTTTGAAAGGCCATCTCTTGACTTGCCCTTTCGTGGTCCTTGCCTTTGGAAACCAGAGCATGAAGGAGAATGACCAAAACCAACCCTAGCTAGCCCATGCCATTGCTAGACATCAACCCGAGCCCTCTCTTTTTGCCCTTGCCCTGTTCACCACGAGTACAAGTCACCCAGCCCTATCTCCTGCACCACTGCACTCCCTCACTCTCCCACACCTCCCCCAAGTCGAAGGGAAGCAGAGCCCTAGCCCCTAGAAGCCCCCGAGGCCGAGACCTGCCGCCGGTGACCGTGCTAGGCCTCGAGGTCGAGCTGCTCGATCCAGCCCTTCTCCACTCCCTACACAGCCCTGGATCGTTTCCCCTTACTCCCCTGAACCTGCCTGACAGGAGACGTCGTCGTCGTCCGTGGACGCTGCCTGGAACAGCACCCGTGCCCGATCTTCATGCCCCGCGACCGCCCGGGTACCTGCATCGCCTCTGACACCGCGCCACCCCTCCGCGAGCCTCACGGTGAGCCACCACGAACCCCCTGTCGTCGGCCGTTTCGAGGCAGAGAGAGAGGAAGGATGAGGAGGAGGACGATCCATGCGCCGTTGATCGACAGATCAACGGACGACGTTGAACCTAGGGTTTCCCGCGCCTGCGCGCTCGCTTGGCCTGCGCTGGGCCGTGCAGTGCGCCTAGCTGGTCCGCGCTGCGGGGAAGCCAGCCCACGCTGCCCTTTTTTTTTTAGGTTTTTGACAGAAACTTGCATGTTTCCTTTGAGTCTATGAAAAATACCAAAAGTGAAAATTAAAATCTACCAAAAATATTGACACTAGTATTATGTTTTCCTAACCACATAAAATTTGTAGATCTAAGTTTGGACTGGTATTTTAACCACAAGACCAGTTTTGCCACAGAGTATATGTATTATTGTTTTTAGCATAACTTTTTGGATATATAACTAAAATGGTCAAACTAATTTTTTTTTGGGTAGCTAGTGAACAGATCTATCACTAGGACTTTGCCTCACATCAAGGTGAGTTACCAAATGGAAATGCCATCCATTTTGGTAAAAGTCCAGTAGGCTTTTCTAGGATTTTTAGAATGAGTTCAAAAATGATTTTTGAGGTGAATTCAATTGGATGAGTTTGATATTGACTAGATCTACCTAAGACTAGATTGGATTAATTTTTGGAGCCATATATTAATTTTGGTGAGCAGATCTAGGAACAACACTTTTCTGTTTTCATTACTATTTGTGTATTTGTTTGAATGAAAGTGTGTGATTGTTTGAATCTTGTTTCCTAGCATGTATAGAGTTGTTATTAGGTTATTTCCTTGCAGTATATCTACCTTATCAAGTGTCTTCATGTTTAGAAAGTTAAATAAGAATAGGAATAGCATTTGTTACTTTCTAGTTTTATTATTTGATTATTTGTGTGCACCAAAATCTTTGTGTGCTTGATTGACTAAGTTTGTGCTATGTTTGCTATGATTCCAGTACCATTTTGGTACTGTTATTTTGATGTTATTGTCTCTGTTCGCTTGCATGTTACTTTATAGAAAAACATGTCTAAGAATTGTTAATTGTTTTCACTAGACTTGTTTTCACTAGTATGAATAGTCTAGTATTGATTATCTTGTTATGAAAAAAAAATCATAAGTAACCAGAGGCTTTATACCTCTTTTGCATTGGTATTAGTGGGCCCATAACCCATTGGTTCCATTGCAGCTTGGTTGAGGATGAAAATCCCCAACTATACATTTGTGTGAAAATAACATGTAATTACTATAGGTTTGAGTGTTATTTTGCACCAAGGAAAATGGTTTGTTTGTTTCACTTATGTACGTGAAGAGTTTAGTTCTTCTTTGTAAATACTAGTATGTTTAGTTGTGATTCATTTATTAGCATAATATTCCTTAGGAGTATCATGTTAAGAAATGCTTCACTATTGGTTGCTTAAATTTAATTGTTTGCAAATAAAATAATTCCTTGTGATTGATAGATTGTTTGTGAATGATTATTAATTGAGTGTTTGGATTTTTGAATAGGTTTAGTAAATCTTTTATTGAGTGTATAGCTACTGGTTGTGTGGTTTATACCTTGTTTGCTTGCTATCTAATTGAGTAGAAAAGCATGTGTTACTAAAATGAACTGATGCTTGCTTAGTAGATGTTCTCATAGTGTTGTTGTTATGCTTAGTAGTATCTTGTTATAAACGAAATTAGTTTAATCATGGACTACTTGGAGATGAATTGCTTGTATGTTGCTAATACCGACTGCCATGGGTATTGTTTTGATTGATTCTTATAATCTTAGTAGCCTCACCTTTTGTGCCCACAAGCTATATTTTTAGCTTCTTGAATACCTTACAATGAGAGTGGTACACCCACTCCATATATGGTATGTAAGATGTGGGATATGGTTTCTCAACCATATGTTCGTTTGACGATAGTTTTGTACCCTGAGGGTTATGTGAGATAGTTTTGCAATAACCTTTTGAGGGTTTGTGCTAGTATGATTTTGCTTGCTGTATGTGTTGTGAAGTTTAGTTGTTTGGTCTTTAGTTCTGAGTGTGTGTCTTTTATTCTTTTACGATGTTATAAAACGAAGAAGAAGAAGAAGCAGTTGTGGAGTTGTGCGTCAAGTTCAAGTTACTTCAAGGCCAGGGACATTAAGAGTTTTAAGTCAAGCCACCCTGATGCTTGCTGTTACTACACTTATCATTATCTATCATGCATGTTTTACTTCTGAAAAGTCTTACAAAAAAGCTTGATTTCCAAAAAACTATTTTTGAGTGAATATTACTACTATTAATATTATATATCATTACTATGCCAATAGTTGATTCTTGGTGTTACCAAGCCCATAGCCACCATATGGTATTTATTACCACCAAAGATATAAGTCCCTCTGTGGAGACCCTAAATATATGTTTTTGCAAGACAAAGGCTTTGTGGAAAACCTGGTGGGAAAGCGAAGCCTTACTCACCGGAGGATTGTTGAAGTGATCATTTTTGGGAAAAACGTGTTTTCAAAAATGACACATAACCTAGTCTTCGCCGGACAACCTTTACTGTACTGCCAATTTACCCCAACATGGGCATGGGGCTTCACTTGAACTTTGTTCTTGTTAGTGTGTCTTCTATCTCTATTTGCTATAAGGGTCGTCGAGCCCTCGAACCGATTGTCGCTAGGTGGTATATACGGGACATACCAAGTGAGGGATTAAGTTACCCCCGGGTGCGACAGTTGAGTCTCCTGCCGTGGCGGGGTGGGACCTGATGCCAGGGAGATTACACTCAACTAAAGAGATATACATATACTAGCTAGGACATAGTGGATGCTTAGGATCAGTTATCTGATGTTTACATACTGTTGTTACAGTCCGTGGTTGTTCACGGCGGATGTACTGGATTAGGTGGATTGTGTACACCTCTGGAGAGTCAAACTATTCGGAATAGCCTCGTCCTCGGATATGGACAGTTGAATGGCCATGTAGCTAGCATTGTGTCAATGTTTTCAAAAAGGAGTTTTCAAAAAAATATGATGGACTTGTGAAGTACTGAAAGGAGGAAATCTTGTACCGTGGAGGTACCGTTGATGAAAAGCCAGAAGTTGTTTACAAAAAGTTTCGCAAAGAAAATCTTTCTTTTCTAAACAAAAATCTGGAAGTTGATTCCAAGAAGTTTGTCAAGGAGAAAACCTTTTTTTTCACAAAGTTTTTACCAAACCTCTTGTACATGTGATATCTACAAGAGAAAGAAACTATATTATTTTCTTTTGAAGTATCTTCTTCAACAAAGATACAGAGATTTTCAAAAATCAACTATGATATATCTTTCATATATCATTGATAGTGAACCCTCTGTATAGCCTACCTATTCCACTATATAAGCATACTTGCATTTTGGTAAGCTACATGATGGGTGTCTTGCTGAGTACATTCAAATA
The DNA here is from genome assembly GCA_028641055.1 of Alopecurus myosuroides. Taxonomy (NCBI): domain Eukaryota; kingdom Viridiplantae; phylum Streptophyta; class Magnoliopsida; order Poales; family Poaceae; genus Alopecurus; species Alopecurus myosuroides. The sequence goes on from CM054058.1 coordinate 478,329,548, forward strand.
TACTCATATTGGTTTCGTCCCTGGTATTTACTTGCCAGACATCGAGAAGGAGTCTCAGGAGGAGATCTACGAGGAGGAGTACGGAGCTGATGGCTTTGCGAACTAGGATTGTCTCCATGTCAGTATCTTGTAGGTTAAGCCGTGAGTTGGGCTCTACTACGTTTGTGTATGTTTAGACTTCTGCTGTGTGTGCTGTGTGTTTGCCCTACGTGGCAGTTGTGTTGGACGTGGTCATGCGACCATGTCTCTTTTGTAAGTGTTTTATGCAACTGTGCAATGGATATTGTATCTGTGTACCAACTTGATATGTTGTTCACGACTGGTGTGATCTCGGATCGTGAATGTATACATATCGGAGGTGTCCTTGAACAATGGTTCTGGGGCGGACCTTACAGCTCACCTCTCTTCTCCACGTGCTTCTCATCCCCTGTGAAGTACACACGCGCCCGGGGTTCCCCATGCCCTGCTGTCGAGCGCCCGAGCTCACCCTCACCCGTGAACCTCCTATATAACATCACCCCTCCACTCCTTCCTCACCACTCCACTAACCATCCACCCCGCATCCACCCCATAGCAATGCCCAAGCCATTTCTCTCTCTTTGAGAGCGAGAGGAGCACGCTCTCGCATCTGCCCGAGCAGAACAAGCTCGACTCTCCCGCACTCGTCTCTCTCTCACCCTGTCCCTTTTCTTCATCATATTGCACCCCTTGCCAAGGCATGCATGCCTGACATCGTGTCGTGTGGTTTTTCATGCAGATTCATCGTCGTTGAGTTCAACGCCGCCGGGAATGCCACGGTGCGCGCCGGATTTGCGAGTTGATCTTGATGTTGTTGCTGCTTCCACGCGACTTCCTCGACCCCGTAATGCCTCCTCGTCATCGACCATCGATTCCTATCGAGACTAGGTGAGCCCCTGCTCGTGTGTGTTGTGCATGTGCTCGCCGGCAGCGATATCTGGTCGCGAGGAAGGAGAAAGAACGGGCGTCGTTCATCTCCAGATCCACGGCTTCCTTTGAAACTCTCTAGAGCTAACATGCGCCCTCCGATCTTGGTCCCACGGCTGCGTATCGGTTTGTTTGCATGCTCAAGCGAGTTGGGCCGGCCCAGCGCAGATCGCTTTGTCGCGTAAGAGCCAACGGCCCGTTGAGCCCGCGCTGAGGATTTATTTCATTTTGTGTTTACCTGAAAACTACCCTATCACTTTAATCTAAAATAAAATGATTAAGCAACATATATGGCCACCCGCTATTTATATAGGGTACATGCATGTTTTCTTTATCACATGCAAGTGGTAGATCTGCATTTGCATCCTTAAATCATCCTGGAGAAATTCCTAAAAACAACCTATCTAAAAGAGTAAACATGAGATAACTTTTGTTTTAGGAATCCAATGGAAGTGAGGTTTATCTCTATGCATAGGTATTGTTGATACCTAACTAGAGAAGTTGGCCTAACACGCACTTGAGTTTCATATCAAAAACGACATTCAAAATGGTAAATGACCAGAGATCCAGTACATGATTTTTATGAATTTTTCTAAAATGATTTTTGAGATGAATCCTTTTTTATGTGCTTATGTATGATTATATCTATCATATCCTAGCTCGGTGTGTTGTTTTGAGATGTAGATTAATTTTGGCATGCATTACAAGATTTAGTAATATTCTGCCATTTCTAAATATCATGTTTTTGATGTTTGTTAAGTATGGAGATGCATTGGGTGATCTTACTAGCATGTGTAGGTGTTGTTTTCTCTGTCATATTATTATTGTATTGTAGATCTATCATGATAGAATAAACCTTAGTCATGAAAATATCATGGTTTGGCATGCATGTTATGCGGTATGGTTGTTTTTCTAGTTTCTATTTGTACTAGATTTGTCTACCATGTTTATCTTCATGCCATGTTTGTTTCCATGCTTTGTATGATGTGATATGCCTATGTTATGTACATTTTTATCTTCTGGTTTCATGATCATTTCATGTATACAAGTATATTATGGCTTGCATGTTCATAGAAATGCCTGTTTTACTCTCATATGCTTGTATATAGTTTTTTCCGAGATTTTTTTATTTATGTTTCACTCATTTTGGTGAATGACCAGAGAGTCATTACACTCTTTATGGCCTTATATGAGAGTGGTACACCCACTGGACTCATGCCATATGTTTGATGCATGACTTGCATGAAACTATACCATGTTATGTATGCTATTTATGCATGTTTGAGTGTTGTAGCATGTTGTAGTGCTATTATTTTTGGGTGTTTCTTTTTAAGTGAATGCTTGTTGTATGTGTGCTGTATTAGTTTGTGCTTGCCTTTGTCTTCTACTGATTGAGTGTTTTTCTTTTTACTTTTTACGACGTTATATAACGAAGAGACTATTACTCCTGAAGTGGTTTTCTATAACTCTTGTTTATTTCAAGAGTGTGATCAATACCAGGTCCAAGGAAAGCCACTCTAAATGCTTGCTGTTGTTTTACTTATCATTATCTATCATGCATGTTTTACTTCTGACGTTTTTAATTAAGTTGTTTTCAAACTATTCTCTTAAGTGGAATATACCGCTATCGCTTTTATCGAATTGTTGTAGCCACTACATAATCTTGGTGTTACCAAGCCCTTAGCTACTTTTGGAGCCATCACTTAATAAACTTAAGTCCCTTAGTGGAATTTTTAACTTGGTGTTTTTGGAAAACAAATTTCTTTGGGAAAACCCCGAGGAAAGGTGGGACCTTGTCAGAGGGAGGATTGTGAAGGAAGAAGTGATTTCAACTTGTTTTCCAAAATGACACATAACCTAGTCTCCGCCGGACAACCAAGCCGTGTTGCCACATTACCTCAATATGGGAACAGGGTCTAGCTAACAGCTTGTCGGTGTTAGTCCGTGTCTACCTCAAAGTGCTATAGGGGTAAGAGTCCCCCGAACCGAATTGTCGCCAGGAGGGAGAAACGGGACATTCATAGTGTGGGGATTAAGTTCTCCACCGGTTGCAATAGTTGGGTCTCCTTCCATGGCGGTGTGTTGTCAGGGGAAACCGGTTCGTTACGGCTGACTCACTCGATGCCGGGGAGAACAAACCCAGTTGAAGGGTAGTCATTTACTGGCGCTTGCATAGTGGATAGTTAGGACCAGTTATCTGATGTCTGCATTCTATCTTGGACAGTCCGGTGTTGGTCACGACGGATGTACTGGATCTTGTGGAATGTGTACAACTCTGCAGAGTAACTATTCAGAATAGCCATGTCCTCAGATATGGACAGTTGAATGGCCATGTAGCTAGCCTTGTGTCAATGTTTTCAAAAAGCTGGAAAGTGTTTATGTTGTTGTACCTGGGAGGTACCGGAAATGGAATGATCGTACCTTTGAGGTACCGGAGAAATGTTGGTCTTGGAGTTGTGTTTTTTTTCAAGAGTTCTTTTCAAAGGAAAACCTTTTCTTTTATTATTAATGCTTTATGAAAACCTTGTGGATATGCGACATCTACAAGAGAAACAATCTATCTTTTGAAGTATCTTCTTCAGCAAAACTACTAAAACTTGCTCAACCATGATGGGTCCTCTACTCACCATGGATAGACCAGCCCCCTTAAATAACAACCTTCCTACCACCTATATTGCATACTTGCATTTGTTGATATTTCATTTAGGGTGTCTTGCGAGTACATTCAAATGTACTCATATGATTTCGTCCCTGGCTATTGTCTTGGTCAGACTGTGAGGAGCTGCCTCAGGTGTACTATGAGGATCTCGCGTACTAGGCACGTCTCCCGGTCAGCAGCTTGTGGTGCTAAGGCATTGACATGGGTTCTACTCGTTGTGTTTGCTTTCGCTGAAATAAAGTAGTTGTAATGTGTGTTGCCGCTGCCTTGCACGGCAGTTGTCTCAGACTTGGTCGACAGAGCATTTGTGTAAGACTATGTGATTCGTGTAATGGATGTGAACTCTGCTGTACCTTCTCTAAATATGTTGCTCATGACTGTTGATCTGGGATCCTGAGTGTATGCATATTGGCGGTCTCGGACATCTAATCTACGGTCCCCACAGGATTCCCAGGGCGTCCCCTTCTTCATCAACTATCTATTCGGTCACATCATATGAAGTTTACTTGGAGTGTCTATTTGTTTTTATTTTGTTTTCCTTGCTGCAATAATATAGTTGGACCTAGAATCCTTGTTTGGGAGAAAGAGACGCTCAGTTTTGCCAGTTTCTTAGTCATCCCTTGTTTTCATTGCATATCTTATTCAGAGATGCTAGTTTTAGTAGTGTTATGTGAGTACTCTCATGTTTGCTTTCTGTAGCATGTAGAGATTTTTTGTTAAAACATATCTTGTATGATGCTTGTTAAAAGAAACTGCTGCTTGAAGTAGAAGCTTGTATAGATTGTGGCTAGAACTTTTTCATACCATGCTAGATGTTATTTTAGTTTTAAAGACTTGTGGTTATTGAGTAGCATGACTAACCTCAAATAGCTAAGAGTGTTTAATGTGCCATGGAAAGAATCATTAGTTGTTCTTGTCATATTGAAGCATAAATTTGCGGTATTCTCCTTTGAATGGTTTATTTGGTTGATTGGTGCATGATCACACCATGTTTATGACTATAAACCAGTCACTAATAGCCTCTATGATCATTTAGTTTTATAATTTGTGGTACCACTTATGATTTGATTAATGATGTTTATGTCGCTATGCATGATTATGGCTCTTATGCTTTCTTGATTTGTCGCTCCTAGTCTTTTGCTAGCCTCTACCTGTAATGAGTATGAAATTATACTCGTGCAATCCAACTCCCTAAAACCAAAGTTTTCCTATTGTGTCCACCATACCTACCTATGTGTGGTAATTAACCGCCACTCCAAGTAAATTGCTCATGTGGTACCTTTAAAACCTTCAAAATTATTCCTCCTTTGTGTTCCTATTTTTTCTCATGAGGATGTAAATAGAGAATCTTTATCTCACTTGCTCATTGGATTTCACACCCTGGACTAGTGGCTTCATCCTCTTATCCAATTGATAGAAGAGCTGGTAGCGGGGTGCCCAGTCCCAAATTAATACACACAAAATCTCTTCACTATTTTGCCCCCGATTTATCAGTAAAAGCATAATTGTGTAAACAAAAGGGAAAGAGGGATGACCTTCTACACCAGTTGCGTCCTTCACATGGGAGCCTCTCTTGTGAAATCTAGTTGGATTGTGACGTACTGTATTTTTCTGTTTACCATTAGTTGACATTAGCATACACCTCTCAAAATATAGACACTCCTCCATGAATTGTAATTGTTGGCAGGCACCCGAGAATTCGGTTAGCCATGGTTTGTTTAAGATAGATGGGAGGAGTGTCAAACATTTTCATACCTCTTATTAATAAAATAAAATCTCTAGCACATGAGTGACCCATGCTTCCCTCAGCGAAGGGCATTTTCTTTTACTTTTATGTTGAGTCTCCATGTTCTAACTTTATGCATAGTTGGGAGAGCATATTTTCCATTCTGAGTTTTATGTGCATTTGTCCCGGAAACATTATTAATTGAATCATGATGTGTTGTTGCTTGTTCCTAACTATTTGTTCTAGTCTTCCTCATGAAACTTTGAAGGTGTCCTGGCATTTATGTTTTGCCCCACTCTTAAGGACTTGCAAAATATCACTCTGCCATGCTTTCTCTATACTTGAAACAAACATATATATTTGTTTGCATTGTTATTCATGATCTTTATTTGTGTTACTTCTCATGATGCAAGGTGATTGCTATGCTTTATTATTAAAGTTCTATTTATCATGCTTGTGTTTAAGTTCTATGATCTCAGCTTACATATGCTGTTACATTTTGATGATAAAGTTTATGTTGGTAGCATGTCACCTCAGAAATTATGTGTTTTTATTGTTTACCTACTCGAGGACACTCCTCCCATCCATCTTACAGAAACGATGGCTAACCGAATCCTCGGGTGCATGCCAACAATCACATACCGTGGAGGAGTGTTTATTTTTAGGGAAGTGTATGCTAATGTCCTTGAATGGTAAACAGAAAATACAATACGTCGCAAGCCAACTAGACTTCACAAGAGCGGCTCCCATATGAAGGACACAACTGGTGTAGAAGGTCATCCCTCTTTCTCTTTTGTTTATACAATTATGCTTTGACTGATAAATCAGGGTGAAAATAGTAAAGAGAATTTGTTTGTATTAATTTGGGGCAGGGCACCCCGCTGCCAGCTCTTCTATCAATTGGATAAGGGGATGAAGCCACTAGTACAGGGTGCAAAATCCAATCAACAAGTGAGATAAAGATTCTCTATTTACGTCCTCATGAGCAAAAACAGGAACACAAAACATGAGTAATTTTGGAAGTTTTAAAGGTAGCACATGAGCAATTTACTTGGAGTGGCGGTTAATTACACATGCAGATAGGTATGGTGGACACATTTGGCATACTTTTGTTTTTAGGAGTTGGATTGCACGAGTAGATCTCATACTCAGTACAGGAGGAGGGTAGCAAAAGACTAGGAGCGACAAATCAAGAAAGCAATAATGGCCATAATCATGCATAGAGACATAAACATCATTAATAAAAGCATAAGTGGTACCACAAGTTCATAAAATCAAATGATCATGGAGGCTATTAGTGGCTTGTTCGTACTAATAAATATGGTGTGAGCATGCGCCAAGTCAACCAAATAAAACATTCAAAGGAGAACACCACAAATTTATGCTTCAATATGACAAGAACAACTCATGATTCTTTCAATGGCACATTAAACACTCTCAGCTATTTGAGACAAATAATTCTACTCAATAACCACTATGCTTTAGAATTAAAATGACATCTAGCATGATATGAAAAATTCTAGCCACAATCCATACAAGCTTCTATTTGCAACGTTTATATTTTTTACCAAATGTAGAAGTTTATTTTCCCAACAAGCACCATACAAAATATGTTTTAACAAAAACTCTTTAAATGATACAGCAAGAAAGCATAAGATTACTCACATAACACTACTAAAACTAACAGCTCTGAATAAGGTATGCAATGAAAACAAGAGCTAAACGAGAATTTTTGCAGCAGCTAGAAGAAAAACTAAGAATACGAGCATAACGAGTATTCAAACGAAAAAGCGGAGCGTGTCTCTATCCCAAACAAGGATGCTAGGTTAAAATGATATTATTTAAGAAAATAAAACAAAATAAAAATAAAAACTAAAAATAACAAACGCTCCAATTAAATTTCATATGATGTGACCGAATAAAAATATAGTTTCACTAGAAATGACCTTATAAATTGTTGATGAAAAAGGGGATGCCTTGGGCATCCCCAAGCTTAGATGCTTGAGTCTTATTAATATTTGCTGGGATGAACCATGGGGGCATCCCCAAGATTTTACCTTGCACTCTTCTTGATCACATATATCACCTCTTCTCTTGACCCTTGAAAACTTTCTTCACACCACACTCAACGAGTAATTCACATTAGAGGGTTAGTGCAAAAGTAAAAAATCCATGGGTTCTGTATGGGAACAAGTGATATTAATACTTCTAAATATTAGCTACAGCCACTGATGTTTCGTGAAGCAAAGAAATCCACTTTACATCATAAAAGAGCAAATGCAAGAAAAATGGCAGAATCTGCCAAAACCAGAACAGTCTAAAAAGTCAAATTTTTTGGGGGCACTTACACTGCTCAAATAAAAAAAACTTAAAGAACAAAAAAGTTTCGGAATTAGCTGAGGAATAAGAAAAAACAATTTTAGGTCATTCTGATCTTTCGGGATTTTTCTCGATTTTTTATGATGGACAGCAGAAATATGTTTCCCGCGCAGAAATCCCAAAACCAACTCCAACTTTCAGAAACTTTACTTGACACAACTAATACATGAAACTAAATATAAAAAGGAGTTTCTACAGAAGTATACATCCCCTTTAATCAAAGAAAACCGAGAAAAACAAAGCAAAAAAAATAAAACCATGGGTTATCTGGCATGAAGTGCTTTTCTTTAACGCCTTTTAGCTAGGCCTAGAAAAATGGATTCACATGTTTTCAAGTGAAGAAGCATTTAAATTGTAATGAGTCAGAATAATAGAATCAAAAGGCAACTTCATTATATTTATAGGAAAGTGTTCCATACCTTTCTTGAGTGGTAACTGAAATTTAATGTTCCCCACTTTCATATCAATAACAGCACCAACAGTTCAAAGAAAAGGTCTTCCCAAAACAATTGGACAAGAAGCATTGCATTCAATATTTAATAAAACAAAACCAATGGGACAAGATTATTATTAACCATGATAAGAATATCATCAAATATCCTCAAAGGTTTCTTTCTAACATTATCAATAAGACGAACATCCAAATAACATGGTTCAAAAGGTGGCAAATCAAGAATATCATAAAGTCTTTTGGGCATAACAGAGATACTTACACCAAGATCACATAGAGAATTGCAATTAAAATCATTAAATTTCATTTTAATGATAGGTTACAGCCCATCATCTAACTTCCTAGTGTTAGAGGCTTCACATCTTAATTCATCCTCTCTTATTTGCATGAGAGCATTTGTAATATGTTTTGTGAAAGCCATATTCATAGAACTAGCATTAGGACAACTAGCAAGCTTTTGTAAGAATTTAATAACTTCAGTTATGTTGTGATCATCAAAATTAATATCATTTTTATCAAAGGTAATGGGACCATTGTCTCCCATGTTTCTAAAAATTTCAGCACTATTATCAGGAGCATTTTTAGCAGTTTCAGGCAATCTTGCATTTTTAATAGCAGGAGTGGGAATATTGCAAACACATATTACTTTAAAATTTATAGTAGAAGGTTTAGTATCATGAGAGACTTCAGTTTTACTAGTGATGGTAGTGGTGCAAACATTAGTTATATTATTCTTTCTAGCTATTTCATCTTCTCTTTCCCATTTAGCATGCAATTCAGCTAACATACTAACATTATCATCAATTCGAATTTGGAAGACATTCAAGGTTTTTCTTTCTTTAACATCATGAGGCATAACTTTTAGTTTCGGAAAATAAACATCAAGAGCAAGGCTATTAACTTTAGAAGCAAGAACATCAATTTTAGCAAAATTTTCCTCGACTGATTTATTGAAAGCAGTTTGTCTACTAATAAAAATTTTAAGAACATTTTCAAGATCAGAGGGTACACTTTTGTTGATGTTATAAGAATTACCATAAGAATTATTGTTATTAGGAGGATATGGCCTATAATTATTGCTACCATAATTATTCCTATAAGCATTATAGTTGAAATTATATTTTTAAGGAAGTTCACATCAACATGCTCTTCCATAGCAACCAAAGAGGCTAAAGGAACATTGTTTGGATCAATAGGTGGATGGCCATTAAGAAGCATAGACATAAGAGCATCAAGTCTATCACTCAAAGAGGAGGTTTCTTCAACAAAATTTACCTTCTTACCAGTTGTACCTCTCTCAGTATGCCATACAGAATAATTTACCATCATATTATAGAGAAGCTTTGTTGCTTCCCCCAAGGTCATGGACATAAAGGTTCCTCCAGCAGCTGAATCCAGAAGGTTTCCATAAGAAAAATTCAGCCTTGAAGAAAAGGTTTGGATGATCGCTGGAGGTGTGCGGTGCGGTGGAGTGTGTGGTGGACGATTGGGGATGGGTGGCGAGGCAGGAGAGCATGCCATGTCTTATAGGTGTGGGCACGGGGTGGTGGCCGAGGGCGTGGCCACGGACATGGCCCGGGCGGCACAGGGCGGTGTCTTAGGGCGTCGTGGCGCACAGCAACGGGCGGCTACACGTAGGGTGGGTGCGGGCACTGTCGCAGGGCGGCGAGGAGGTGAGTTGGTCGCGGTGTTGTGGCCACAGTGCGCGCGGTGAGAGTTCACTGTGTGTTCGCGGCTGTCCCCCTGTTTTCGGCTCGTCTTCTTCCTCTCACCTCTCTCTCTCTCTACTCGACCAAAAAAAGAATCCAAGGCATCAAACTCAAGTGCAAACCTAGGGGAGTAGGTTAGGCAAGGTCTCACCCCTCCATTTGAACCAAATTAAACACTCAACTTTCTGTTAAAACAGATTAAGAAAATTCAGTAAAATGACTTAGCAAAATTTGCTAAGTGTTGAAAACAGACAAAATCATCAAAATGTTCACTCATGAATAAAATAGCAAATCAAATCCATTTTTAAAATTTTAAGTTGGACCATGTTAAGCATGACATGGAATTTCATAAACATGTTTTTAATCCATTTTTGGAACAGTGTAAGGCTATGAAAATAAAGTGAAAAAGGGTATCTTTCTGTTTTCTTCTGTTTCTAAAATTATCTATTTTTCTCTGTTATTTTCTTGACACAAAAACAAGCATGCAACTATTTGTTTTCAGATTTCATAATTCAAACTAAGGTCATAGATTTGTAGTCCACATACCAGAGAACAATTATAAGCCATGAAAACATAAAATTGGATAATTTAACTAAAAACAAGTGTTGGAAATAAGTATTTGGCTAATTTTCAGGGACAAACTTTAATAGAAAAAGTAAAAGAAAACATCCATATTTCCAAATGCCATTTTGTTTTCTTGAATAAAATAAAGCCAAGCAATATTGTTGAGTTGAAAAAAACCATGATCCAACACTTGGGAAAAAAATCACGCAAGGTATCATATGGAAAACATCAGAGAAACAACTAGTGATCATCAGGAAAAATGATATTTGATTTAAAAGAAAATGTTGCTTGCATTTCATAGATACTCATGGTAACATACATATATTGGTCCCGACAAATATGTTACAAAAGTTTTTGTTGGCTCACAAATTTGTCTCCCATACTATATTACAAAGGTCCAAGAACTGGAGTGTGACAGATTGGTATTTTATTCTCCTATTCATTTTTAGGTTCAGCTTTTTCAAGAGCACCGACGGCATTTACACATGATCCTAGCATATTAAAACGATCAAAAACAATTCTAGCTTCTATAGAAACATCTCCAAACTCTTTAAGCATGCCTTCTAAGATAAAATTTCCTTGTTAAATATCTTCAATATTATTCATGTTGAGGAACATTTGCTGCAGTATGGGGTGAAGGTTAACAAACCTAGCTTCTAACATTAAAGAAGATGTAGCAGTTTCATAATTTGGAGCAAGCTCTACTATGGATTTTTCCTCAAAATTTGCATGCTTACTAACATGATCAAAGAATTCTTTAATAATATCCTTTCCAAGTATAGAACCACTACCTATTATTTGATCTTTCAAGGTGAACTTAGGGAGGACCATGGTGAACAATAAAAATCAAGTAATAACTATTATAATAAGAACTATTTTTTAGAAACAGAGAAGAAAACAAGAAAAAAGAAAATAAACTAAGCAAAACTAAAAAAAAGTTAAGAGTTTGTAAGTGAGAGACTCCCCTTAAAGAAATTATCTTTCTCCCAGGCAATGCCACCATAAAAGCTTGATGGTGCAAAGCTTGTACTCGTTGGGAGACCCCAAGTGTAAGGTGTGAAGAGTGTGGCAGCAAGTTTTCCCTCAGAAAGAAACCAAGGTTGAATCTACGAGTAGGATAAAGAAATCACTTCCGAAGGTTGATGGAGCTGATGTTGGCAGGGAGCATTACCGGTTCAGCGGCAACGTGGAACCTACACAACACAATCAAATCACTTTGCCCCAAAGAAGCAGTGAGGTTGTTGATGCATGTAAAATGCATACATGAACTTTGCATGTTATTACTTGTTTTTCCTACATATTAGCAACTTATATTCATGTTTTATAATGATTTGGGGGATTTTCTGAACAATCCCCCTTCTTTTGGTTCTAACCCTATTTTTCCAGAAAACGTACTTTTTAGTGTTTCAGACTTTCCGGGAGCTTCGGGACTCCAAAAAGGCCAAGGCCAAAGAGCACGGTTCAGAATTTTCGAGACGAAGACCATGGGCCAAAGTAGAGGGCCAAAAGGCCAACCAGGTGGAAAAGAGGACCCTCCACGCGGCCAGATTCCTTGGCCACGTGTGGGGCCCCCTTTTTTCCCCCGTGGCTCCGATGCCGTCGATATTTCTTCTCCCGAGTGTCTCGTGACCTAAAAACGACTATATAAAGGGTCCCCTGACCTTTTCGAGAAGGAGGCGGCGCCGAGAGACGAAACCACGAAACAGAGAGACAGAAGGCTGCCGCCGGAGAAGATCGGAGGGGGGAAACGCCGCCGGGATCACCCCCGGAGGGCTCCACCCCCCTCCGGCGTGTTCATCATCAACATCTACAGCAAGATCAGATCCATCTCTCGACTGTAATCTCTTGGCAAACACGATGTATGATGCAATACTATATTCCCTTGATGTATTGTGTCTCCCCGTCTATGTTTGAGTAGTGAATTGTTCTTTGCAATGGTGAAATAGTTCGTTGATTGGTTGCATACAAGTTTGTTATCTTCTACGATTGTCTTTATGTACAATATATGAGTGCACTCATATTTTGGGGAATGCATGTAAGTTGATCACCGGTAGCATAATGGAGTGGTGGTGACTTGGGAGTGACAGTAACCTGAGACCGAGCCACAAAGTTAAGTTATTGGGGGATATATATAGGGGACCTTAGAACGTAAGGCTATGGTGGGACTTTATGTCTTAATCAATCTTGTGCAGTCATTTACTTGGCCACATGATCCATCATAAGGGGTTGTAGATCATTTACTTGACTATACCTATTCATGGCTCCTTCCTAGAAGAAACAATTAAGACTAAAACATGTGCTTCACTAATTGTGACAACCACACGAACAAAACACCTATTGCTAGAACACTTGCTCCCTTGAGATACTTGAGATATTTGCTGCTTGCTACTTGTGAAACTTGCTTAGAAACTTGCATTTTAAACTTGCTTCACTAGTTACTAGACAGACCACACTCCACGTCACTTGCTTTTAATTAGTTAGTTCCTTTTAGTCAAACTTATTGCTTTGCATAAACATCCATATAAGAGGGTTATAGGGATTTAGAGAATAGATAGCTTACCTTCATCTCCTCGTGGGTTCGACACTCAAATACTTATCGAAAGGTACTACAATTGATCTCCTGCACTTGGGAGTCATCAATTGTTAATCTCACCGGTTTTGCTAAAAACAAAGAGGTTAAACGTATGGTATGGAAAATAGTAGGAAAACGATAGGAAACAATAGTAATGGTATGAAATCAGAGGCAGTGGTTGTGTTATGAGTGCAAGGAAAGTGGAACGGGGTCCATAGTTCACTAGTGGTGTCTCTCCAAAACAGATTGATAGCATGTTGGGTAAACAAATTACATCTGGCTAATTGACAGATATAAAGGCTGCACCGTAGTGCATATGCATGCCATGATGATTACTATGTTATTCATGCGGGCATTACAACAAAATACATAGACCGTTGTCCAACTACATCTATGACTAATAATCCACCCTCACAATGTCATCCGGGCAAATCTTGGGTATTAAGTTGCAAGTAACAGATAATTGTAATAAGAAAAGTTTGTAATGTAAACATCTTTTTTTTCTCCCTAATGGCAACAGAACATCCCCCACCCCTTACGTTTATCACTCGAGCTTGAGTAAAAGGGAGGCATGAACCCACTATTGAGTATAAATACTCCCTCTTGGAGTTAGTAGCATCTACTTGGCCAGATCATATACTAATAATGGAGAGCATGCAAGATCATAAATAACATACACATGAAAAGAACATGGTAGATTGATAATAATTGGACCTGACATTCAATATTCATCGGATCCCAGCGAACACAACATGTAGCATTACAATAAGCTGATCTTGATTATGTAGGGCTTCTCACAAGATCTAACATGAGGCATAAAGAGGAGAGAACAACCATCTAGCTACCGCTATGGACACGTAGTCCAAGGTTGAACTTCTCATGCATCATTCTGGAGGCGGGCATGGTGGTGTAGAGCCTTCCGGTGATGATTCCCCCTCCCGGCAGGGTGTCGGGGAGAGCTCCAGAACCCTCCCGAACTAGGGTTGACGATGACGACAGCTGCTAATGTTTTTCGTGGAAAAGTCTTATGTTTTTAGGGTGAACCTCCCGAGAGGTAGAAATAGGAAAGAGTGCAACGTCGGTGGGAGGACAGGGGCCCACACCACCCCTGGGCGTGGCCAGAGGGGGCGAAACAACTTTTCTGAAACAAAAAACAACAGAAAACAAATTCTGGCTCTATGGTACCTGATACGTCATAAACGTATCCCTAATTTCTTATGCTCCATGATCGTATTATGCCATTTGCTACATGTTTTCTCCCTTAATTATATCATTTTTATACGTTTTCCGGGACTAGCCTATTAACAAGATGCCAAGCGCCAGTTCCTGTTTTCTGCTGTTCTTGCTTTCAGAAAAGTTGTTCTAGAAACATTCTCGGAATTGGACCCCACAAAGCCCAAAGTGCCTATTTTCCCCGGAAGCATCCAGAACACCGAAGAGGAGTCGAAGACAGGCAACAGGGGAGCCACACCATAGGGTGACGCGGGTCCCCCTGGTCGCGCCAGCTATGGGTGTGGGGCCCCCTGGCCTCCACCGCCTTTGCCCTTTTTCCTATTTATTCCCCCCGGATACAAAACCCTAGGAACCTGATCAAAATCCCCGAAAAAGTTCCATCAATCGCCGTCACCGTCAACCCTAGATCAGGAGGGTTCTGGAGCTGTTTTCCGGCACCCTGTCAGAGAGGAAATCATCACCGGAGGCTTCTACATCACCATGCCTGCCTCCGGATTGATACGTGAGTAGTTCATCCCTGGACTACGGGTCCATAGGAGTAGCTAGATGGTTCTATCCTCCTCATATGGCTCCATGTTTAGATCTTGTGAGCTTCCTATCATGATCGAGATCGATCTTATGTAATTCTATATGTCGTGTTAGTTGGGATCCAATGAATATTAACCTTATGCCAAGTTGATTATAGTCTTTATTGCATATGTTATTCGTGATCTTGTATGCTCTCCGTTGCTAGTGGTTGCTCTGGCCAAGTAGTTGCTAGTAACTCCAAGATGGAGTATTTATGCTAGATAGTGGGTTCATGCCTCCTTTTCGCGTGTGCTCGAGTGACAGAAATGTGACGCGGGAGGATGTGTTGTTGCCACTAGGGAGAAAACTGCGGTGAGAGTACCCGCGTGTATAATCATTTCTTACATTACACACATTGTTTAATGCAGTTATCTGTTGCTTGCAACTTAATACCTAAGGGGGTTCGGATGATAACCTGAGGGTGGATTATTAGTCATAGATGCAGATGGATTTCGGTCTATGTATTTTGTTGTAATTCCCGCACTAAAAATCATAGTAGTAATCATGTTATAATGTGCACAATGGTGCAACCTTTATTTGTCAATTGCCCAGCTTTAATTTGTTCACCCAGCATGTTATTTTTATGGAGAGACACCACTAGTGAACCACAATAATTTCCTGATCTCTCTACTTTCTGCAAGCATACAACTGTTTTCCACACTATACGTCTAATCTTTGTTTTCAGCAAGACCAGTGAGATTGACAACCTCACTGTACGGTTGGGGCAGAGTATTTTGGTTGTGTTGTGTGAAGGTTCCACGTTGTTGCTGACACCGGTGAAGCGCCATCACCACTTTTAGTGGCATCAACCTTCCGAAGGTCCTCTTTCTCCTATTGGATTTATAACCCTGGTTCTTAA
Source organism: Alopecurus myosuroides (assembly GCA_028641055.1). Lineage (NCBI taxonomy): Eukaryota > Viridiplantae > Streptophyta > Magnoliopsida > Poales > Poaceae > Alopecurus > Alopecurus myosuroides. The sequence goes on from CM054058.1 coordinate 478,345,212, forward strand.
CTAAGGGGAAAATTCCTACCGCTGTGCTCATCACACCCTCCTACTGGGTATCCCAACGCAAGCATCAAGGACATTTTCTGGCGCCGTTGCCGGGGATAAGAAAGTCTCTCGCAAGGGGAGTCTCTCACTCTAAACCTCTTTATTTTTTTGTTGTCTTGTTTCTATTCTCTTTATTAAAAACACAAAAAGATTAGTTTACTTTATAGTTGTTATTTATTTGCTTGATATTATTCTGCTAAAATGAGTTCCTCTGAGAATACTAAGTTGTGTGAATTCACTAGCACAAACAACAATGATTTTATTTGCACACATATTGCTCCACCTGCTCCTACTTATGCTTTCTATGAGATTAAACCTGCTTTATTAAATCTTGTGCTGAAAGAACAATTTTCTGGTATTAGTAGTGATGATGATGCTGCCCACCTTAATAATTTTGTTGACCTATGTGAGATGCAAAAATATAAATATGTAGATGGAGATATTATTAAACTGAAATTATTTCCTTTCTCTTTGAGATGGAGACCTAAAGAATGGTTGCTATCTTTCCCTAGAAATAGTATTGATTCATGGACTAAGTGTAAAGATACTTTCATTGGAAAATATTATCCTCCTGCTAAGATTATATCCCTAAGAAGTGACATAATGAATTTTAAACAATTTGATAATGAAGATATTTCTAAAGCTTGGGAAAAATGAAAACTATGGTGAAGAATTGTCCCACTCACGGACTGACTACTTGGATGATTATACAAACTTTTTATGCAGGGCTGAACTTTTCCTCAAGGAACCTATTGGATTCAGCTGCTGGGGGTACCTTTATGTCGATTACTTTGGGCAATGCAACAAAGCTTCTTGATGATATGATGATAAATTATTCAGACTGGCACACTGAGAGAGCTCCACGAGGTAAGAACGTAAATTCTGTTGAGGAAACCTCCTCTTTGAGTGAAAGGCTTGATGTTATTTTGTTTATGCTTGTTAATGGTAAAGCTCAAGTTGATCCAAATAATGTTCCATTATCCTCTTTGGTTGCTCAAGAAGAGCATATTGATGTAAACTTTATTAGAAATAATAATTTTAACAACAATGCTTATAGAAATAATTTTGGTGGAAACAACTACAAGCCCTATCCTCCTAATAATGGTTATGGTAATTCTTATGGAAACTCCTACAATAATAATAAAAGCTCTACCTCTGATCTTGAAAACATGCTTAGAGAATTTATTAGCACACAAACTGCTTTTAATAAATCTGTTGAGGAAAAGCTTGGTAAAATAGATATTATTGCCACTAAAGTAGATAGCCTTGCTATTGATGTTGATTTTCTAAAACTGAAGGTTTTGCCACAAGATGTTAAACAAAATACAACTTTGAATGACATCCAAGTTCAAATAGATAGTAATGTTAGATTGATGGCTGAATTACGTGCTAGGTGGGAAAAACAAGATGAATTGGCTGGAAAGAATAATATTGCTAGAGTTTATACTAACACAAACACTAGTAAAACTGAAGCTCCAAGTGCTATTAAACCTCCTACTATCAATGGTAAAGTAGTTGGTGTTGGTAAAGTCCCTACTCCTTTGGTCAAACGTGCTAAATTGCCTCAAATTGCTGAAACTGCTTCTAGTAAAAGTGCTGAAATTTTTAGAGATGTAGGAGATAATGGTCCTATTACTTTTGATGATAATAATTTTTATTTTGATGATTGCAACATCTCTGAAGTTATTATGTTTCTACAAAAGCTTGCTAGAAGTCCCAATGCTAGTGCCATGAATATGACCTTTACTGAACATATTAGCAATGCTCTCATGAAAGTTAGGGAAGAAAGGTTGAAACTTGAGACATCTATCCCTATAAAATTAGATGACGGTTGGGAGCCTATCATTAAGATAAAATTAAATGATTTTTATTGCAATGCTTTGTGTGATCTTGGTGCTAGTATCTTGTTTATGCCTCAAAAGCTCTATGATATTATTGATTTACCACCATTTGAACACTGTTATTTGGATGTTCATCTTGCTGATAATGCTAAGAACAAACCTCTTGGTAGAATTGATGATGTTATCATTATGGTTAATAATAACCTTGCCCCTGTTGATTTTTTTTATAAATATTGAATGCAATGCTTCTTGTCCTATTGTTTTGGGAAGACCTTTTCTCAGAACTGTTGGTGCTTTTATTGAAATGAAAGAGGGTAGTATTAAATATCAACTTCCCCTCAAAAAAGGTTTGGAACACTTTCCTAGAAAGAAGATGAAGAAACCTTTTGACTCTATTATTATGGCAAAATATTATGTTGATGCTTCTTCACTTGTAAATACTTGAGTTCATCTTTTATGCCTAGCTGAAAGGCGTTAAAGAAAAGCGCTATCGGGAGAACCCGTTTTATTTCTCTGTTTTCATTCTGGTTTTCTTTGTTTTATTTTGTTTTCTTTGCACATGGGTGTTGTATATTTCCTTACCAACCCTGTTATATCTTGTATTTTGTGTTGTTGTTGAGCCAAGTAAAGCCTATAGTGGAAAGTTGACACTATATTTCGGATTTCTCCTGTCCACTATTAATTCCGTTAAAAATCACAGAAAATTCAAAATTACCTGTTCTTTTTTGTGCTTAATCCTGAGTTATATACACAACTTTTCTTAGTTGACCACTTGTTTATTTTAGAAACAGTAAATTTTATAAAAAATCGATCTCTGCCTGCTGTTCTGTTTTGATAGATTTCTGCCAATTATTGCATTTACATCTTAATCTCTTTCTTTTGGTGTTCTTTTGAGAAAAAGAGTTTTAAAAGAAGTTGTGACAGTAAATAATGTGTTTTTGATTGCTAGTCTTGTGTTGAAACTGAACCATGTGATTTTATTATTTCGATTGCACTAACGTTGCTAATGAACATTGTGAGAATTTTGATGTGAAGGAAGTTTTCAAGGGTCAAGAGAAGAGGATGATATGATGTGACCAAGAAGAGTAAAAAGCCTAAGCTTGGAGATGCCACGGTGGTACATCCCAGAAAATTCCAAGAAGACTCAAGCGTCTAATCTTGCGGATGCCCAAGGCATCCCCTTCTTCATCAACAAATTATCAGGTCACTTCTAGTGAAGCTATATTTTTATTCGGTCCCATCTTATCTGATTTACTTGGAGCGTCTTTTATTTTTGTTTTCAGTTTTATTTTTTATTTTACTTTCAGTTTGTTTTTACTTTAATAATAATATTGGTTGGACCCCAACATTCTTTTATTGGAGAGTGACACACTCCGCTTTTTCATGAGAATACGTTGTATTCTTAGTCTCTGTCTAGCTGTTGCATTTATTTAGCTCGTGTTTTGAATGCATCTCTTATCAGAGTTGTTAGTTTTAGTAGTATTATTTTAGTACTCTCATGTTTGCTTGCTGTATCATAAAGAGTATTTTTGTTAAATCATGTTTTTTATGGTGCTTGTTGGGAGAAAGAAAACTGCTGCTTGAAGTACAATCTATAATAATACTAGTAGAAGCTTGTATAGATTATGGCTAGAACTTTTTCATGCCATGCTAAATGTTATTTTATTTTTAAGGCCTTGTGGTTATTTAGTAGCATGAATAGCCTCAAATAGCTTAGAGTGTTTAATATGTATTGAAAGATTCATGAGTTGTTCTTGTCATAGTAAAGCGTCAATATATGGTATTCTCTTTCGAATGTTTTATTTGGTTGACTTGGCGCATGCTCACACCATGTTTATGACTACAAACCAGTCACAAATAGCCTCCATGACCATTTAGTTTTTGAACTTGTGATACTGCTTATGTTTTAATTAATGATGCTTATGTCCCTATGCATGATTATGGCTCTTATGCTCTCTTGATTTGTCGCTCCAAGTCTTTTGCTAGCCTCCACCTGGACTAAGTATGAGCTCTACTCGTGCATCAAAACTCCCTTAAACCAAAGTTTTTCCCACTGTGTACACCATACCTGCCTACATGTGGTCTTTAACTTTCATTCCAAAGTAAATTGCTCATATGTTACCTTTAAAACCTTCAAAAGTATTCCTGCTTTGTGTTCTTATTTTTGCTCATAGAGAATGTTTATCTCACTTGTTGATTGGATTTCACACCCTGGACTAGTGGCTTCATCCGCTTATCCAAGTGATAGAAGAGCTGGAAGTGGGGTGCCCAGCCCCAAATTAATACAAACAAATTCTCTTCACTGTTTTTCCCCTGATTATATCAGTCAAAGCATGATTGTGTAAAAAAATAGAAAGAGGGATGACCTTCTACACCAGTTGTGTCCTTCACCATGGGAACCGCTCTTGTGAATCCAGTTGGCTTGTGACGTACTGTATTGTCTGTTTACCATTCGTTGACATTAGCATACACCTCTCCTAAAAAATAGACATTCCTATACGGTGTCAAACTTTTAATACCTCTGTTTAATAAAATAAAAAGCTCTAGCACATGAGTGATCCCTGCTTCCCTCTGCGAAGGGCCTTTCTTTTACTTTTATGTTGAGTCTCCATCTTCTAACTTTATGCACAGTTGAGAGAGCATTTTTTCCATTCTGAGATCTATGTGCATTTGTCCCATAAACATTAATAATTACTTCATGATGTGATATTATTTGTTCTGAAATTATTTGTTCTAGTCTTCCTCTTGAACTTTGAAAGTGTCCTGGCATTTATGTTTTGTCCCACTCTTAAGGACTAGCGAAATACCACTTTTCCATGCTTTCTCTATACTTGAAACAAACGTTTATATTTCTTTGCATTATTATACATGATCCTTTATTTAAGATACACTTCGTGATGGAAAGTGATTGCTATGCTTTATAATTAAAGTTCTATTATCATGTTTGTGTTTGAAGTTTTATGATCTCAGCATACATATGCTTTTACATTTTAATGATCAAGATTATGATAGTAGCATGTCACCTCAGAAATTATTGTTTTATCGTTTGCCTACTCGAGGACGAGTAGGAACTAAGCTTGGGGAGGCTTGATACGTCATAAACGTATCCCTAATTTCTGATGCTCCATGATCATATTATGTCAATTATTACATGTTTTATCCCTTTTTTATAGCATTTTTATACGTTTCCCGGGACTACCCTATTAACAAGATGCCAAGCGTCAGTTCCCTGTTTTCTGATGTTTTTGGTTTCAGAAAAGTTTTTCTGGAAACATTCTCATAATTGGACCCCACAAAGCCCGAAATGCCTATTTTCCCCGGAAGCATCCATAACACCGAAGAGGAGTCGAAGACGGGCAACAGGGGGGCCACACCATAGGGTGGCGCGGGCCCCCTGGCCGCGCCAGCTATGGGTATGGGTCCCCCTGGCCTCCACCGCCTTTGCCCGTTCGCCTATTTATTTCCCCCGGATGGAAAACCCTAGGCACCTGATCAAAATCCCCAAAAAAGTTCCACAGACGCCGTCACCATCAACCCTAGATCAGGAGGGTTTTGGAGCTGTTTTCCGGTACCCTGACGGAGAGGAAATCATCACCCGAGGCTTCTACATCACCATGCCTGCCTCCGGAGTGATGCGTCAGTAGTTTATCCCTGGACTACGGGTCCATAGAAGTAGCTAGATGGTTGTCTCCTCCTCATATGCCTCCATGTTTAGATCTCGTGAGCTGCCTATCATGATCGAGATCGATCTTATGTAATTCAATATGTTGTGTTTGCTGGGATCCGATGAATATTGACCTTATGCCAAGTTGATTATAGTCTTTATTGCATATGTTTTTTGTGATCTTGCATGCTCTCTGTTGCTAGTGGTTGCTCTGGACAAGCGGTTGCTAGTGACTCCAAGAGGGAGTATTTATGCTTGATAGTGGGTTCATGCCTCCTTTTCGCCTGTGCTCGAGTGACAGAAACGTGACGGGGGAGGATGTGTTGTTGCCACTAGGGGAAAACAACGGTGAGAGTACCCCGCGTGTATAATCATTGCTTACATTACACACATTGTTTAATGCAGTTATCTCTTGCTTGCATCTTAATACCTAAGGGGTTAGGATGACAACCTGAGGGTGGATTATTAGTCATAGATGCAGATGGATTTCGGTCTATGTAGTTTGTTGTAATGCCCGCACTAAATATCATAGCAGTCATCATGTTATAATGTGCACTACGGTGCAACCTTTATTTGTCAATTGTCAAGCTGTAATTTGTTCACCCAGAATGTTATTTTTATGGAGAGACACCGCTAGTGAACCTATGAACCCCGGTCCATTTTTCCACACTGTTAAACAAGTCACAACAATTTTCTGCTTTCTTTACTTTCTGCAAGCATACACTCTTTTTCCACACTATACGTCTAATCTTTGTTTTCAGCAAGACCGGTGAGATTGACAACCTCACTGTACCGTTGGGGCAAAGTATTTTGGTTGTGTTGTGTGCAGGTTCCACGTTGTTGCTGACACCGGTGAAGCGCCAGCACCACCATCAGTGCCATCAACCTTCTGAAGGTCATGTTTCTCCTACTGGATTGATAACCCTGGTTCTTAACTAAGGGGAAAATTCCTACCGATGTGCTCGTCACACCCTCCTCTTGGGGTATCCCAATGCAAGCATCAGCATCTTGTCAATAGGTTAGTCCCGGAAAATCGATAAAAATGGCATAAAGGGTAAATGAAACATGTAGCATATGTCATGAAAACAACATGGAACATCATAAATTATGGATATGTTTATGACGTATTAGCTTGCTACTTCAGTGGTAAAATTCCCAAGAAGTTTGGAGACCCAGGTATCCCTACCATTTCTTGATCTATAAAAAATAATTATGTAAGAACTGTTTTATGTGATCTTGGTGCTAAGTTAGTGTTATGCATCTCTCTCTTTATAAGATTCTCTATTTGCATAAATTGATTCCTACTGATATCTCTTTGCAAATGACTCATAAGTCTACTACTCTTCATATTGGCATTTGTGAGGATGTCCCTGTCCAGGTTGCTAATTGTTTAATTTTAACTGACTTTGTTGTTTTGGAAATACCCGAGGATGGAAATATATCTATTATTCTTGGGAGATGGCACATCCTTTTCTTTGCCTTTCCAAGAGGCCTTTCTAAAGTTATTTGGAAGACTTCGCGAGCGCAAATAGCAAGATGGTTCCAATTCAGTAGCAGAGTAGAAACATGTTTTCAAAGTTGACATTTCATTCACGAGATACATCTCAACACACAAACATGTTGCATGTCCATTACAGGAAAAAAAAAGGTGCAAAAGTTAGGAGAGAGCTAGTCCCTCTCCTTGCCTAGAAAAGTGGAAGGTATGGTGGCAGGTCGCGGGAGCCTGTCTCACCACAACTGCGAGATATTGCCGGCCGAGGAGAAAGAAAAGGCCTTAGGAGAGAGTAGAAATCAAATGGCCAAGATGGTCAGGCTTTCTCTCTCTAGATGAAGGCACTCAACCGCTAGCCCGAGTGAGACTCGTCGTCCTCCACCTTGACGCCCGAGGAGTGTTCCTTGTCCTCCTCATTGTCATCGGACACGCCATCCTCGTCGCCGCTGTCGTTGCTGCTCCCATTCTTGATGCAACACTCCTCGCGTTCACCATATTGCCAAAAGATATTGTCCACCCCATCGAAGCAGAAGTGGAGGATCTGGCTCTCCTCCAGTCCTTGGGCGCGAGCGAAGGTCTTCCGTCCGTGCACCAGCGTCAAGCTACCACTAGGACTGAACTCGATGGACACCCACCAGGGGCTATTAATGCACCCAACCACCTAAAGCCAAACCCCCCTAGGTGGTGCGATGAATCATCCTCACAAAGGAGTCGGGGAGCTTCAGCCGGCTGTGGAGCCGGCCGCACAGTCCCACAAGGTACTCGTGCACCAACACCCGAGTGTCCTCCGCCTAACGGGGAAGAGGGTTCGCCGCCCTGCCATAAAAAAGGGATGCCCGAGCGTCGCGGCCTCGGCGCCCTCGAGGGCTTGCCTCGTCGTGGGCCCCAGACCTCTCCGGCACATCGGGAGCCGTCAACGCTATTCGGGCACTACGCCTTGGGGCCGCGATCAAGCCCACCGTGGAGCCACGATCTCAATGTCCACAGGCCATGCAGGATATTTTTTCTTCTAAGGAGAAGGCGGAGGAAGAAGTAGGAACAGGTGTGAAGCCGGTGCCCAATAGGGGACAGAGCGCCCCCTATTTACGCCCGGGTTGGGAACCCCACAACGCCGGTCTACCTCCTTTCTGGCCCGGGTATCAAGGAAGAGGAGCGCGTCCCAATGATAGATGAGACCTGACGGTGAGGAGGCGACTCCTCGATGGCACGGTGCTAGAGAAGTTATGGTAGAGGGACGTTTCTGCCACGTCCAATGAGAACATGGGTCTCCCCCACAAACCGACATGCCACGTGCCACGGCTCGCCCTGCAGCAGTTGGGCCCATGTCGCTTTGCCTCTGTCGGATGCATGCCCGGGCGCTACTATCGGTCTAGTGAATACCAGGGTACCACGGCCCGTCTGCTACGTCCTAGCCTAATAGGCATCAGGGGCTCCGCAAAGGTACCTCACGAGGAAAACTTTCCTCATGAGTGTTTCACTCCACTCGGGCCAAAACCAACAGAATGATGGTCCCTCCAGAGTTGTTGGATCTACCTTCCCTTGGAGATGAGATTTATCTCGAGCTCTCCGCTCCTCTCTAATGGAGTATTTCCCTCACAAGGGAACATTCCATGTGCGGGTGACGCACGCACGTCTGTGTGCTGACAATGGCACCGCAGGGCGACAAAGCAAATTTGGCCACAGTTCCCATTCCCATGTATAAAGTGTGGGCAACAGGTGCCCGCGCCAAAGCGTTGCACGAAGATTTCCTCTTCGGTGCAAGAAGACCGGACCGGTGCTACAAGACGAAGGAAACGTCACCGAGAGCCCCAACTTCTCTACCATGGACGGTGGCGCTGTCCTCGACGACCTGGACTAGCAGAGGCTACAGAGCGCTATCTGTCCTCTCTTCGGCACCTTGTGCTGACCCTTTCCTGCCCAGAATGGGCGGGAAAGAGGGCATGTGCTGGTACATAAGGAGCTCCTTGGATCTGGTAGGAGGCACGACTCAATTCACCCCGGGCACCCCTAGTCTGAATCAAACACAAGATCACATCTTGTACTGTATCAATCCATCACACACAAGCAGGAGTAGGGTGTTACACCGCAAGGTGTACTAAATCTGGATAAACTCCCTGTGTCACCATTGATGTTTGCTCCGAGCTTTCTTCATGAGGCCTCACGAGGGGTGTAGCAAGCATGGTTAGCCCCCAGAGTTCGAACCTCTTGATAGCCCCTGTCCATTTATAGACCACTTTCCCACAAGCTCATGGCTTGTTCTTGCTTCTAGCTTGAGTTATTCCATGTTGTCCAGGAATTTTCACAGGTTTTTGGTGGTCTGGATTGGTGGAGTTGGTGAACTGGGAGCTGGTTTGGCTTTGTTGTTTTTCTTGAGCTCTGAAGCTCGAGCTGGTGTGATGGTAGTGAAATGGGGATTTGTTCCTGTTGCTCTACGGCTCCATGGCCTTTTATCTCACTGGTGTGGCTTTGAGAGCACAACCAGTGCATGGTGTGTGCCACCTCTATGCTTATGTGCATAGCTCTAGATCTTTTGCCTGAAAAGATGGACTCACCTGAGCTTGGTCTTATCTTGTGATTTCTATTGTTTTTTACTTACCAAGTGGATGTTTCCCCTAGCCAATGATGCTGTGTTGAGACAACTTCTAATTTGAACAAATACTAAACTTGATTAAGCATAAACTTGATGATGCGATTAGCAGTGCATCTCGCTGCCCGGTTGAGAGCACTAACACTAATCCCTCCATTTTTTGTTTGTTTTGTTTCTTATTTGTTTTGCACGAAACAAGTTGAAGATGTAATACTAGAAGACTTAGAATAAATGAATTTTCTTAGAATATTATTTGTAATTTTCATTTATTGTAAATCATTTTGTAAAGACAATGTATTATTGTAAAAATATCATGAAAGCTTAATTGTTTTTCTTATTGTTATATAATTATAATTTATTTATTATTTATTTAACTTAAATATTTAATTTGAATTCCAATATTGAATTTCACAATCCCCAAACCAAATAACAGCTAGAAATCATGTCAGAACTTCGTCCACCTTCCCCTCGTTGTTCTAAACCCTAAGCCAGGAAGATGTCTGAACTCCAATTACTCCAGGGTTTTATTTTGCGAAAAAATTATTCAGCTTTTTCAAATGCATGCATGTAGATGCACAAATTTTTATTTATACCCTTCGTTAGTTCGTAAACGCTGGGATGCTACAGTTTTCCTATTTCTCGTTACTGTATTATAATATCACACAAGGAAAAATAAAGTAAGACATTTGAGGAGTTTTTTGCGTGGTTGGCCTAAACATATTAGTGGAGAATATAAGATGCAGTGATATCTTTTGTTCCTCCTTATAAATGAGTCACGTTTAAAAGCCGAATTAGCTCCTCTAAGCGAGGCATAGAGGTTGGCCAAGAGAGAGGGTGATGAGTTTTTGGCTAACAATCTTGTGGTGGATGATGTTGACATCATGGTATCCTTTATCCCTAAAATCTAGAAATATTTTCCAAAATATTTTATTTTCACTTTTATACCCTAAAAGTAGGCCTTTACTTATGAACCCTATTTCCAAATACTAAAATTCCTAAACTTGAATCTTTCCTTTCAAGGAGTCCTTAACACTTCGATTGTAAAATAGTTCCATTTCTAGCCATAAATAGCCCATAAATCATATCCTATATTTCCTTTCATCCATTTTAAGACCTAACCATTACAACGATAATATTTACATCTATATTTACCATTGGTAAGAAATATTTGGCCAAGTTGACTAGTCAAACCTCAGGGGTCATGGCTCAACCCCATTTGACAATGTTTGAGCCACCAATGCAAGCACTACCTAAATTATACCAAATTTTCATGAAACTTGTACACAAAGGCCACATCCTAACTATTAGATTCTCACACATGGTACTCCCTCCGTCCAGGTTTACCAGGCTCCTAATGAAATTCTATTTGTCCAGGAATGAAGTGCAAATAAGGCCCGAAAAAATTAATTTCCTCAAAACGCGTGATGTTATTAATTGTGACAGCGCATGTATACGTGAGCTCATTTCCTTTGTATCCTTGCATGTGGTGTGAAACAGAAAATGGTTGGGCCCTTGCATGTGGTGTGAAACCTGCCAAGTTTTGTCCTCCACTCATTTCGCATGCGTGATCCTGCCCTTTCGCTCCTTCTGCATGTTTTCCTATAGCTGGTGGGTTTGGTTCGCATGCGAGTACGCGTTTTGGTTAGCTATATATAGAACAAGCATTGTAGAGCACCACGTACCAGTTCAAGCAAAGCTCACTGTCAGGCATGGACGCCGACCGATCCGTGCAGCAAGTTCTTGAGGCAGATGGCAACAAAGCTGTGAAGGTGGAAGATCTTGGCGCCGCGGGAGCAGCGAGCGATGACAAGAAGAAAAGGGGCAGGGAGGAGGTTGAAGATGGCGATGAAGTGGCTAGGAAAAAATCTGAAATGGAGAACCGAGAAAATGTCCGCTCATCTTGAGTTCATCATGAAGATCGGCGCTGATCGCATGAATCCTTTGTTCAGGTACATGTCTAGCTGCCGTGGATGCGTCACTCCGCCGGTATGTGGTCAGTGTGGTGTCGAAGGTGACATCGTTAAGTTCCTTTGCCCAGGGTGTAGGCTGCCGGTTCCACTTGACCTTTGTCGTTGCTTAAAGTGTGAATAGTGCCACATGCCCCTTAATTAAGAAACATGTCTAATGGTTCTCTATTTCTTAGTGGAACAAATGAGTTCTCGTGTTCGAAATTGGAAGATCAGTTGCGATATCAAATTGTTTGTACATCACCATCTAGTAGTAGTAATGTTGTATGATTGTAGTACTCTCTCCGTTCTTTTATAAATAATAGTGCACATTTTAGTTTGATCTATATTCATACCAAAATGGATAAATCTACACACTAAACTAAAATGTGTATCATGTCTAATAAAAGTGGAAAGATGGGGGAAGTACTGACGGTCGCGCCTCTGTGTACCGGACGGTCTCCCGACAGCCGTGCCTCTTGAACCGACAGGGCCGAGTCATGCCGGCGAGGATCTTCTCTGTGGTACGGCACCGGAAGTCGCCGATGGACTCGTTGCAGCTAGGGCACTTGCGCTCCATGTTGGTGCAGCAGCTGCCGCACACCGCGTGCCCGTTCTTGCACTGATCACAAGGCAAAGTCGGACAGACCAGACTGTTAGTAAATATTAGAAGCAAAGTAAAAAATATCCAATGCTTGTGGGGGAAATGTGTACTACATACCGAGTAAATTTCAGATTCAAATGGGAGACAACAGATGTCGCACTCCAGATTATCCATGTCAAGAGTGAAAACGTTGTATATGGCCTCATCTTCTTCTTCATGCTCCGCGTTGCACTTGGTTGTTGTTTTGTCAGGGGTTCTCGCCTTCTTTGGTAGGCTGCCAGTAATACTGCAAACCTTTGGTTCGGCACTATCTTTGGCACCCTTCTGGCCACTGCTCCTTTTCTGCATCGCCCGATCAGGTATGCACGCCCTATGACCACTTGTGAAAAAAAAACAGTGCCGATTTAGCAATCATGAACAAAGGGGGATACTGCAACTGATGCGAAGAGTGCATATATGCTGCTAACCTGCAGGTTGGGATGAAGATGGCAATGCATGGCACAGGGAAGCGTCCGCCACTCGGGGAGATTTTTATAGGCAGACCCCAAAGGAGGTGAATATAAGATCTAGCACGCGCTCAATCGATACGAGGGCTGCAGTGAATTTCTTGGCAAATGGCGTGCTTGATAAATGCAGTTAACCGAATGCTGCTAACTCCTCGATCCTCCTCCTGTTTATGCTGGTGCAAATCCGCAGTCTTCAGTCATTGGTCAATGTCTGGCACTCCTTGGACTCCGAGAGTGTGTACTTTATTTAGCCAATGGACACACGTACTTTTAAGGCATCAAAATTGTGAAAAAGATAAAATTGATGCTTTACAAAAACTTACGCACAAAATGGCCCGGTAGAAAAACATTTTGCATCTACCTTTTCTATAGCGCCCCGCAATAGGGACTCATCAAAAACATGAGCGCTATACCCGTGCCAGGATGGCAGCCAGCGCGCACACTCGGACCAGGGCGCGTCAAAATAGTGCAGAGTGTAAGAGCAACTACAACGCGTCGACGCATTTGATCCGCACTCGTCCTTCTGCTCCGCGCAGTGCGAAATCATATTCCAATGCGCTGACCCATTTAGAAAACGGACGAGCAGATGACCCGTTTTGCTCCGTTTCGACCAATTTCCGTCCCATATTTGGGATAGAAATGCGGCGGCGCGGACGCGGGCGGAGCGCCTGCGGATGCCCGTTTTTGCTGGTCAACACCGCCCACTCGCCTTCCGGGTGTAGAGGTCAGTGGCACAACGCCCCTCGCCTACATGCGCAGATCCTATTAAATGGGACCGTGTGGATGGGGACGGCCACCTCACTTTCCAATCCACACTACGCGCTGCTTCCCCATCGCCGGCACGCAAACCCTAGCCACCGCGGCACCTCCCGCAGATGGGCTTCCGCGCAACAACGGGGGCGTGTGCTCCGCTCGTCTCCACCTCTGCCGCGGCCTCCTCCACCGCCCCGCAACCCCCCAAACCCCTTCGAGGCCGCGCCACCAGGGGCGGTCATCGTCTCCTCCAGTGCACCAGCGGCCGCGTTGTGGACACGCCACCGCACCTACATTGGTGTGGACGTGTGCCACTGGTACTGGGAGCACGCCACTCCCGTGACCGAGAGCGACGTCAAACTCGTGGACTGGTGGCAACTTAATCCGCAACGGATTCCGGTGTCGGCCATCCCCGTCAGCGGCAGGGCTCGCGGGGGGGGGGGGGCGGGTGCAATCCGCGAACGCCGCGCGTGGCTGCACCTGAAGTTCCTCGACGACCCGACGTTCTTCCCGACGTCCCGCTTCTGGGACACGTGGTTCCGGGAGGAGCACGGCCAGCGGCCGCAGCCTCTTCGGTCGTGCCCCGGCTCCTCCTCCCACTTCTTACCCGTTGTCGCACGAACGTCCTCGGACGCGGCAGGCTGCGCTGCGCATCGGCGGCAGCCCTGTCCCCGTCACCGACGAGGAGGACGAGGAATACAAGTGCGCTGTGCGGGAGTCCCTCGCGCATCCGCCCTCTCCTCCGCAAGCCGCCAATGAGGACGACAAAGACCTCAAGCCACCAACGAGGACGACAAACATGCCCGGCCGTGGTACATCTACATGCCGCAGGAGCTGGAGGAGCGCACCCTGCCCCCTGAGCTCTACAGCCAGTCGTGGATGTGGGGTGAGGATGTGGTTCCGGGAATGCCGGAACAGGAGGTGGATCAGGCGGTGCCGGAGCGGGAGCCGCAACAGGAGGTGCAGCAGGCGCCACCGGCGCACCTCTAGAACGCGCCGGACTATATCATCCTGGTCTAGGGTCATGCCAGCGCCGGCTCGCGCCGCCCCTTTTTTATTTTTCTTTTTATTTTAGTTATCTAAAATGGCCGTTTGTGGCACATCCACTATATATGTAAGCAATTGGGCCTTTTAGTCCCGTTATATAAATACTATTATAAAAAAAATTAAAATGCGTCGGGCGCGTTGGGTGGACTTGGGCTTTGTGTGGACGCGCCCGGATTTCCCTATCCATTTGCTGGGCCGAATCAGACGAAACCGGAGCAAGCGCGGACCCTAAATGGGTGGAGATGCTCTAAGGGCTTGATGCCCTAAACCATTGCCGCAGAGATGGATGGTGCTATGCTAAGGACATGTTCATTCTTTTACGGTGAAGTTCATGGATTGTAACACCTCAGTGTTTGGGAGGTTATAAGGATCTAAATATAATATATGCATTTGCAAAACATGCATCTAAATATAATATAAGCATTTTGGCGTGAAAGTTTAAACAAAGCTAAGTGACCAATGTTTCACTTGACATGATGAATTTGGTTTAGATCATCTGATCAAGAGTACATTTGGAGTGATATTTATAAGATGTATCTTACAAACCAAATTATTTGATAAGAGAAACCATAATTATTTATGACCAAGAACAAACTCTCAACAACTTTAACCACAAATTTATAAGTGACTTGGGATAACTCACTAGGTATCTAGAACTCAAATAGGGGTGAGTATCCAAATCACATAACTAATAATCATATTTCCTTCTAATGAGTTATACACTATTGAACCCTCTCATCAACATAGATGTTATGTCCTATAAAACAATAACTCTTAAAGTTATAAATCAATTCACACTGCACCTTTATAAATCATATTATAACTATTAAGTAAACCTTCACAAATAAATAACAAAGGTTCAATAGAAAACAAATGATGAAACAAGTGTTAATTCAAAATCCACAAGTGGGAAATGACATAATTCTTGTTAATAACATATTTATGGAATATGTACATATCTCAAAATATTAAAGAGAAGAATGTAAAGTCACAACTTGACACTGCGAAAAACCAACTAACAACTCTGACTTAAATTATTAAACTCCACTAACCTTCATATGCTCATTCTCTCATTCATCTTATACATGTGAGCATATGAAACCTCAACACATCAATGAACCATTTGATCAACTTATTATCTTAAGTCCTCATTCTACAAACACTCCACATTTCTATCCAAATCAACAATCAACAACCAAAGTATCTCTGGATACAACTAATGAATAACAACAAATTATAACCTCTATTAGAGGAGTTGAATTAATAGCTAAGTAAAACCAATCATGTATGAAATAAGTATATATCTTATGGGAAATAAAATAAGAAGTATATGGAAGAAAAATAAAAGCTTACTGAGTCTTAATCTAGATCTCTCAACTTTGTTTAAACCATTATATCTTGTTTCCCAATCTTCTCTAAGTTATTCTACAAGAGAAGCATCCCGCAAGAAAGGAGGAACTTAGACAAGAAGATTTGCATAAGGATTCTTCATATTGTTCTAGAAGTTCTGCTCCAATCTATTATAAGAGTATTTGGAAACTCTTATATCTTGATCTGATCTTATTAACTCCTCTTGAAATAGTGTGATACTCCAATGTTAGTGTTATATAGAAGTAGTTTGGTAACAAGTTTCTAGACCTTGTTAACAGATCACTTTTTTATTCTCAAACAATTGAGTGTCATACGCAAACAAACAGAAGGTTGAATTACCTGGTACATCTCAGCCTATTGTATATGAGTAGTAATTTGGTGGCAAGACTAGCTACCTTGTTACCAAATTATTCTTATATGCATAGGGCAATTTGATGTCATAACATATATCTACACTCTTTTATGATCACCTAAGTAAAATCTTTGCTTGGAGTAATTTGTTGTCTTCACCACAAGGGTGAGACAGTTGAAGATAGAATCCAAGAGTTGATCTTACTTGCAAGTGACAAAGGTAGTACCTGAAGACTAGCAACAATTAGAGACAAGGATATTGCAGGCAACAGAAGACCACAGAAGCAACATTGCCTCAGTAATGGAGCATAACAAAATATCCAGTGAATCATAAGGTAATATTAGAGAACCTATAACCCCTATGCCTTGTAAAGCTCATCAGAGATGAGGAACACATAATAATCACTTACTGGAAACAATTAACCAATAAGAAATAATAACCAGCCATTGCATCCAAATGACTTGTGTTATGTTGAGGTAGAGGGAAACAAGCTAACTAACTTTTTTTCCAGATCCTTTTCATACACAAGACTAACAGATAACAAAAATAATTCATGTGCACATAACCATGCAAATGATCACATGTTTTCGAAAAACATGGGATAGAAAACAAACAAATGAGATTCCAAAGCCACTCAAGTTTTCCACTTAATCGGGTACTAAAAATAACAAACATCACTAGTAGAGAAGTGCCTTTCTATGGAACAGATTCTGTGGCGCATGGCTTCTTGGTGCGCCACAGAAATATATTTCTGTGGCGCACGGGTGGGCATGCGCCACAGAAAAGAGACATTCTGTGGCGCACGGGACCGTGGTGCGCCACAGAAAAGAGGAATTCT
This sequence comes from Alopecurus myosuroides, assembly GCA_028641055.1. Taxonomy (NCBI): domain Eukaryota; kingdom Viridiplantae; phylum Streptophyta; class Magnoliopsida; order Poales; family Poaceae; genus Alopecurus; species Alopecurus myosuroides. The sequence goes on from CM054058.1 coordinate 478,362,252, forward strand.
GTGGCGCACGGGATGGGGGTGCGCCACAGAAATTAGCTGGGGGCCACACCAATGATTGTCACACTCCCTTTCTGTGGCGCATGGTAGTTAGTGCGCCACAGAAATATGACATTTCTGTGGCGCACCACTGCCAGGTGCGCCACAGAATTCCCATCCGAAAAAATTATGCCCTCACGCACCAACTCCACCCCCCCCCCCCCCCCCCGGGAACGCCTTTTCTAGTTTTTGACGGAAGAGTTGGAGGTCTAAAAAGCATCAAAAAATAAATCCCTTATAGATGCACGGAGAGTTTAATGTCTACTTTTTAATGATATTTTGAAATATGAATTTCGACTTTCTGAGCAAAAGTTTTATAAAAAAAGTAAAATGGCCATAACTTTTGCATACGATGTCGAAAAAAAATGATCAAGATATTAAAAAAAACTAGAGAGAAAAAGGAACCCAACCTCACTAGCCTTCGGCCTGTGAGCTTTTTTTAGAATCGCCAAATTCCAAAAGGAACAAAAGTTATGGCCATTTTAAGATTTTGACTAGAAAATAAAAAAAAAATAAAAAAAAAATTCTGTGGCGCACCAAGGGGGGGTGCGCCACAGAATTTTGAGGCAGAATTCGAAATTTCTTCCTCTTCTTCCCTCTCCCCTCCACTTCTTCCCTTCTCTCCTCCACTTCTCCTCCACTTCTCATCTTCTATCTCTCCTCTCCTCTCCTCCTCCATCACCACCACCACCACCACCACCACCACCACCACCACCACCTCTCCTCCTCCTCCTCCTCCTCCACCACCACCACCCCTCCTCCTCCACCACCACCACCCTCCTCCTCCTCCTCCACCACCTCCGGCGAGCTCCTCCTCCTCCACCACCTCCGGCGAGCTCCTCCTCCTCCTCCTCCACCACCACCACCACCACCACCTCCGGCGAGCTCCTTCTCCTCCTCCTCCTCCACCACCACCTCTCCTCCTCCTCCTCCACCACCACCTCTCCTCCTCCTCCTCCTCCTCCTCCTCCTACTCCTCCTCCTCCTCCTCCTCCTCCTCCTCCACCACCACCACCACCACCACCACCTCCGGCGAGCTTCTCCTTCTCCTCGCCACCAACTCCGGTGACCCCCATCCTCCACCGACCAACTCCGGCGAGCATCCGACGAAATCCGGCGAAATTTCGAAATTTCGAAAATTTCCCGCGGCCAGATCTGGCCGCCTTTTTTTTTTGAAATTCAAAAAAAAATTCTGTGGCGCACCCCCCCTTGGTGCGCCACAGAATTGCAAATTTCTGTGGCGCACGGCTGAGGTGCGCCACAGAATTGACATTTCTGTGGCGCACGGCCTCGGTGCGCCACAGAAAAAAATTCTGTGGCGTGAATTCTGTGGCGCACCCCTCTGGCCCCTAGGTGCGCCACAGAATCCCATTTTGGTGCGCCACAGAAAGGCCTTTTCCTAGTAGTGCATGCCTTACACACACTTAATTAAAATGTCAAACAAAATTGCTAAGATTTTCAATGATGAAAATAACAAAGCCACATAAAAGAAAATAAGTCCATTTTCTAACTATAATATCTGGTCTGACTTGGAATGATATTCCATAGTTGGTGTTTTATTTCTATAATTGATAGTAACACTAATAAGAAGTATTACTAATTGTTCCTAAAAGACTTATACCTAAATTTTTCCAATGTAAAACATACCATTACTTCAATAACATATTAATGGTTTTGTTTTCATGTCATAGCATAAACAAAATAAATGGACAGAAATAACCAAAACCACTTAATTTAGCACCCTAAATAAAAAATTCCAGTATTTTCCTATTTCACCAAAACAAAACATGTTGAGATTGCATTTTTTATAAGGATTCTAAATATAATTTTTCTGTTCACAAAAGGCTCTGAAAACAAGAAATTCTTCTCAGTTTTAAAGATAGATGGACTTAGTTGCAAATAATTGTAATCCCTAGGGGTTATTGAAAAGTGGAATTTCATTTCTTTCTTCAACCTCCAGACAGAAGGCAGAGGTGACCCGCCGTGTCGATCCGTCAATGCCACCTCCTCCTTGAATGCTTGTTGGGGAGGATAAGCACACCACACCGACGTCATAGTCCTATTCTCCTCTCCCTCTCGCTCACTCTCTATATCTCTACACAACACTGCACTATAACCCTAACCCTAGCCCGAACGGCCGCCTTTAGTCGCCGTCGCCTCCGGACGCGCCGAGACAAATTGAACCCATCAGGAGATACCCATGACCTCCTCTTCCTCCTCCAAAAGTCACACAAGCAGGGAGGGCTAGAGCTTGCCGAATCGTGGCCGTCTTGCTCACTGAAGCCTTCGTAGGAAACTGCTCGTCGCCGGCGATTTTGACCACACCGTCGTCCACACCAACACACTCTGGGTGAGCCACCGATCCTCGTGGTGTATTTCGTTGTGCGAATCGGGCACGGTTTCATCACTGTCGTCGGGTACCGTGGTCGCCGCCATGCAAGCTCGCCGCCGGTGATGATCCGGCGACCATTTGGTCAAGCCGCTGCCACACATAGACTCCCCGAGACCCCATCTACCTAGTGCAAGCAACGGTTGGCACCAATTCTAGCTAGATCACCACATTGAAAACCCAAAGTAGGAATCCCCGCCTCTGATGATGCAGTCATGATCCCTTTTCCTTTTATTTTCTTATAATTTTTTGATTTAAATCAAATATGACAGGTGGGACCCACCTGATAATTTAAAATTGGCAGAAATTAATAAAATCTTTATAATTAAATAACTTTTAAAATACTTATCTGAAAAATGTGAATAAAATATGAAAATGTTCAGAAAAATAAAACCTATCTATTTATCAACTTCTCAAAAATGTTTGGTAAAGTTTAAAAATTAAGTATTATTTGAATTTAAATTAATTCAATTAAAAATGAGAAAAATAATAAATAATTCAAAAATTCCGAAAAATACAAGTTATATACCAATTTGCTCAAAATGACAAGTGCAACTCATCTATGATATTTTTGAAGTAAACTAAATAAGTTTACATGTGTGTAATATTTTGCCTAGTCATTTAATACATATAAAATTGAGAAAATAATAACTAATTCAAATATTTTCAGAAAATTTCAAATGAGCTACCACATCCCATCAGGTGTAGGTTGAAGAAATAAATGAGTCGGCAGCTTCCGCATCCCATCGGGTGTGGGTTCAAGAAATCTCAGTAAAATTTTCTGATTATGACACTTTTCCACATGCAGACACCCACGTGGTTTCCATGAGGAGAATGTGACATTTGGCGCAAAAAGAGGTGAAAAGAAGGGAAAACAAGACATGCCTTGTAACGACAACACACGCCCTTATAGAAGACTAGGAAATGTGTATGTACATTGCAACGGGGAATAATGCACACACACACACGCACACAAGAAAACACAAAATGAACAGAAAGTACATACTTCACTGTTTATATGTTCGTGACGTCGTCGGTCATCTTACTTGGCAGTAATACTACACGTGCAAATCCCGCACGCACTACTCTTTCTTTCTCTCCCTTCCTCTCCTTGTCTAAATAAATTTGATCCTCCCAATCACAACATACGAATTAACTCTCAACTTATTGTATCGTTTAAAAATAAATAACTCACGTGATTCTCCTCTTTTCTTCGTGAAAACAGGGAGAAGAAGCCCCGGCTATACTTTCAGATTCTGCCCCTATGTCAAATTTGTTGTTGATGTCCCAATAATAAATCTTTTCGTAGCAATGTGTTTCTTGCTCCCTTGTGAATCTCTCATCTCGTTTTCGTTCTCTGATTGGGAACTGGATAGTTGGATATATCAAACTGTATTGTTACCAATGGAGTGCACATGATCTTTAGCAGGATGACCCCCATATCGCAGATGTCCTTCTCCTGCTAGGTATGTTCACATGGTGGTGCCGGTCTGGACGCGCTCAGATCCTCTGTAGTACCTATAGTGCAGTTACTGCAACTGCTAGGTGTCCCCTGGCCCCATGTGTCAGTGACCATAAAGTACCGTACAATAACGGTAGAGGATCCATGCCTGGCGCAGACATAAGTAGGTCGAGCTCTTCTAGAGCCGACATGGAGGCTGAGCACGAGCTTGGGGAGAAACGGGAGGTGGCGGCAAGCTGAGTCAGGGGCGCGAGTATGTCAAGGAGCAACCGCCGCGCAACAACCGAAATCTCGCACGCTCTCAAAACTCATCCCTCATGCAGACCGTAGCCGCGACTCATCCCAGCGGCCTGGTTCTTATTCCCAACTATGGCTCCGCCTCCCCAACGACGCCAAGCTCGCCCTCGCCCGCTCGCCGGCCCAGTCTGTAACCTTCTAGTCGCCGCCACCCGCTAGGAGCCGGCAGTCCTGCATGCTAACGCACACATCAAGCCCACCTACCTGCCTTCTCCACCATCGTCTGCCGTTGTCTCGACCGGCTCTAGCGCCCGTATTTTGGATCGGAGGGAGATCGACCATCTCAGCCGTCACAGAACCGGAGGCGTGTCGCCGCGGACGGCCCGTTTCAGCCCCAGCACAGCCGCCTCTCCTCCATCCCCTTTGTCGTTTGAGTGAATACACCAACGAGCCAATCAAGTGCCGAACGCGCGCGAGGGCTGTGGCAGCGAGCCCCGAGTAGACAGTGGCAAGAGGTCCGTCCACGTGCACTGACAAGAGGCCTGGGCTCTTCCCAAGGTTCGGCTTTTCCATCTAGCTTGCTGATACGTCATAAACATATCCTTAATTTTTGACGTTCCATGTTGTTTCCCACATGTTTTCCTTACACTTTGTCATTTTTATCGATTTCCCTGGACTAACCTATTGACAAGATGCCACAGAGCTAGTTTCCTATTTTCTGCAGTTTTTTGTTTCAGAAAAGTTGTTCTGGAAATATTCTCGGAATTCGAAAATTCAAAAGCCAGAAGTCATAGAAGTCCCGGAGGGTCGAGGAAGTCTCGAAGAGCCCCGGAGGGGGCCACAAGGTGGCCACACCAGAGGGTGGCGCGGGCCCCCCTAGCCGCGCCACCTGGTAGTGTTGGCATCCTGGCCACCCCCGGTATCGCCCTTTCTCCCATATATACCCCTCGGTGCATAAACCCTAGGAGAATCGTCCCTTTCCACCAAAAACATTCGTAGCTCCGCCGCCGCCGCTGACAAGTTTCGGGAGACAGAAATATCTGTTTCGACACCCTGCTACATGTTTACTTGATGTCATTTTTATCTGCATAGAAATATCTGTTTCGGGGGACAGAAATATATGCATAGAAACACCGTTTACAATCCGTTCTGCTACATGTTTGCTTGCTGTCATTTTTATTTCAGATTGCTATTATCACTTATTATCATCCATATTACTTTTATTTTATACTCTCTTCGCCGAACTAGTGCATCTATACAACTGACAATTGTATTAGGTGTGTTGGGGACACAAGAAACTTCTTGTATCGTGATTGCAGGGTTGCTTGAGAGGGATACCATTAACCTCTTCCTCCCTGAGTTCGATAAACCTTGGTAATCCACTTAAGGGAAACTTGCTACTGTTATACAAACCTCTGCACTTGGAGGCCCAACACTGTCTACAAGAATAGAAGCGTGCATAGACATCAAGCTCTTTTATGGCGTCGTTTCCGGGGAGGTAAGGCAAAAGGTACTCACATCCTCGGGTGTGAGTGCTCGAAGTTATTTTCTTTAGATTCTGCAATTATATATTTTTGTTTCTTGTTTTCACTAGTTAGGATCATCTTTACTTGTTCCTCGTTATTATTTTTACTAGTTAGTCTTAATGGAAAACAACAAAAATATGTGAGAGATTTATTTGCATGCTAGTAGAAATTTTATTACCATTAATTATTTGGATACCATTATTTCTAATACTTTGGAAAAATCTAAGCTTGGGGAAGCTAGTTTCTATAAGCTTTTTATTTTCCCAACTTTAGAGGAGAAAATTTGCTCTGATGATACTTTATCTCCCATATGTGATAAATCCAATGATGCTTGTGATATTTTAAATCCTCCTGCTGAAAGTGTCCCTTTTAAAATACCTATGAAAATTGTTGAACGTGTCACGAATAACTGCTATTTTGGAGATGGAATTGTCCATCCTCGTGGTCATTTACTCTTTATACATGAATTATGCGGGTTGTTCAAACGTGCAAGTATTTCAATGGACCAAGTTTAGAGGAGGCAGCTAATAGATGATCCTCATCATTTGGAGTGGAAGGAGCTTGAGTCTCTATTTTATTCTAAATTTTATTCTTCTCATGAACTATATTTAGATAGGAATTATATTTATAATTTTTGGCCTCGTGATGAAGAAATCATTCATAAAGCTTGGGGAAGAATAAAAACAATAATACTTAAATTTCCTAACCATGAGCTTCCTAAGAATTAATTTTTACTAATTTTTATGCAAGGCTTTTAGGACATTACAGGGATTATCTAGATGCATGTTCAGAGGGTTCTTTCTCAAGTAAGAAGGTTGAAGCTAAATGGGATTTTTTTGAAACAATTGAAACCAATAATGAAGGTTGGAATAACGACAAAGGTAAAGAATCATGTATAAACTATGAGTATTATTGCATTAAGTCTTTCGCTGAAACTGCTGATTTTCAAGAGCTTAGTGCTAAATATGGTCTTGATCCTCAAATGATTGTTGGTTGGTGTAGATCCTTTTCTTCTTATATTAATGTTCCTAAATCAAACGGGTACATACATCATGAACCTTTTAAAGACACTTGCATGAAAAATAAAACTATTATTAATGATTGCATTGAACATGCTCAAACTTCTGAAAGTACTATTTCTTATAAGCATGTTGATTTCGTGGAGCACTTAAACCTTGTGAAAATAATCAAACCAAAGAAGAATATTGCATCCATCATAGGAATGAAAAAACTAGAAAGTATAACAGGGCTTTAGATGATCTTGGTAAAAAAGTTTGTGCCATCTATCCTTTCATTTGTGAACTTTGCTGTAAAGTGGGCCATTTCAATTTTCAATGCTCAACTGGAAGTTTGTATTGTGATGACATGATCACTCCTAATCAGCATGATGAACTTACATTATTTTGGGGGTGTGAAGAGTTATCAAGAAAAACTTCTTTGGTAGATATGAGTTCTCTTGATATGAATAGTGTCCTGCATGGTTGTCATCTTTATTGTGTTAATAATTTCCACACAAATACTTACATACAAAATACTCCCTCCATCCCAAAATATAAGGCGCCCTTTAATTTCGGGGGTCAACGACGTCCAACTTTGACCATGATTTGTTCTTACAATATGTTTACAAAATTAGTATAAATATATATGAAATGGAAGAATTTTACAAGACGATTTCAACGATACCATTCTTCTATTCTCAATCCATATACTTTATAATTTATTGGTGGTCAAAGTCGAGCATCAAAGACCAGCATAAAAATAGTGCGCCTTGTATTTTGGGACGGAGGGAGTATTATAAAAGAGGAGACTTTACTAAAATATGACAGGGCTAATATTTTTTTTCATCTTATTAATGAAGAGGAAGAATCCTACAAAGTTCTTTCTATTGTTTCTGACAATAAACAAGGGTATGTGGAGAAGCTTCCTTTCAAGCCTCTCCCTCCTATAGAGAAGAAAAAGAAGAAGAGGAGGAGGAGGAAAAAGGGAGAGGATATGGTACCTTCCCCTAAGCATGTTGCTCCTCTCATGGTTATTCCTAGTGAGTATGATTCAAAAATTAATATTGATGATGATTGTTATATTGGTTGTTATTGTGATGATAAGTCTTTACGAACTATTGAAGATGATTATTTTATGCCTACTACTGAATTTGAAGATCATGAGTGGGACAATGATGATACTACTTATAATATTGAAAATTTCTTTGGTACCAATTCTGGAAATGATGATAATTGTTGTATTATTAGTACCATCCATGTTCCTTCGAATGATGATATAGAAAGCTCTCAGCTTGTGGATGATGTGTTTGAAAATCCTTTTGCTACTCATGATTATATGCTTGATACATCTCTTTCTAAAAACGATGATATTGTTTATGATGATACTATGCCTCCAGTCTTTGACAACTGTTATAAAATATGTTATAACATAGGTTATGATTACAATTATCCTTATGAAACTTGTCATAGTTATGGAGGGATTACCCAAAACCATCTCCCTAATATACAACGTGTTTATCATGTTGGAGATCTTTATGATGATTACAATGATAAATATGATATTTTCAGTCACCTACTATTGCGGAGAAAATTAATTATGATTGAAAAATGCCTCCTATGTTTGATTATTATGGTTATGAGAATGATAATGATAGCTATTTTGTTGAATTTGCTCCCACTTCTATTAATAAGAATGATTATGCTTATGTGGAGAGTAATAATATTTTTATGCATGTGGCTCATGATAAGAATGTTTCTTGTGATATTTATATTGTTAATTTTATGCATGATGCTACTAAAAGTTATTATGAGAGAGGGAAACATAGTCTTATGCATCTAAAAAATATCAAGTTTCCCCTCTTTATGTTGAATTTTTTGAAATTGCACTTATTTTGTCTTCCTATGCTAGCCACTTTGTGCTTTATTGAATTGTTCTTTCAAGATTCTTTTTCATAGGAAGTGGGTTATAATTAAATTTATTTTACATTTTCTTCTTGGTGCTCTCTTTTGCTTCAATAAATATTTCTCATGTGAGCATCTTCTCAAATTATCATGCCTAGCTGAAAAGGCTTTAAAGAAAATCACTTCTTGGGAGATAACCAATGTTTTTATTTTTGCTTTGTTTTTCTCTGTTTTCTTTGAGTCAAGGGGTTATATAGTTCTGTAGCAACTCCCTTGTATCTTTATTTTAATTTTTTAGTAGTGCCAAGTAAAGTTTCTGACCAGAGTTGGAGTTGGTTTTCGGATTTCTGCGCAGAAAACAGAATCCTACTGACCACAGTAAAAAATCGTGAAAAATCCAGGAAGATCAGAATTACCTGAAATTTTTTGTGCTTATTCCTCGGCTAACTCCAAAACTTTTTATTTCTTTAGGTTTTTCGGTTTGAGCAACGTAAGTGCCTCGAAAAAAATTGTCTTTACAACCTGTTCTGGTTTTGACAGATTCTGCCATTTTTTCTTGCATTTGCTCTTTTACGATGTCAAGTGGATTTATTTGCTTCACGAAACATCAATGGCTTTAGTTAATGTTTAAAAGTATCATTATAACTTGTTCCATACATAACCAATGGATTTTTAATTGTTGCACTAACCCTCTAATGCGAATTACTGCTTGAGTATGGTGTGAAGGAAGTTTTCAAGTGTCAAGAGAAGAGGTGATATATGTGTTCAAGAAGAGTGCAAGGTCAAAGCTTGGGGATTCCCCCATGGTTCATCCAAGCATATTTTTTGAAGAATCAAGCATCTAAGCTTGGGGATGCCCAAGGAATCCCCTTCTTCATCAACTATCTATAAGGTCACTTCTCGTGAAACTATATTTTTATTCGGTAACATCATATGAAGTTTACTTAGAGCGTCAGTTTGTCTTTCTTTTGTTTTCTTTTTTTCCTTGCTTAAATAATATCATTAGACCTAGCATCCTTCTTTGGGAGAGAGACATGTTCCGCTTTTTCTTTTGAATACTTGTTATGCTAGTATTCTTAGTTTTTCTTCTAGTAACTACAAAAAAATCATGTTCCGATCTTGTTTTCATTGCATATCTTATTCAGAGCTGTTAGTTTTAGTAGTGTTATGTGAGTACTCTCATGTTTGTTTGCTGTAGCATGTAGAGAATTTTGTTAAAACATATCTTGTATGGTGCTTGTTGGGAAAAGAAACTGCTGCTTGAAGTAGAATTTTTAACGATGCAAGTAGAAGCATGTATAGGATGTGGATAGAAATTTTTCATATCATGCTAGATGTTATTTTAGTTTTAAAGCCTTGTGGTTATTTATTAGCATTATTAGCCTCAAATAGCTGACAGTGTTTAATGTGCCATTCAAACAATCATGAGTTGTTCTTGTCATATTGAAGCATAAATTTGCGGTATTCTCCTTTGAATGTTTTATTTGGTTGAGTCCATGCATGCTCACACCATGTTTATGACTATGAACCAGTCACTAATATCCTCTATGATAATTTAGTTTTTGAACTTGTGGTACCACTTATACTTTCATTAATGATGTCTATGTCACTATGCATGATTATGGCTCTTATGCTCTCTTAAATTGTCACTCCCAGTCTTCTGCTAGCCTCCACCTGTACTGATTATGAAATTCTACTCGTGCAATCCAACTCCCAAAATCAAAGTTTTCCCATTGTGTCCACCATACCTACCTACATGTGGTATTTAACCACCACTCCAAGTAAATTGCTCATGTGTTGCCTTTAAAATCTTCAAAATTATTCCTGCTTTATGTTCTCGTTTTTTCTCATGAGGATGTAAATAGAGAATCTTTATCTCACTCGTTGATTAGATTTCACACCCTGGACTAGTGGCTTCATCCTCTTATCCAATTGATAGAAGAGATGGCAGCGGGGTGCCCAGCCCCAAATTAATACACACAAAATCTCCTCACTATTTTTGCCCCTGATTTATCAGTCAAAGCATAATTGTGTAAACAAAAGAGAAAGAGGGATGAACTTCTACACCAGTTGCGTTATTCACATGGGAGGCGCTCTAGTGAAATCTAGTTGTCTTGTGATGTACTGTATTTTTTGTTTACCATTCATGGACATTAGCATACATCTCCCAAAATATAGACACTCCTCCATGGTATGTGATTGTTGGCAGGCACCCGAGGATTCGGTTAGCCATGGTTTGTGTAATATGGATGGGAGGAGTGTCAAACTTTTAATACCTCGATTAATAAAATAAAATCTCTAGCACATGAGTGATCCATGCTTCTCTCTGCGAAAGGCCTTTCTTTTACTTTTATTTTGAGTCTCCATCTTCTAACTTTATGCACAGTTGAGAGAGCATTTTTGCCATTTTGAGTTTTATGTGCATTTGTCCCAAAAACATTATGAATTGATTCATGATGTGTTATTGCTTGTTCTCTAACTATTTGTTCTAGTCTACCTCATGAAACTTTGAAGGTGTCCTGGCATTTATGTTTTGTCACACTCTTAAGGACTTGCGAAATATCATTTTGCCATGCTTTCTCTATACTTGAAACAAAAGTATATCTTTCTTTGCATTGTTATTCATGATATTTTATTTGTGTTACTTCTCATGATGCAAGATGATTGCTATGCTTTATTATTAAAGTTCTATTTATCATGTTTGTGCGTAAGTTCTATGATCTCAGCTTACATATGCTTTTACATTATGATGATCAAGTTTATGTTGGTAGCATGTCACCTCAGAAATTATGTGTTTTTATCGTTTACCTACTCGAGGACGAGTAGGAACTAAGCGTGGGGATGTTGATATGTCATAAACGTATCCTTAATTTCTCTGATGTTCCATGTTGTTTCCCACATGTTTTCCTTACACTTTATGTCATTTTTATCGATTTCCCGGGACTAACCTATTGACAAGATGCCACAGAGCCAGTTCCCTGTTTTCTGCTATTTTTAGTTTTAGAAAAGTTGTTCTGGAAATATTCTCCGGATTGGAAAATTCAAAAGCCAGAAATCTTAGAAGTCCCGGAGGGTCCAGGAAGTCTCGAAGAGCCCCGGAGGGGGCCACAGGGTGGCCACACAATAGGGTGGCGCGGGCCCCCTGGCCGCACCACCTGGTGGTGTGGGCCCCTGGCCACCCCCCGGCATCCCCCTTTTGTCCATATATACCCCCAAATGCATAAACCCTAGGAGAATCGGCCTTTTCCACCAAAAACATCTGTAGCTCCACCGCCGCTGCCGACAAGTTTCGGGGGACAGAAATCTCTGTTCCGGCACCCTGCCGGGACGGGGAACTGCCCCCGGAGCCATCTCTATCGACTCCACCACCATCTTCATCGTTTTTGTTGTCTCCTATGATGAGGAGGGAGTAGTTCTCCCCTCTGGGCTAAGGGCTCTACCGGTAGCTATGTGTTTCATCTCTCTCTCTCATGGTGTGATCTTTATGTGATCATGAGCTTTGTAATCTAGTTGAATATGTAGATGTACTCTTCATCTGTTATGCTACTCGAGTGGTTTTATTATCAGATCTCCGTAAACACTTTGATCACTGTGTAAAGGTGACAGTGTGTGCACCGTGTGGTTTAGCATGATATTTATATCTTGTGTTGGGTGACTCTATGAAATTGTTGTGTTTGTCTAGTACCTTCTAGGGTGCTCATAGTGACAGCGTGGGGTTTACTAGATACGGGAACGTGACTTTAAGATGTGCTTTGTACCCCTACACAATGAATTCGTGTTTGTTATTCAACCGGAGAGTGGTTCGGAGTAGCGTAGTGAAGAGATATATTTATGCATTCAATTATTTTGTCATTGTTGCGAGTGTCCACTAGTGAAAGTATGATCCCTAGGCCTTGTTTCTAAGCATTGACACACCGTTTACAATCAGTTCTGATACATGTTTGCTTGCTGCCTTTTTTATTTCAGATTGCTATTATCACTTATACATATCCATATTACTTGTATTTCACTCTCTCTTCGCCAAAATAGTGCACCTATACAACTGACAATTGTATTAGGTGTGTTGGGGACACAAGAGACTTCTTGTATCGTAATTGCAGGGTTGCTTGAGAGGGATACCTTTGACCTCTTCTTCCCTGAGTTCGATAAACCTTGGGTAATCCACTTAAGGGAAACTTGCTGCTATTCTACAAACCTCTACACTTGGAGGCCCAACACTGTCTACAAGAATAGAAGCGTGCGTAGACATCACTTGCGTAGGTCACGTCGTGATCTAGGTCCTTCTGACACCGTAAGAGGGCGATGTTGCCTTGCTCCGTGAATACCGCATGCGTAGTAGTATCGATTGGATCTTCTCTGTCTACGCAGGATGTTGAGTATTCTAGAAATTAGTATGCCACCTCGTGTGCGATCTTGGAACAATCGCCATCAGAACTTACCAGCGCGATCTTCTTTCTCTTCTCGTGCGTTTTCTAGCTCGGAACGCTCGATTTCGATGGTTATCTTTGGATCAATTTGATGCCACTAGTGGAGATGGGACTTTTATCCCGGCGTGTGAGGGGCATTAGTCCCGGCCCTGCTACCAGTCGGGACCAATGGCCCCCACGTGGCCGCCGCAGAGTGCGCTGGGGGCACCCCTTTAGTCCCGGTCCGTGTAATGGGCCGTGACTAATGATTGTCTGCCGCGGCAGAAATTTGGGCACTTTCTGTGCTGCGGCAGAGAATTATTTTTTCTTTCTTTTTTCATTTCTCTGTTTTACACAATTACCAGGACTAAAGGGTTGCCTCCCCGGCGCACTCTTCTACATATATATCGTACAGAATTACTGGGATTAGAGCACGCCTATTCGATTGAGAATATAACATAACTTGTGTTACGATTGAGCATACAAATATATACAATTCTGATATAGTTACATGGAGATCACGCAGTTACCTGGGCTAGAGCCCGTCTATTAGATTACACGGGGATCATCAGTAGCATCGTTGTCTACCATATCTGTCATCAAAAAACCAGCCAGCTCCTATGCAATTCCTATTAGGCGTCTCTCTGGTAGGAGTTTATCCCGCATGGCCTCGAACTATATAATAAAAAGGAGGTCAATATTAATATCAATCATGATAACAAAAAGTGACGGTAATAAAATAAAGTTGTGAATGTATTACTTACGTCGACTCTATAATCTTTATGCTTAGATGTAAACGTGCAAATGACGCAAACGTTGTATCTACATAGATGCGTCCCTGATGGCTGTCGTCCGCACTTTACGAGAATAGAATTCAATCAAAATAATAATCTAGCATCATAATTGTATTAAAAAACTAGAGGTAAAGATATGTGTGACACTATCTCGTACTACTTACCCAGGCCCTCGTAATTGTCAGCTTCTTATGAGAGATACTCAATCGCACTCTTGAATAGCTTAGAAACCGTGACCGATAAGGAAAAATTAATGAATGAGTTATTAATTATTTGACATCTCGGGAAATCATCGGAAGAGACCGATATAGCGCGAGAATGATTGAAATTACCTCTGGAGCATGTCATGCATGTTGAGGAACTCTTCCATATTTTTTGTTAATGGGTCGAAGACTTAAACTCTTCCCATATCAATTTGAATGTCTAGCAGAATCCAGTTGAAGCTGCACACGTTCATATATACGTCAGTAGCTCATGAATTACGCTTAACATCGAGTGAGCAAATGTGAATGGACACAACAGAGTAAGACTCTCACCTGAAGTTGTAAGGAAACAATATGTGGTCACATAAATATTTCTCCGTTAGAAACCTTATAATGTTTCCCCCCTCCCCGTCTCGTCGGGAAAGTTCGTTAGCGTATTTATATGTACTTTATCACGGTCAATGAACCCAATATTAAAGAAACACCTTTTTTACAGACCAGGATCTTCAGTAGTACCAACAACTTTCCAAATGACGAGTTGGTCACACCAGTCTTTGCCTTCCACTAGCAATACCAGTGTGCTACCTAGCTTCTTTTGGTCACCTTCACAAGTTGGATACAACAATTTGTTGTGGTCCTGCAACATCTGCTCGAACTGCAACCTCTCCTTTTCTGTTTTGTAGCATCGCCTTGCATCAGAAATGACCCGACCAAGATCAGCAGTGGGCTCATCTGGTACCCGTTCTGCACCCCTTCTTCTTCATTGTCTTTCATTGGAGTATCGGCGTATTCAGGTAACATAGATCGGTAGTTATCATCATCGTTCTCTTTTTCATCACTGTCTTCCATCATAGCCCCTTTTTATCTGTGCTTGGTCCAAACATTATAGCAGGACATGAAACTGGACGGAAGCAGGTGGCTCTGAATGACTCTTGAGGAAGTGTGATCCTTCTCATTCTGACAGTCAACACATGGGGAAATCATAAAGTCATCCCGCCGCTTGTTTGCCTCGGCCGCAAGGCAAAAATAACACACACATTCTCTATAAACGGCAGCGCATCAGTCATCATACATCCATGGATGGCTCATCTGCATCATAGAACAATATATCAAACGCAACCACGATTCTAAAATTAGTACCATGCGGTCTAAACGAGAAAATAGTTGCTAACCTTTTTGGACACTTGAAAACAAAGAGGAGGAAGCTTAAGTGTGGCTCGGGCGCCTGATATCATGTTTGTCCTGTGTGAAAACAAGTGGCATAGCTCTAACAGGCATTTCACCGAACACCTTTGGTGCATATGAAGAAAAAAAAACTAACACAAACCTACACCACCTCCCACTAGAAAAAAAACAAGAGAAACGGGGAGGGGATGCCATATATATAGGGCTAGCCCAATAGTCCCGATTTAAGATACCAACCGGAACTAAAGGAGGGGGGCACAGGACGCGGAAGGCCTCATACCCCATTAGTCTCGGCGCACGCACAAACTATCGCTCTTTGCGAGCGCTAGCACCGGCTCGCCTGTAGAAACGTTCCGTGTGGGCTCGACCCATTTGCTTTTCCTTTCCTTGCTCGCGGACAAGGATAGCTGCGGCTGGACTTTGGCATGCACGCCTCCTGCTCAAAGATCGATCGATCCGGGCGGTAGTTCATCGAGCACACAGAAAAAGCTGGTGTTTGCATATACTATTGAATGCACTTTTTAAAAAGAAAAAAAATCTGCATGAATGATTGTAGCAGCTAGAGTGTTTATCTTGAGTTTTACTAATAGTGTTTTAAGTTCCTTACTTTTTTATTTTTTCTTCTTTCCATGTTCGTTTCATTTTTCCCGTTCACGGTTTCTTCTCTATTTTTCATTTTCTTGTTTCATGTCCTCCTTTTTTCTTTCATGGACAAACCCTTAAACAATTTTCCATCGTGAACTACTTTTTCCAAGAGATGAACCTTTTGCTCATAGGGTGAACATTTATTTTGGTAATACTTGAATATATAATTACGGATAGTTAACATTTTGTGATTTTTTTTAACTATGTTTACATTTTTTTGATTAGTGAATAATTTAAATTTTGAGCACCGTGATGAACTTTTTTGTTAAACTAGAATTTTCTTTTCTTTTCGTTTCACTATTATTTTTGGTTCACCTAAAGTTTAGTTTTTTTTTTCAACATTATTTTGGGTTTATCGGTATTTTTTGTTAACTATTATTTACGATTAACTATTATTTTTCGTTCACTATTTTTTGTGTTCATTTTAATTTTTGATTCACATGTATTTTTAATTCACTATGATTTTAGGTTCACTCGTATTTTTTTAGTTCACTATTATTTTTTGTACAATATTATTTTTAGTTCACTATTATATTCTGTTCATTATTATTTTTGGTTCACTATCATTTTTTGTTAACTATTATTTTTTGTTCACCTACATTTTCAGTTCACAATTATTTTATGTTGACTATAATTTTTGATTCACTATTATTTTTTATTCACCGAATTATTAGTTTACTATTATTTCCGGTTCAACTATATTTTTTATTCACAGTCAGATTATGTTCATTGTTTTTTTTTACCGGTATTTTATTTTCACTATTACTTTAAGTTCACGTGCATTTTTAGTTCACTATTATTTTCTACTCACTAATATTTTTTGTTCACCTAGTTTTTCGGTTCACCGTTATTTTAGTTTTATCGCCATTTTGAGTTCACTATTGTTTTGTCTTCACTATTATTTTTGGTCCATTGGCATCTTCGGTTCATCGACATTTTCTGCTCACCATTATTTTCGGTTCATCGATATTTTCTGTTCAAAATTATTTTTTGTTAACCAAGAGTTTTAGTTCACTATTATTTTTTGTTCACTATTATTTTTTTGTTCTTCTGCTTTTTTTGTTTCCGATTAATTTTTGTTCACTATCATTTTCTGTTCACCTTCATTTTTAGTTCATTGTTAGTTTTTGTTCAGTGTTATTTTTTGGTACCTGCATTCTAGTTCACTATTATTTTCTGTTCACCAATATTTTTAGTTCACTCTTCCTTCCTCTTCAGTATTAGTTTTTGGTTCACTGTGTTAAAAAATCATTCACATGCTTTTTAAGAAAAAATTAAACAAAAATGTTTGAAAAAAAGAAATGTGTGTGGTGCTCTGGGCGCTCTGTCCCTCTTCACTGTGGGCGTGAGCTGCGCTGGACCAGGCAGCAATGCCCATCTAGAGCGAGGTGTCGGTTCTGCGGGAGCAAAACCTACTTGACGCTCGTAAAATAGGGAGGCGACATTTTCATTTAAACCTGGTGAACATTTTCATTTAACTACACGTACGGAAAAAATTATACTCGTGAACATTTTATTTTAATTGTACATTTCATACCTTGGGAACATTTAACTCGTGAACGTTGCTTCAAACTATTATTCATATATTTATCAAAAAAGAGTGAATGAAAAATGTTTAAGTGATCAAACATTTCTAGAAACAGAGACAAAAAGGGAAACACACCGAAAAAAATTCTATGGCGTGATTTCTGTGGCGCACCCCTCTAGGCCCTAGGTGCGCCACAGAATTGATATTTGGTGCGCCACAGATGACCCTTTATGTACTAGTGTCATGTTTAGTTCAAACTTATTAATATAAGATAGCATGTCGTATAAATGTTTGGTTGCATTGTTTTATCCATAGAAGAGTATAACATTGTGGTATCTCTCTCTGATTGTTTCGCTTAAGTCGACTTGGCACATGCTCACTCATGCATAAGACTGAAAACAAAAGGTCAATTAAGCCTCGATGATTTATTTTTCCTTAGAGTATTTGTATCACGTTTATGCCCCTGTTAATTTTGTTTTGTCGCAAGCATGATTATGACAGTTGTCGCTCTCTTGATTGTCGCTCCCCGTCTATTGCTAGCCTTGACCTATACCGAGTATGAGCTCTACGCATGCATCCAACTCCCAAACACCAAAGTTTGCCAAGTGTGTCCACCATACCTACTTATATATGTGGTATTTAGCCGCCACTTCAAATAAATTTCTCATGTGCTACCTTTAAAAGCTTCGAAAAAATATTCCTGTTTTGTCCTCCCCCCTATTTTAGCCCCATGAGGACGTAAATAGAGAATCTTTATCTCACTTGTTGATTGAATTTCACACTCTGTAATGGTGACTTTATCCGCTTATCTAATTGACAGAAGAGCTGGCAGCGGGGTGCGCAGCCCCAAATTAATACAACAAATTCTCTTTACTATTTTGCCCCTGATTTATTCGTCAAACCATAATTGTGTAAACAAAAGAGAAAGAAGGATAAACTTCTACACCAGTTGCGTCCTTAAATGGGAGCCGCTCTTGTGAAGTCTAGTTGTCTTATGACGTACTGTATTTTATGTTTACCGTTCGTTGACATAAGCATACAGTACCTCTGTTTAATAAAATAAAAAGGTCTAGGACATGAGTAATGCATGTTTCTCTCTACGAATGGCCTTTCTTTTACTTTTATGTTGTGTCTTCACCTTCTCACTTTATGCAACTTCTTGAGAGCATGATTGTTATTCTTAGTGTAATGTGCTTGTCCCAGAACACGGTTAATGCAAGTATAACTTTGATGCTTGTATCTTTGACATCTTTATTTATAGTCTTCATTTGAACTTCAGAGGTGCCCTAGTATTTATGTTTTGCTCCATTAGTAAGGGCAAGCGAGTACACTTTATCATACCCTATTATAAGCATTGCAATCCCGCAGATTGATATACTTCGTGTTGTTTATTATTAGTTTGTTGGTATCTCTTCATAATTTGCGTAACCGCTAGGTGACTTTTATCTTGTATACATCTTATTATGAATTGCCTAAGCACCCGATCGTAGTGAGTATATTTACATCATATGAAACAAATGTGTTCGTAAAACTCTTTTATCGCACTCAGTTATCACTGAGTTGCTTGAGGAAAAGCAATAAGCTAAGCTTGGGGGAGTTGATACGTCCAAAACGTATCTCCTTTTCTGAACACTTTTCTTATAGTTTTCCTCTAAACTTGTGAGTTTTGGATACCACTAACACGGACTAACGCTATTTTCAACAAAATTACCTTGGTGACTCGTTTTTATGCAGAAAAATCAACTTTCGGGAAAATGCCCAGAAAAGACCCGATTGAGCTTATATCACCAGAAGACCCCGGGAGCCAGAAGGATACCTGCAGGGGGCCAGGAGTGGGACAGACCACCCCTGGGCGCCCCCCTAGGACGCGCCTCCTGGTGGTGTGGGACCCCCAGGCACACTCTCGGTATCCCCTTTTGACTATTTATGCCCCGTAAACCTAAAACGTGAGGGGGTTTGCCATATTCCACAGAAACACAACAGAGCACCACCGCCATCCCGAAGCGCAATTCGGGGGTTTGCCATATTCCTGTTCTGGCACCCTGCCGGGATGGGGATTCGAAGGAGATCGTCGCTATCGACACCACCACTCCTTCTCCATCAATCATCCATGATTATTCTGTCCATGTGTGAGTAAACCCCGCTGTAGGCTGAGAGGGATGGACGGGATTGGATGAGATTGATCATATAATAATGCCAGATTGTTAGGGCATAGTGCCTAGAATCTGTTGTTAGTGTTTTCTATCGTTGTTGCAACTTGTTATTCTTAATGCTTGTCACTAGGGCCCGAGTGCCATGATTTCATATCTGAATATGCTATTGTTTCATAGGTATAATTATGTTTCTTGATCATACTGCAAGTTGTTTACACATGTGTTCACGGAGTGTTAATCCTTTGCTCCGGTGCTTTATTAAAAGGAGCACCTTAATTACCAGTAGTTTACCTAGAGGCCCCATTGCCACGGGCTGGTATGACAAAAGATGTTGTGCAAGTTTCTCATTGCGAGCACGTACGACTATATTGGAACACATGCCTATGGTTAACCTAGAACTTGGATGCATTATTATTATTATCTTCAATGCCCACGTTATTATTATTACATGACATATGTTATCCATGCAACGCTCGTTCATCCATTCCCTCTATGCCTACGGTACTTCCATCCTGCTGTTTTCCGCGATTGATACTGTTGTAACTATTTTATCCATGCTGTTATTTTACTACTGCGGCTGCTATAAAACTGTGACCGACCATGATAAATTTTGCGAGCAAGTCTATCTTCAGGTGTCAGCATGTGACATTTGTACAACCTCATTGTTAAGGCATATATATATTCTTTGGCTCCTCTTGTGTCGAATCATTAAATTTGGATTTTACTTCCCTCGATCACTGTTGCGATCCCCTATACTTCTGCGTCATCAGCGATCTATCCTCGTACCAATGTCGTCGAGGAGCTTGTGGGGGAGGAGGTGGTGATGTTGTATCAGAGCCAGGTTTTCCACCATATTCCATGTGGGGTTGATGATCATGGCGAAGAGCTTGGTGATGAGCTTCGGGTTGGTGGCTTGAACGTCTCGACTTTGAGGTCGATGATGATCCATGGTGGCTGACAAGGTTGGCCAAGTTGATGTTGATACGCGCCAAGTCATCATTCAATCGAGCGTGTTGAGCTTGTAGTCGATTGTCCAAGCGCTCCAATCCGTCACGAGCAAGTTGGCAAAGATGAAAATGTTCGTGGTGGTTGGCGAAGGTGTGGGCGTTGTCGTTGAAGAAGTGGTTTCCTTCATCCTCCGAGCTCGGACTTGTGAACACTCATTCCCTAACCATCTCAAAAACACACAAGTGTGATATGGAGAATAGATGTCTCACTTAACCAACTTACCTTTTTTGGTCGTATGGAGGTTAGTGGACGATCCTAGGTGTAGGGGGCATGTGGAAGACAAATGGGTGAGGAAATTGGCAAGGAGAAATCAACAAATTCTAAGAAAAGTTTATTGTAAAACGTAGAAAAGAGCCGAAATAAAATGTTAGCAAAGAACCAAATCCTAGTGGAGGAAAACAAAATGGAACACACACACACCCAAGTGATTAATGGGGTTAGTGCGGCCAATGGACGAGCGAAGACGAAATGTACCTATCGAAGACTAAGCTCAATGCCACACCAACACAAAGAGGACGCTAGCTCAAATCGCAAACTATAAGAGGCAACAAGATTCGCACCATGGCAACCGGTCACTCTCTTCTCTTCTGCGACGCGAAGCTACACGTTCCTACAAGTATAACAGTTGGCACCGATCTTTTTCTTCCTTTTTTAATTTTCGATTTTTTGATGATTCCGAAATGTCAATGCCTAATCGAAACTATGATCTCACAAGTGCCGAATACGCACTCTTGGTTCCACTAGTGCAATGTCAAATGATGTAAAAGATCTAGTCCGAATGGGCAAGGTACACAAATAATGGGTTAGTTCAAGCGGAAGCAATTTATACCTCTTCGATGTATGATCATATACATGCGGCCAAGGGGTTGTCAATGTCGTGTCGATCCGGTGATGTAGTTTTGTAGATGATCTTGTAGGCTTCACGTGGAAACTCGAATCACTCAAATCGTATCAATGACGACAAAGAAAAAAAAGTTACAAAATCTGTCAGAAATCAAAATCAGAAAAAAAAAATCTGGGGAGCGGGCCTTGAGCCCAGCCTAGGCCGGTTTTCCTGCACGTTGAGGAACTCGAAATTTCAAATTTTCTCCCTTAGATCTTGCAAATTCTTGGGAAAATTGGGGAAAAGTGGCTAAATAGAAATGTGGGAAATGGTCTAAAGCAACAAATCCACGAAAAACTCAACAAATCAACAGATCGGTCGAAATCCCTTTTGAGGATATTTTTTGTGAGAATATTCATAACTTTTTTGGTGGAAAGGGGGATTGTGGGGGTCGAATTCGTGGCAATCTAGCTGCTGATACCAGATGATGGAGGGGTTAAACTCTTGGGTGGCCTGATCTTCGTGATTCGACCAAGAACTTGAAGAACGAACAAAGAACACGAGGGGGGAATCGTGAGGTAAACAAAGGGGAGATAACTAGCAAGAAATGAAGAACCCAAATCTCCCATCAACTAAGCCACAACGGCCGCCTACGGGACGATCGATCCAATCGAACTCACCGTTTCGGAAACCGCTTCAACACCATAGTACCAAATTCCGTGCTATCGGGGACGTTTTGAGTGCAACGTTTCGATAACGTCGCGCGTTTTCGTCGCGGATGGCTGAAAAGTGGAGTTTGCTCTCGACGTATTGGTTTGGTCCGTCGCAGACTAGTTTTGTCCGACTTTTTGCTAGTTTTACGTCGCGGATTTTTGTCTCCGGCCCAGTAGCTCACTAAGAGCCCAGTTGCCTTCGGCGAAACTTGCCTGGTCATGTAGAACATCGCGAATTTCTCTTGGGACCACTCATCCTGCCCTGTTTGACTACTTTGACTGGCAACGGCCACGCCCTTGGTGGCTGGCCCCACCTTCAGGCCGTGTGCACCGATTTGTAGCCGTTGGTAGTGTGGAACCCAATTTAGCCATTGACATAGTTGAACGTACCAATTAAATAACTCGACCACACCACAACAAAGTCACTGTCGTCAATCCTCCGCCGCCGCTGCCGTAAATCCTCCGCCGTTACCGCACCGCTGCCGATGATGAGGGCGCGCACCTAAATTTCCCTCTCTTCTTTCTCCCTTGGCGATTCTAGGGTTCTTCCCTGTCTTCCCTGTCTCACATGGCGCGCAGGGAAAGCATGGCCGCTAGCGGCGAGAGTTCGTGCTCGTCGCACGAAGCGGGGTTTCCTCCTTGCCGCCGCAAACCTATCCCATACACTCTGGCGCCCTTGGACCACTCCAATGAAACAAAATGTTTGTGCAGTTTGAATATGGCCATGTGGATTTCTTGGATCGACCATAATCCAGGCCGGAGATTCCTGAAATGCCAAAGACGCTTGGTAAAGATTCGTGCTTTAGTTTCATTTTGGTTGCAAGATTTTGCTTTTGGTTAAATTTTATCTTATTTTTGTTGCAGAAGTATGGCATTCCTTATGGTTGTGGAAAGTTCTCATGGCATGACCCGGAATGGACAGAATTCTAGGAACAAGTGGTTCTTCAACTGCGTAATGCAGTGCTTAGAGAGATGAACGAGAATAGCACATTCAGAAAGAGATAAGTGTACTGAGGCAGAAGCTAGATCAGTTGAGTAATGGCATATTAGCGATGTAAGGAAGATATTTGGGTAATGGTAGAACTTGAGTAATATCATGTTCGCTGTCAATTTTTTGAGCACTTGTATGTACTCTATGTTTAATGCTATGGTTTTGACATATACGAGACAAATAGCTAAAAATCACACACATAGACACACAAACAAAATTCAAAGAAAATGCTAGAATGCACTTCAGTTCACACAAGCATGCACACACGCATGCACATCAGTTCAACACAAGCATGCAAGCAGGCATGCACAACAGTTCAATACATGCAAACAGGCATGCGCATCAGTTCAACAAAAGCATTCACACAAAGCATGCAAAATCAGTTCGACACAAACTTGCACATAGGCATGCAACACTAGTCTGCATCGCTATCATCTGCGGGCAGTGCACCTGGGTCACTGTCATACTCCGCATATGTGTCGTCTACTTCATCCTCACTGACTTCTAATTCATCGTCACCATCTTGTATTTCACCTTCCTTATGTTGCACAGACACTTTTTCCGGTTTTTGATATAAGCCCAAATCTCATCTGCTGAGAGGATGCGGGGAGCCATGTCAGTGCATTCCAGAGTAGCCGGAGGCGGAGGATGGGATATCGGGTCAGCAGGAACATCCTCATTGTCAGAGACTTCGACATCTTGATGTGCTAAAATACTAGGCCTCTCCTCCTCATAATTGTCCTCCTCATCTTCGTCATTATCATGTTCGGACACATCAAAGGTCCGCCTATGCTCAAATTTTTGGACTATTCGGCAGTGTTCTCCCCCTACATTGTCTAGCATATAAAACACTTTCTGTGCCTGGGTTTACAAGATATAATTATCATCCTCGTACCATAAATTGGAAATGTTGATACTCCTGAACAATTTATCATACTTTTCCAGTTTAAACCTGCGCATGCCCCTGTCTGCTTCAAGACGATAGCAGTCACAACCAAACAGAACAACTGTCCTTTTATGTTTCTCGGTAGAGATATAAGTCGCCTCTTTGATTTCCTTGAGGACACCATAAAAATATCTTGCGTCCCCGTTGTGATCTCCAGTAGCCACGACTCCACTGTTTTGTGTTTTCTTCCTTTTTTCACGCTCAGCGGTGACAAACCAAACTAAGTTCACATGACAAACTGAATATGTTTTAACATTGATGTGTGGGCCAAGTGACAATGCGAACAATTAATATTCATGAACTTCTGGTCTTTCCCGTACCTTTTTCATCCTCTGTGTACCACAGAAAAAAAGAAAAACAATATGGTCAAAATCATGCAATAAAATGCAAAAGGTCTAAGAGAAATGCAAAAGGAAACTTTCATGCTCTTTGTACCATCTTGGAAAATCCTGCTCAATCCTAACTTCGACATCAGGTGTCCCTTCTTTCTCCAGCTTTGTCCTGAACTTTCTGCAAACCATGAAAAGTTATTAAACTCCGGTAACTATGGGGTATACAATGTGTAGGGTAACATAAAATTCAGACGTAGGGAACATACTGGATATAGCCTGTAACCTTGCTGCGATTGTTTACGACATACCAAGCCATTCTATGAAGCTCTGTTGACAGGGTCTCAGTGCTATCATGATTGATTGCAGTATATGCTCCAACTAAACGCGCACGATGGTCAAACACATCACAAGATGATTCTTCTCGTTCAACTTTTTGTTGAACCTCATATCTCCGTTGCCGGTTGTACCTTGTATCAATATCTTCTTTCAAGTATCTAGAGGCAAATGTCGAGCACTCAGAGGCAATGTACGCCTCTGCAATTGAACCTTCTGGATGTGCCATGTTCCTCATATATCTCTTCAAAGTACACAACATCCTGTCGATTGGATACATCCACCCATAGTTCACAGGGTCTCGGAGCAAAGCGTCGTCAGGTAAATGCACAGCCAGGTGGACCATAACATCAAAAACGCCGGCAGGAAGATGTTTTCAAGCCTGCACAAGATTACTGAGATTTCAGCTTTCAGCCGGAGCAGGACACTTCTTTCCAACCTTTTACTGCATAAGTCCTTGAAAAAATTTCCTAGGTCACCTATTGCCCGATAGACATCGTCTTTCAATAATCCCCGCAACCCAGCAGATAATGTTCTCTGCAACAGGATGTGGCAGTCATGGGTTTTAAGTCCCGAGATCTTGCGTGTTTGTACGTTGACACACTTGGACATGTTGGAACAAAAACCATCTGGATATGTAAAGTCAAATAGAAACTTGCATAGTTGTGTCTTCGCACCTTCCTGGGTCGTTCGTCTGAAGCAACTGGAGTCTTTGGATCTCTCCTCAAATGAGCTAATAGGAGTGATTCCAGAAGGGCTAGCAACTTTGGACTTCCTCGGGATGTTAAACTTGTCAAATCAACAATTTGGAAGGAAAAATGCCACGATCAGCTCATTTCCTGGCATTCGCCAATAGCTCATTTGTTGGAAACACTCGATTGTGTTGGCCTCCGCTATCCAAACAATGCAGCAATGATCCGTCACCAAAGACGGAACCTACAGACGGTATGGTACATCTCTTTGCTGAACTAAGATTTGGTGTTGGGTTTGCAGTTGTAATCATAGTGTCATGAGTAGAATCTTGAAAAAGTGTGAAGATCACATGTGATATGAAAATATATGCCCATCACCTTCAATGTTCCACCATGTATTGGTGTTGTCAGTCTAGCTGATTTTGATGCACTGAGGCTTATAATATCTGCGGAAATTATGTGACATGCTGTATCATGACAATGACAAAGCAACGTCCGGAAACTGAGCTTTTGAATCACATTAATACACTGCGACATCCCTCTTCCATTTCTCTGTTCAGATTGGGTTCATAATTAGCCTAGAGATTTTTCATAGTTATATGTTAATTAGATAGTTCTGAAGATTTTAGTATTGCATTGACGGGAGGCAATGAACTGTGCGCTGTTGTATGAGTTTGAAGATTTTTCGCGAAAACGCAAAAGCTTTGCGTTTCGATGCATTGATAGAAAAGAAAGAGTTTATGTACAAGCCTTGAGAGCAGGCGACCCCACACCATACAACTCAACCCGCTACCTAGACTAGGGGAGAAGAAGTCCAAGGCCACCGGCTCCCGCGCTCACCCAAGAACGTGCCTCGGTCTTGATAGTTTCTACCAAGGCGCCAACCGAGGGTCTAGCGTTGTCGAAGACGATTGCGTTCCGGTGCTTCCAGATCTGCCATGCCGTGAGCATTACCAACGAAGAGGTGCCCTTGCGTAGCAGGCGGGGGGTGGAATGCAGAGCGAGCTTCCACCAGTCCACGAAATCGTCCTCCACAACTGGGGGCCTGGTCGTGGATCGGACCCAAGAGAGGACCTCATGCCAAATGGTACGCGAGAATGGGCAACCGGTGAGAATATGCCCCATCGACTCGAGTGTCTGGTCGCAGAACGAGCATCTTGCCTGGTGTGGCAATCCGCGACGTGCCAATCTCTCCCCCGTCCAGCAACGATCCAAGCAAGCGAGCCAGATGAAGAATTTCACCCTAGGCGGGGCCCAAGCCTTCCAGTTCAACCTCCAAGATCTGGATACTGTCGCTCCTATAAAAAGCGCCTCGTAGCAAGACTTGGAGGAGTACGTGGCATTCGGGGTCCAACGCCAGATAAGCCGGTCCGGCGTGTCCTGTAGCTGCACCCTTTGTAACTCCCCCCATACCCGGACGTACTGTAGTAGAGCAACCGGGCAGAGGGCGCCACTGATGTCAGAAATCCATCGGCGGTCTACCACTGCCTCCCTGACAGTTCTGGACTTCCTACGGCGTTTCGGGATGAGAGCGGTAAGGTTCGGCGCGATATCTTCCAGCGACCTGCCACCCCACCATTTGTCCTTCCAGAACAGAGTCGTTGATCCATCACCCAGGACCATCTCGGTGGAGGCTGCAAAGATCTGTCGTTCATCCCGAGAGAATTGCATATCCAGCCCCCTCCAAGGCCTTAGCGGGTCGGTGTGTAATCGCCACAACCATCGGGTCCGGAGGCTTATCGAGGTACGCGCTAGGTCGGGGATGCCGAGGCCCCCTAGCCTCAGCGGACGGCAAACCCTCGCCCAGTTGACGTGGCAATGGCCTCCGTTCGCCACCTCACGTCCCGTCCACAGGAAGCCACGGAGAATCTTCTCAATCTTCTTCAGTACTTTCTTGTTAGTGATGATGACCATTAGTTGGTGAAGGGGGATTGCCGCAAGAACAGCCTTGATCAGCGCCAGCCTCCCAGCCTTGGGCATCATTGCTGACTTCCAGGTCGGGAGTTTGTCTGCTATCCTATCCACCACTGGTTGCAGAGCTTCTCCTGGCAGTCTTCGGAGCCCCAGCGGAATGCCCAGGTATTTGACCGGGAATTGGGCGAGTTGACAACCCATTGCCTCGGCAGCTCCCCGCAGATGTGCGTCTCGAACCTGCGGGGCCTGGTCACGCCGGCGAGGATCTTATTCGTGGGGCGGCACCGGAAGTTGCAGCCGGGGTACTTGCGCCCCCTGCTGATGCAGCAGTTTGCGCCCCCATTGTTGCACCAATCAAGCGTCCATCAAGACACAAAATACAGTAGTTAGCAGTCCAGATCGAACTACCTATCGTGATTGTACAAAATTAAAACACATCCTGCTGGAATGAGAAAAGAAGGAAATTTCTACTTTCAGAACTATCTGAACTTAAGCTTAGGTAGAACAAATTTCGTTCTGCAGCGGGCTACCGTGGACCGACGGATTACAGAGCGAGCTTGGCACCCTTCTCATGCGAGTGGTTCCCATCCTCACGTGCTGCCAATTCCTTTGTTCGGTAGCAGCAGCATAATCCATGGAATCAATCCATCGGCACTAGGATAGGAACTTTTCGTGCAATACAAGTACACGTATGATTATGGTTACACGTGGATGTGTGTGCCGGCCAGGTTGTGTGTCTGGCATCTCGCTCGTCGCCATCGACAACACCGCCGTCTCCCTACCCCATCTGTGTCGCCGACCATGTCGTTATTTGAGGGACGAAGATAACCTCTCACCCCGCCTATGCAACACACACTATAAGTTGCCGGGTACCCACCCCACCCCCCCCCCCACCCCCCGTGAGGGTGGCGCCCACACAAAGTCGAGTGGTGTTCGACTCTCCTCGGGTTTTGTTGTCCATTGTCAGGCCCTCTTCGACCACCACGCCACACTCCTCACCAAACCCCGAGAATCGATGTTTTGTCCTCTCAGAACCTCTTCGGGGCTGCTTGGACCTACACCAACATCCCCAGTCGTCGACAAACCTCGTCGGAGTACGACAAGCCTCGTCGGATGACACCGACACCCGAAACAAGCAATCCACTATGCCCATGAGCCGACTTCTACATCAACACTAGCTGACGCGCATTGTCCAGTGCACCGCATGTATCAAGTCCCCTTCGATAAGCGCCCTTGACACGTCTTTGTCGCCCCTCGGAAGTGTGGCTAGAAAACGACAATGACAACCCAAACATACGACACAGTCTTCCTCCACATGCGTGGCACAAAGAACATTGGGCCGAACATTAAAATCGTGAAGGGGCGTCCCGGCCACATATGAAATGTGTCACCCGAAGGGCGTCACAACCCAGCTCGGGAAACTCCCTTACTAATGGACATTTAGGTGTCCAATAATGGGTAGAGTTAAAGGAGAAAACACATGTTGATAGCCTACCATTCTCATCTAGGAAAAATTGGAGCCGAAAATTTGCAACCATAAATTTACCGTAGTTGTATCTATAGAGTTACCGGGTGGTTTAAGAAATTGTTACAGCTATAATATATATATGGAGTTACCATCGTTGTCCCAATACTTATGGAGTTACCCATGTATTTATGAAAAGTTACACCACGATATCGATTTAGTTACCCAGTCTCTAGGTAACTGTTACCCGCACAGTATTAATGAAGCTATCCACGTGTTCGTTATATAGTTATAACCACGTCATTAATTTATTTACACTTTTCTCGAGGTAATAGTTACCCACATTGTTTTTATGAAGTTAGCTATATGTGCACTATGTAGTTATCATCAAGATTAGGATATCGATTCTAGTTATTCTACTCTGTATGTAAGAGTTACCCACCCATTATAGATGAGTTACCCATCTGTTTATGACATAGATATATATCACCTCAAAATCGATGTATACCCTCCTTTGTATATTGTATGCGGTAATTTCCAACCTAATACTTATCGAGTTAGCCATGTGTTTATGATATAGTTAACATACCCCCTACCTAATAGCTATCAATCCAGTACTTATGGTATAATTGCGAAGAAAACATATATGGAGTTACACAGCTGTTCAGAGTAGACTTATCGATAGTTTACTGTATTGTTATCTTCACCAAATCGAAGTATTTACCATTTTCTCTAACTAACATCAATGACCTCATTTCTTATGGAGTAACCCAACTTTTCGGAGTATAATTGTCACCACGAAGTCAATGTAGTTACTCATCCTTCCAAATCAATAGTTACAAACCATGTACCGTGGAGTTATCCTAGTGTATAAGATATAGTTACCAACACAATACATATAATGTTCTCCGGTGTTGAGTGTATAATTACTAACCGGTTATATATGGAGTTATCCAGGTGTACAGGGTAGAGTTACTAGGTGTTTATGGCACAAATATCAGCACCAAATCGATAGTTACCCGTCTCTATGTAATAGTTATCCACCCATTTCTTATTGAGTACCCAACTATAGTTACGACCAAGAGACTCATGTAGGTGTTGGGAAACTTGGGCCGCGGACGGCAGCCCACTCGGTGGGTTTTGTCCAGTCCAACTACGCTAAAGTCTATCCCCACTTTGTACGTATGTTTGGGTTTTTATCCCCTCATCCCATCCCCCTTTATATATAATTGTACGTAGTCTAAACAGAGAAGAGAAAGCAATAAAGAGTTACTTTGCCCACACCCAGTGTCAATCTACTTTCCTGTCCGTGTGTTGTTCTGCGCCTTCGTCTACATCGCCATCGATGTATACCCTCGGGACCGGCCAGCCGACAGAGATTGTACAACACGTTATCACGCACGTGTCTCGCCGTCGATCCTCCGTCGAGCCTACACGGAGTAGGCTTGCTACACCAATCGCGCATGTATAACCACGATCTGATCGCAAAAATAGATTCGTCTCGCAATTTCCTTTCCATTTTTTGTGTTTTGCGTATTTTTAGATCACATCTATAGTACGGATTTCCCTCCCGAGAGACGAGCTGACGAACACGTCGCCGACCAATGACGATTCTCTCAGATCCACGGGGGATTTGTTGACTGTACTATGGAGAGTCGGTACAAATGTGATCCAGATGATTGTAGTACCGCCGCGGAGTACCCGCTGTACAAACGCGTTGTCGAATTTCCAAATGAAACGACACAGAAAAATGACTCCCGGATGAACTGCACGCGCGTAGCCATGGCACAAGCACCACGCCGGCGGCCGGCATGGTCGCGCCGCCCCGTGGTTCCGCCGCCTCGGCCTTGCTGGCCGTGCGCCGGCCACACCGCCCCCGTGGCCCCGCCGCTGCGGCCTTGCTGGCCGGCGAGCACGCCTCCGGCGGCCATCCGCGTCGGGCGCACCGGCCGCGCTCCCACCACCCGTGCCTCGGCCACGCCCCACCCATCTCGGCCGCGCACCGGCGCCCCGAGCCCGTCCGCCTTGAGCTCGTGGAAGGCCGGCCACCGCCTCCGCCGCAGCGACCTCGAGCTTTGGCTCGGTCGCGCGCGCCGCCGCGTCGTGCTCGGCGCGGCCGTGGCCGCCCTCGTGCCCCCCCCCCCGGTACGCCGCCACTGTCGCCCCCACGCGCGTCGCCTCGTCACCTAGCCCTGATGGCCGGCGGCGCCGCCGCCACCGCGCCTGCTTGCGCGAACCCTAGCGGTGTCCAGCGAAGGGACGCGGCAAGTGGGCCGGCCCACTAGGAAGCGCGGCCGACGGGCCGCATTCGGCCCAAGCCTTGTTCTGCCGAAAAAAAAAGGCAGACGAACTGGTGGGACTCAGTGGGCTGCTGGCCCGTTTCCATGCCCGTCTGCGGCGTGCTGCCTAGACGGATTGGGCCCAAAAGGGCCACGCGTGCGGATTTTTACACTTTAGCACTTGGACTTTCTCGAAATTGCGTATATTTTATTCCTGTTGAATAATTTTACCTGTAAAACACTGAAATAGTCTGTTTTTGCTGAAACTGTAAAACAGGGCACTAAATAAATTCGGAAAGTCATGTTTAGGGCCAATTCTCACGTTTTGAATGCGCTTAGCATAATATCTCTCTTTACATGCTTTCGTACCATGTTTTACTATAGTAATTAATAGTTTTAATACTTAGTAGAGCATCTTAGCATGTCATTTAAATTTTGGAACGCCGCTTTATTGAATATTGTATTAACATCGCTTTATGCAATCGATTACCTACTGTAATATGATACATGTTTGCATAAATCGCAGATGGCCGGAATCATGAACCGCGAATTCGAGGAGTTGGCTCAGACTGGGCTGAACTATTTGGCTTTAGCCTCGGACGTGGAGATCGTCCACGAGGGACGGAAGATCAAGGGAGCGCTGGTCGCGGGGACCCCGACGGCCCCCAGCACCACGACTGCTGCAGACAATGCGCAGGCATTTCATTTCCTCCGCCACCATATGAGTGTGACGTTGAAAAACGAGTACATGGCTGAACGGAGTGCTTCACCCCCGTAGGACGCTCTTAAAGTGAGGTTCGCTAGGTTGAAGTACCACGTCAATCCAAAGGCGGAGGGGGATTGGTTGCGTCTGAGGTTTGCGGACTACAAGTTGGTGACGTTGTACAATTCCGCATTACACGTGATTTGTGCAACTCTCGACATGTGTGGTACGAAAATCACAGACGAGGAGAAGATAGAGAAAACTCTATCCACCTTCCATCCAAGTAACCTCCAGAATGCGCGGAACTATCGCCAGGAGAACTTCACGCAGTACTTGGCGCTCATTGACGCCCTCCAGATGGCTGAGGCGCAGGATGAGGTTCTGAAAAAGAACTTCACCTTGCAGCCTTTCGGAGGGGGCCCAAGCCAGGAAGCTTATTCCGGTGCCCACAAAGTGCGCTAGCCAAAGTTCAAGCAACGTGGCAGAAAAGGCAAAGGAAAGAAGGGTCCAACCATCCCCACCTGGCCAAGGAGCAAAAGACGGGTAAGGGGGAGGTGAGGCCCCAAGACTGCTTTCGCTGCGGATCGAAGCTTCACTTCTCCAGGCAGTGTCGTGCTCCCAAGCATGTCGTGGACAACTTCAAGGCCAAGAGAGCGCACTTTGTCCAGATGGAGGCACCACCGGCGCCCGCAGCGGCGCCTGTGATGATCCCCACGCCCCCACCGCGCCCGCGGTGGCGCACACTGGGGCACCTGTGGAGGCACACGAGGCGGTTCCCACGAACGCCACCGTGTCCATGGAGGTTGAGCACACCGTGTCCCCTCCAACACCACAGTTGGACATCGCCGCTGCCGCCGCCATGATAGCCACTGGGGAGAATCTTAGCGAGATGGAGATCTCGGCTGAGCTGGATGGTTACGTTGCGGACTCCATCTAAATTCCGCTCATTTATTCATGATTTTTATGGCAATAATTTGATACAATACATTCGATTTGGTTGTAAGCTCTATGAGAGCAACATTATTTCTTTCCTTAAACATTTATCGGCGATTGGATGATTTCGTAATCATTCATTTATTCTATTATTTAATAGAGATGATTATGTTATGTTCTGAAATATTTGTATGTTTAATTATTATTACTGTAGCATCTTCCTCGCTCACGTTTAATAATAAGACACTATATTTTAGAACACGTGTGGCGCCCGAATGGAGGAAACGTGCCTTGTCGATAGCGGTGCCACCAATACCATTTTGAGAGATACAAAGTATTTTGAGTCCATCAAGAAAATTCCGGGGAGTATTACGACGATCGCCTGCTGCGGTCCTCATATAGTTGGCTCCGGACGAGCCACTATAACACTCCCGATGGAAACAACTTTGATCATTAATGATACATTGTTGTACCCGGAAGCGACTCGTACTCTCTTGAGTTTTTAAAAACATTCGTGTTAATGGGTTCCACATTGAGACCCATGATGATGACACCGGTAAGGAGTATCTACTCATCACGAAACACGATTAAAATGGTAAACATGTTGTCAAAAGGCTTCCTTCGTTTGCTACAGGGTTGTACTACACTAAGATAGTAGCACCACCCATGTACACTACCCTTAAAACTTTTTTTAGAAGCTCTGAACTATTCTGCCTTTGGCACGATAGGTTAAACCATCCCGGTCTTACGATGATGAGAAATATAATTAACAACTCTAATGGTCATAATGTTAATGTGAAAATTTTCCCGAATCCTGATGATTTCGTGTGCTCCGCATGCGCTAAGTGGAAATTAATTATTAGCCATCGCCCATAAAGGTGAAGGATGAAATCCCTGCGTTCTTGGAACGTATCCAAGGGGACATATGCGTTTCTATCCGCCCCTTTCGGGTCCGTTTAGGTACTTCATGGTGCTCATTGATGCTTCCTCTAAATGGTCCAATGTTAGCCTGCTGTCAATAAGGAACCATGCTTTTGCAAAGTTGATCTCTTAGATCATACAAATGATGAATACATTTCCTAATCATCGTATTAAGTCCATTCGAATGGACAACGCCGGTGAATTTACTTCAAAGGCGTTCGATGATTATTGCATGGCAACATGAATCAAACTTGAGCACTCTGTACCGCACGTCCACACACAAAATGGACTTGTGGGGCATTGATTAAAAGAACTAGATGATTTCCCGCGCGTTGCGGCGGAAATAATGTATTATGTTCCGTTTCAAAAAAATAATGTATAGACATGAAACATGTGGGTACATATATTGATGATATAGTCAGACAACAATATGAATAATGTGGTCTACGGAAGTGACGATTTTCAAAGCGCGGCTGTGTACATGACACTCGACTGTAGAGACCCATATTACCTGAAAAAAGTTCCATGGGCAAGATAAACAAAAATCAAGATCCTGATTTACACTAAGAAAATTTACATATATCCTATGACACAAAAACAACTAAGGATGATGCAATGGAAATATTTTGTCCATCATTAGCAACTTAACATGAAAAAACTGAGAAAATAGAGAAATGCCTAGTTGTAATGAATACGCTTCTCAATCAACTTTTCGTGCTCCAACTTGTATTACGCAAAGGATAGTATTTAAATCATAAAATAAGATATGGCCTTAATAGGAGAAAGAAGATCAGTATATAAATAAATTTAGATATTAGGAGTACTGACTAAGATTAGATGCATGTTAAGCAACATTTGCTTACCGACTCATTTGATGACAACGATAAAAAATGGAAACTCGTATCATTGGATTTAGTAAAACGGATGAAGACAAAGAAGAAAAAGGTAGGACACATGCAAGTAAAAAATCACCCTTGACTGCTGCTCTTGCCATGCCTCCCACCATTTCTTATCCATATACCGGTGTTGTGCTTCTTTTCCAACCCTTAATCTGCTTGCCTCTCGATCAAGGTAGAGTCACATGCCTTGGTCACGAGGCATAGGAACAAAAATAGAATTCAAACTGGAGGCTCTAGCGTGACATGGTGAGATTTCAAGATGGAGCACCATTGGAGTGGTGGTACCTGCGCACAAAGACATTATCCTTTAGCTGTTTGTACTTCCTCCTCAGCTTGCACTGCCCGGATCAATGTAGGCACTGTTCTTTCAATCGATCCTCTTCCCTTCTACAAACTGCAACAGTTGAAACCGACCTGATGATGTGGAGAGAAGAAAGAAGAGTCAGAATGGGGGCGCTCCTAGCTCTTTAGGCTGTGAAAGAGGGGATTAAAAAGGTGCCATGCAACTGGCAGAATAGAAGGAATTGCCCGTGAGTTGAGTCCGTTACAGGAAAAAGAAGCGTCAGTTTGCCCTGTAGCCTAATTTATGGAGAAAAAGCTGAGCTGGTCTTTAATGGGTGTAGTAAAGAAAGTGGTGACGGTTTTTAGAAACCAAGAAGTCAAGCAGACGAAATAAAAACTTTAGCGTCAGATCGGATGGCTGCCCTCGCTAAAATTCCACATGCAAAACTGAAGATTTAGCTCTTAACTGCATATTGGTGGGTAATTTTTTTTCTTTTCATTAGGTGGCAGATTTTTCAGGTGAATTTATGGAGAAAAAGCTGAGCTGATCTTTAATGGGTGTAGTAAAGAAAGTGGTGACGGTTTTTAGAAAGCAAGAAGTCAAGCAGACGAAATAAAAACTTTAGCGTCAGATCGGATGGCTGCCCTCGCTAAAATTCCACATGCAAAACTGAAGATTTAGCTCTTAACTGCATATTGGTGGGTAATTTTTTTTCTTTTCATTAGGTGGCAGATTTTTCAGGTGGCATGCTAGGATTGCTCATGGATTCTTGATGAGGTGGACATCTTGCATGTTGAGAGAAATACCTTTAGTGGGGGGCTCCTATTTAGATATAGAAGATTAAATTCATTGCCAGACCGCTCCTTCAGGGTTGTAATTTACCAACTACATGTTGGGGTCACGCGGTGTTACACGTTGCCAATCTCATCAACTTTCGACCGTCGGCCTACAACATCAATTCTCCTATGCAGCTTGCGCAAGGGTCGGCATCGAAAATTTCCCACCTTTGTAGGTTCGGTTGCCAGGTATATGTACCAATACCACCCCGTTAGCGATCAGCAATGGGACCGCTCCGTAAGTCAGAGATATACGTTGGTTATGAGACTGTGTCCATAATCAGGTTTCTGGACCC
This sequence comes from Alopecurus myosuroides, assembly GCA_028641055.1. Taxonomy (NCBI): domain Eukaryota; kingdom Viridiplantae; phylum Streptophyta; class Magnoliopsida; order Poales; family Poaceae; genus Alopecurus; species Alopecurus myosuroides. Next base: position 478,398,083 of record CM054058.1, read on the forward strand.
CGCGACAGGTTACTGCCATACGGCTCGTTTCGCTGATTACATTTCTGACGAGGATCTTTTCCCGACTTTAGAGGGAGATAATCAACCCTTGATGATACAAATTGAGAACTTACGTGGCAAGCCACAGGGATCCACGCTCATGACCCGCGCACTGCTGAGTCTAATAGAGAAGTTCAAAAGATAATAGATTTTCACTCGTTGGCGAATCACCTGCCTGATCATTTTAGTGACTTAAAGACTGTGACAAAGTCGCATGTGCCTGCGCGCAATGCACCGAAAAGGGTTGAAATATCAAAGAGAAACCATGGTATACCCACTCCCGTTCTTAGGCCTAAGAGGACGAGGAATCCGGTTTCTCAAATCCCAAGTACCCGGGGACGCCCGAAGAAAACGGATAAGAGAGATTTATCGCAGTCTACCCCTACAGAGGGGAGGCAGTTGAGACCTGACACAAGTACGGACGTTTCAGTGCACGAAATTCCGGACTTGAATTTTCCTACTTCGGAAATACCCAGTGAAGATGTGTGCGCACACATTGGAGCAGGAAAGCTAAAGGACCTTGCTCCCGGAATGGGAAACCCGGTGGAGGAAGTGAATATGCCTGATGCACTCCATGACGAAATGGCCATTAATTATATTAATTCGGGCGATTAATCGAGCTATGGCAAATGTTGACATTTATTTTGCCAAGAAAATTGCCTCAATCATAGATCTTGACCCAGAGCCTAACACTCTCGCTGATTGTAAGAAAAGGTCGGATTGGCAAGATTGGAAGAAGGCAATAACTGCTGAGTTATTTTCTCTCAACAAAAGAGAGGTGTTTGGACATGTTTGTCTAACTCCTCCCCATGTGTGCCCCGTTGGCCATAAGTGGGTTTTTGTTCGAAAGAGGAACGAAAATAACGAGGTAGTAATGTACAAAGCAAGACTCGTTGCTCAAGATTTCTCCCGGCGAGTAGGTGTCGACTTCGAGGAAACTTACTCCCCAGTCATGGATGGAATTACCTTTAGATACTTGATCACAAGGCAGTAAACTTGGACTTGAAAATGAAACTTATGGATGTTGTCACCGCTTAGCTTTATGGTAATTTGGATTCGGACATATACATGAAGGTACCCGAGGGTATCCCTGTTCCGAACCAACATAGAGGTAACATAAGTTTATACAGTGTTCAGCTTAAGAAGTCACTGTATGGACTTAAACAGTCAGGTAGGATGTGGTATAATCGTTTAAGCGACTTCCTTCATCAGAAGGGCTACACGAGCAATGAAGATTGCCCATGTGTTTTTATACGGAGATCACAAGGTGGTTTCTGTATTATCTCGGTGTATGTGGACGATTTGAATATAATCGGTACACCTGAAGATATTGAGGAAGCGAGTTCCTACCTGATGTCGGAATTTGAAATGAAAGACTTAGGCAAAACAAGTTCTGCCTAGGTTTGCAACTTGAGCATTCCCCTGCTGGGATCTTAGTGCATCAGTCTGCCTACACCCAAAAGGTGTTGGAAAGATTTGGATTTGATAAGACATACCCTTCTAAGACCCCGATGATTGGGAGATCTTTACAGAAGGATAAGGACCCGTTCAGACCTAAGGAAGAAGGGGAGGAAATTCTGGGACCAGAAATTCCCCTACTCGAGTGCAGTTGGCGCACTCATGTACCTTGCGAATTGTACACGGCCAGACATTGCGTTCGCCGTCAATTTGCTTGCTAGGTACAGTTCTGAGCCTAGCAAGAGACGTTGGAAATGCGTTAAGAACATCTTCCGATACCTGCAAGGGACCAAAGATCTTGGCTTGTTTTACCAGAGGAATCAAGAACTCACGGTTGTAGGCTACGCTGATGCTGGATACCTACCGGACCCGCACACATCCAAGTCTCATACTGGATATGTTTTTCTTTGTGGTGAAACCACTATTTCCTGGAAATCGTCTAAGAAAAGCCTAGTGTCAACTTCGACGAACCACTCGGAAATCATTGCACTATATGAAGCATCACGTGAGTGTGTATGGTTTCGACGGGTGATCGGCCACATCCACTAGTGGAAACACGGGCACTAGTCCCGGTTGGTAAGGCCCATTTGTCCCGATTGTGCAACCGGGATGGGCCAGCCGGGACAAATGCCCTTCCCCCATTGGTCCTGTTTGTGCCAGGACCTGGGACAAACGGGGCTGACCACGTGACGAACCGGGCCAGGGGTTTTAGTCCCGGTTCTTAACACGAACCGGGATGAATGCCTCCTCTGCCGCGGCAGCACTATTGCCATTTTCTCTGCCGTGGCAGAGTTTTTTTTCTCGCTTTATTGTTTTCCTTTTTATTTTCTATTTTGCGACCAATTCCATTTTACAATACTCCTGTCACCATACACTGATAAGGAGCCTTGTTGGCCCCTCCCCGGACCTCCCAGATCCCAGGAGAAGAGAGGAGCCCTGTGGCCCTTCCCCGGACCTCCGGATCCCACGACAAGAGACGAGCCTCGGTGGCCCCTCCTCGGACCTCCGTGAATAAGTAATACGTACGTATAGAAAAATAAGGAACACTTATATTACATAAGCTAAGTATATGGAGCATATTACATGACCGATGGAATTACAAAATAAAATTTAGCCGAGCCTTTCCTGCGTCTTTAATTAAGCCCCATAACAGCGGCTACGCTCGGTCAAAGGGCCCACTGGCCAGGCCTCGCCTTCCCCAACCGGGGCCATGCGGGGTCAAAGGGGCCACTGGCCAGCCACCCAGTGGCTGCCTCGCATTCGCCCACGCCCCCACGTCTTTAATTAAGACCCATAACCGCAGCCGCGCGCGGTCAAAGGGCCCACAGGCCAGCGACCCAGTGGCCGCCTCGGCTTCCCCCGCCCCCACTTCCCAACCCGTGGCCACGAACGGTCAAAAAGGGCCCACCGGCCAGCCACCTAGTGTCCGCCTCGGCTTCCCCGCGCATTCAACGCCAGCCTGCAACCGCCGCCATGTTCTCGCCGCCGGTTGGCATGCCATACACCGGCACACCCCGCTCCCAGCACGAACCCTAACCCTAGCCATGTCGCCCCGACGCTGGTTCAAGCGCGCCAAGAACGAGCACGAGGCCGGGTCCTCCAGCGGCGCCGGACAGAGAGGCGGCGGCGTTCCCCCCCCCCCCCCCCCCCCCCACACCGCGGGAGGCGTTTGGCTTCGGTCCGGGCGTCATGCGGATTGGGGGTAACCCGCGCCTCCCCGCACCACCTCCGGCCGCGCTCAACCCGCCGCCTCGCGCCGCGCCAGGCAAGAGGTTCCGCCGGTACGTGCGGAAGGAGGAGGCGACGTGGCACTGGGATCACGCCACGCCGGTCTTCTGGCCGGACGTCCACCTCCCGGACGGCTGGCACCTCAACCCCCAGCGGATCCCGGTGCCGCCGCCCCCGACCAGTGAAGGCGCTCGCGAGGAGATAGCTCGCCGGCGTGCGCTCCTGCCGGCCCACCTCCTCAGGGACCCCGCCTACGCGCGGAACTCCCCGAACTGGAACGTGTGGTTCCAGCAGGAGCACGACCAGCGCCGCCGCTCCTACTTCGCTACGCCCCCGGAGGAAAACGCCAACACGTACCCCGCGCCGCCGCCCGGCAGCGAGCCGGAGCTGTGGTTCGAGGAGGACATCCTCGACGACGAGGAGGACCCCGAGCTGCAGGCCTCTATGGAGGCCGCCTACGAGGCCTCCCGCCGCTCCCTCGTCGAGGAAGAGATTAAGCACTGGGAGCAGGTCCTCGCCTGCGCGGCCAGCGGCGCGGCTGCCGACGCGGCCGCGATGCCGCCCCCTCCACCGCCGGCGTCGTGGTGGGAAGCGATGAACGCCGAGAGGTTGGCGGCGACGGACCAGGGCGCTCCACAGCCGCTGCCCCTGGTCTCGAGTACGGCATGAGCTGGGCCTGGACCGGCGGTGAATGGTCGCCGGAGGGGCTGCCGCCGCCACCGGAGGGCGCGCCCCCGATGCCTCCACAGCCCCAGATGCCTCCGCAGCCGCCACCGGTGGGCGCTCCCCAGATGCCTGCCCACCTGTGGGTCCAGCCTCCCTACCATTGCATCTCCTCCGACGAGGAGGGCTAGGCCGGCGCCGGCGCTCCCCCGGCCAACTAGTATCTAGCTAGGTTTGCTACCCCCCACCCCCAAGAAACGGCCGGCCGCCTGTGGCCGCGCCGCCGCCCAATGCATGTAAGGACGGCCAATAGGGCCGTCGTCAAGAAACAGCCGGCCGCCTGTGGCCGCGCCGCCCCCCCCCCCCCCCCCCCGATGTAAGCACCGGTCTTCGGACCATTTAATATATGAATGCATTCCCGTCCCAACTCGTCCCCGGCCAATCTACGGCCTAATTCATCCCCGCCGGCGGAGCCAGTGCCGGCGGGATCTTCGTATCCATCCCCGCTGCCAGCAGGGCTTCGCCTAGGCTAGTCCGGTCGGTCCCGGGTGGTTGCTCGGCCTGGAGAGAGGGCCTAGATATTTATACAAATGGGCCTCTAGTCCCGGCCCGTGCAACCAACCGGGACTAGAGGTACCCCCTTTGGTCCCGGTTGGTGGCACGACCGAGACCAAACATATTTCGAAATTTGGTGCCACCCTGCGCGCCCAAATGTTTTAGCGCCAACATTTGAAAATTGTTTAAATATGCACATGAATAACTTCTATATACTTTCGAATTTGACAAAAATTTCAACATGAAAAGTGCTTGAATTTGCATAACTAATTCAAATCCATTTTATGTTTAACTAAATAATTATTCTAACTATTTAAACTATTAACTATTTTACTATTTCCATATAATTTGAATATAAATATCCTATATTGTTTTAAAATTAGTAACAATTACATTAATAGCAACATAATTAACAGACTCCTTGTCTCACTGGCCGTAGAGTGTTTACGTACAAAACCACAAATCAGTTTCTAGAGTTTTTCGGTTTGCGTCTTCTTCTTCTGTGTCACTTTGTTCGGATTTCGCCCCAACCATGAACACTCTTCATCATTTATTTTGTTTTCTATTGTTTTCCTTTATGTTTTCTATTGTTTTCATTTTTTATCTTGTATTATTTTTGTTTTCTCTTATGATCCTCCGAGGGAGTCCAGAGCATACAAGGCATCCGGGTGATTTGTATTCCGTCGATGAACCTTTAAGAGGGATGTAGAACAAAACAATCGAAAACGCCATCATACAGCCCGACCGTGGCTATTGAGTGCATATATGCATATCAAAAGAACGGTCGGATGTATGATGGCGAATCCGAATGATTTGTATTTGGTCGATGAACTCAATGATGTATCAAACCTTCAAGGGGGATGTAGAACACAACAATCGGTATCTCCAGCCTACAGCCCTGCCGTGGCTACTTAGTGCATATATGCATACCGAATGCACGGCAGGACGTATGCTCCGTTTTCAAGCGGGGGTCGGTGATAAAGGGGAAATATGTGTCGGCCGTGGCGCTCCTGCCTGATGCGCGGCTGCACACAGGGCTAGTTACAGCGGCCCTGTGTGCAGCGCACATCCCAATGGACGAGACGGAAGAGAGAGAAACAGAAAAGTGGGTGGGTGTGCCGCTGGTTGGGATAATAATGAAGTCAGGCTGGTCATAGTTGTCAGCTTTTTACCGGTCAATACATTATTGGTCAAACAGAACTATGATCATGTATTCCACGTTTATTATTACACACCACTAACAACATCCCTATCTAGTCTTCTGAATTTTCTTCGTGTAGAGATGGTCCATGAACCCTTGTCCCTTGCTTATGATCGCTTCGGCCGTAACCATGGAGCATCTTCATTATTTAACGGGATGGTGGGGTCAGTTTTCACTGTGAAGGGTGGAATTTCAACAAACTTATTATAATCTTCTGACATGTCTGGCGTGTCCTCGATTCCCACGATGTTTCTTTTCCCTGAAAGAACTATGTGACGCTTTGGCTCATCGTATGATGTATTTGTTTGCTTATTTTTTCTTTTTTCGGTCTGAAGGACATGTCCTTCACATAGAAGACCCGAGCCACATCATTGGCTAGGACGAATGGTTCGTCATTGTAACCAATATTGTTGAGATCCACTGTTGTCATTCCGTAAAGCGGGTCTTCCTTGACCCCTTCTCCATTCAGGTTGACCCATTTGCACTTGAACAAAGGGACCTTAAAAGAAGGTCCATAGTCAAGTTCCCATATCTCCTCTATGTAACCATAGTATGTGTCTTTTTTCCATTCTCGTTTTTTGTATCAAAGCGGACACCACTGTTTTGGTTGGTGCTCTTCTTATCTTGGGAGATCGTATAAAATGTATTCCCATTTATCTCGTACCCTTGAAAACTCCCAATAGTCGAAGATGGTGACCCTGCCAACATGTACAGCTGATCTTCAACAGTGGTGTCGTTTATAAGATGTGTTTGCAACCAACTTCCGAAAGTCTCCATGTGTTTGCGTTTAATCCATGAGTCATCCTTCCCCGGGTTTGTGGAGCGTACAATATTCTTGTGTTCCTCAAGATACGTAGCCACGAACATAGAATTTTGTAGAACTGTGTAGTGTGCTTTCGTGAAAGAATGTCCGTCCCTGGGTATCATTGTTTTCTTTCTCGGCGTTCCTTTTCCCCTCACTCCCCTCATGCCGCGATTCAGGAACACCAATCGTCTTAAGGTCAGGAATAAAGTCAACACAGAACCCAATGATCTCCTCTGTTTCATAGCCCTTCGAGATGCTTCCTTCTAGCCTAGCACGGTTATTAACATATTTCTTCAAGACTCCCATGAACCTCTCAAAGGGGAACATATTGTGTAGAAATACCGGACCGAGAATATGAATCTCTTCACATAGGTGAACCAGGAGATGAGTCATAATGTTGAAGAAGGATGGTTGGAACACCAACTCAAAACTAACAAGACACTAGACCACATCCCTCTGTAATCTTGCCAGAATTTCTGGATCGATTACCTTCTGAGATATTGCGTTCAGGAATGCACATAGCTTCACAATGGGTACTCGAACATTTTCCGGTAGAAGCCCCCTCAATGCAATCGGAAGCAACTGCGTCATAATCACGTGGCAGTCATGAGACTTCAGGTTTTGGAATTTTTTCTCTGCCATGTTTATTATCCCCTTTATATTCGACGAGAAGCCAGACAGAACCTTGATACTTTAAAGGACTTCAAAAAATATTTCCTTCTCTACTTTAGTAAGAGCGTTGCTGCTTAAGTAATGGCGCCCTGTATCCGTGTGCTTGTTGCTTGGGTCTTTCATACGTTGCTGGTCCTCCCGTGCTTCTGGCGTATCTTTTGACTTCCCATACACGCCCAGGAAGCATAGAAGGTTGACGCAGAGATTCTTTGTCACGTGCATCACGTCGATCGAAGACCGGACCTCTAAAACTTTCCAATAGGGTAGCTCCCAAAATATAGATTTCTTTTTCCACATGGGTGCGCGCTTATCAGGGCCGTTCGGAACTGGTTGGCTGCCATCATCCTTACCAAAGATTATTTTTAGGTCCTTGACCATATCGAATAAATCATTACCACTACGGAGCTCAGGCTTCTTCCGGTTATCTGCCTCACCTCTGAAATGCTTCCCTCCTTTCTTTCTTACGGGATGCTTGACCGGAAAAAAATTACGATGCCCCAGGTATACAACCTTTTTACATTTATCCAAATAAACACTGTCAGTCTTATCTAAACAGTGTGTGCATGCATTGTATCCCTTGTTTGTATGTCCGGAAATGCTACTAAGAGCAGGCCAATCATTGATGGTTACGAAAAGCAACGCCCGTAGGTCAAATGGCTTTTGTTCGTTCTCATCCCACACACGTACACCTGGTTTTCCCCACAATTGTAAGAGTTTTTCCACTAATGGCCTTAGATACACATTAATGTCGTTGCCAGGTTGCCTCGGGCCTTGGATGAGAACTGGCATCATAATGAACTTGCGCTTCATGCACAACCAAGGAGGAAGGTTGTACATACATAGAGTTACGGGCCAGGTGCTATGACTGGAGCTCTGCTCCCCAAAAGGATTAAAGTCATCTGTACTTAGATCAAACCATGAGTTTCTCGCCTCTTCTGTAAAGTCCGGGAAGTCTCTCTCGATCTTTCTCCACTGCGATCCATCAGCAGGGTGTCTCAACTTTCCGTCTTTCTTACGGTCTTCTTTGTGCCATCGCAACAACCTAGCATGCTCTTTGTTTCTAAACAGACGTTTCAACCGTGGTATTATAGGAGCATACCACATCACCTTAGCAGGAACCCTCTTACGGGCGGGCTTGCCGTCAACATCACCAGGGTCATCAGCTCTGATCTTATACCGCAGTGCAGTGCATACCGGACATTCATCCAAATTCTCGTACTTCTCACCGCGGTAGAGGATGCAGTCATTAATGCATGCATGTATCTTCTGCACATCTAATCCTAGAGGGCAGAGAGCTTTCTTTGCTTCGTACGTACTCTCAGGCAATTCGTTATCCTTTGAAAGTTTTGGCTTCATTAGTTGAAGTAAACTCTCAAATGTCTTGTCAGTCACACCGTTCTGTGACTTCCATTTCAGCAACTCCAGTGTGGTACCGAGCTTTGTGCTACCATCTTCGCAATTTGGGTACAACAACTTTTTGTGATTCTGTAACATGTTGTCCAGTTTCAACCTCTCCAATTTACTTTCACAGTCTTCCCTTGCATCAGCAATAACTCGGCCAAGATCATCATCGGGCCCTTCTGATGCATGTTCTTGATCACCTCCTTCTTCTGCATTGTCTTCCATTGCAGTATCACCGTATTCAAGGAACAAAGGATCTTCTTCTTCTTCTTCTTCATCGTCTTCTATCACAACCCCTTTTTCTCCATGCTTGGTCCAGCAATTATAGCTGGGCATGAAACCTCTCCGAAGTAGGTGGCTGTGAAGGATTCTTTTGGAAGAGTGCTCCCTGACGTTCCGACAATCAACACATGAGCAACACATAAAACCATTATCTTTATTCGCCTGAGCTACCGCAAGAAATGCATTCAGGCCTGCCATATACTCGGAAGTGCGTCGGTCACCGTACATCCATCGTTGTCGTGCATCCGTCTGCATCGTATAATTAATTTTATCAAAATACATTACAATAACAAATCAATAGAGAAATGACCACGATACATCGATAAATATTACTTTTTTATGTATCAGTTACAGATGAAAAAGATAAGTTTGTTAACCTCGGTCGAAGATACCATTTTCAGTGAGCTTACGTGTGGCTCGGGAATTTCGTCGAACACCTCGCGTGCATAGTAAAATAAAACACACTAACACCCACCTCTCTCACACCTCCAAGCAAAAAAAAAGATGAAAGGGGGGGCTGGGGCAGTATATAGAGGGGAAGGGGGGACATTGGTCCCGGTTTGTGGAATGAACCGGGATCAATACCCATGCGCGTGCCACGTGGCCTATGGCTAGGCATTGGTCCCGGTTCATGCCACAAACCGGGACCAATGCCCCCAGGCGATTTCTGTTGCCCCGGGCACACAAACCGGGACCAATGCATAGCATTTGTCCCGGATTTTGTTGCAACCGGGACAGGTGCCCCCTGGCCCCTGGACGAAAGGGGTTGTTTCCACTAGTGATCCAGCTGTCATATTTGCTGAACACCGTCCAAACCCCCACTATTATCTATGAAGATAATGCCGCTTGTGTTGCACAACTACAGACGGGTTATGTGAAGAGCAATCTCACGAAGCATATCAACCCCAAGTTCTTCTACGCACATGAGTTGCAGAAGTTGAATGAAGTAAGGATCTTACATACTAAGTCGTATGAAAATCTTACTGATTTGTTCACTAAATCATTACCGACATCTTCTTTCGAGAGATGTGTTCGTGGAATCGGTACGATGAGACTTAGTGAGATGTAAGGTTCAGGGGGAGAATATTCACAAACTCACCACTAAATTCTCGATCCCGATGATTGAGTACTTGGCTTAATAGTTAAGTGAGTTGTACTCTTTTTCCAAGTGAGTTTTTATGAAGTTTCTCACATAAGGTTTTTAACGAGGCAGTTCCTACAACATAGCAAAAGTATACCATGTGCTTTTTCTCTATATTTTTCCCACTGGGTTTTTCGGAGTTTTGAGGCATGGCTATACGGATAATACCCAAGGGGGAGTGTTGGGAAACTTGGGCCGTGGACGGCAGCCCACTCGCTGGGTTTTGCCCAGTCCAACTAGGCCAAAGTCTATCCCCACTTTGTACGTACGTATGGGTCTTATCCCCTCATCCAACCCCCCCCCCCCCCTTTATATATCGAGGCATTGTACGTAGTCTAAACAGAGAAGAGAAAGCAATAAAGAGTTATTTTGCCCACACCCTGTGTCAATCTACTTTCCTGTTCGTGTGTTGTTCTGCGCCTTCGTCTACATCGCCATCGCTGTACACCCTCGGGACAGGCCAGCCGGCAGAGGTTGTACAACAGTAGGTAGCCTACTCTCTAGACAATGATTACCAACCCGGTAACTATGGAGTTACCCATATGTTTTAGTCTATAATTTTCACCTTGAAATCGATATAGTTATCACCCTCCTACTAATGTAGTTGCCTAGGTTTTTTTAGTTATATTTAACAATTTTCCCACCGTAAAATTATTAACAAAAAGTGGTAATTCACTTGCAAAACTAGTTGGTCATTTAAGCTAAAAGGATAACAAATAATAACAGAACACGAGATTTAGTTTCAAGCCGAAACTAACCACTTCTAGGGATGGGTAACTTAAATAGTTTAGACTCGATAACACATGTGATATGTTGGTTTTGGGTCCAAAAAATATCGTCGGAACATATCAGTATGGGATCAAGTTTCGAAAATCTTACCGCAACTAGTCTAACCGTGAAAATATATACTAAATCCAACAAACGACGTGAGCTAAAAAAAAATTGAGTTTTCAAATTTTATATTTTTGTGACATCATCGATTTTGTCTTTGCTGTATGCATGTAAAAGAGGCCGCAAACCCTTATATGGGGTAACTTACATAATATAGCCTGGGTAATTTACAAACTATAGCCCTGGTAACTCATGTGTTAGTGGTGGGCAACTTTTGGGTCCAAAAAAAGGTTGTCGAAACATATCAACATGAGATCTAGTTTCGAAGATCTCACCGCAACTAGTCAAATGGTTTAAACGGATCTCAAATTCGAAAAATGGTTTGAGCTACAAATTTTTAAAAAAAATTGGATTTCATATTAAAACTGGGTGGCATCGTCAATTTTGTCGTTTTATGCAGCGTCTTTTGTCATTTTATACATGCGCAAAGAGTCGGGCAGGAAAAGTCACGAGACGGTGCGGAAGATTTTGTTGGATAATTAATTTTGACTACCTGTCCTAATCGTTCTGTGGTTAAGCTTAATTATAGAACGTTCTAAACGTAGCAACATCCGGAAAGAATGTTTAGATGCTTGCCGAGTAATCTTCCGATTGAAAGGGGATGGAATATATGTCATATTCGAGATTATGCATTATAAGCGTTAAAACTTCCCTTCTTGATCCTCTGGGTTGCACTTTTTTTTTAACAAACTCTGGGTTGCACTGAGAAGAAGATTTCACAACTCGCAAAATCTGACAAATTAAGCTGGTTTGAGAAAAAGAAGACCTTAACCTTTCCATCTGGTCAGCAAATGTGACCATCTCCTGATGGTGCAACTGATGGATATGGTTTCTACGCCTCTTGTTGTTTAACTTTCGGTGAAAGAATATTGTGTCTCTATCACCCTCAGCGACCCATTGAATACAATAGCTGTCTCCAATAGCTGTGCTGAAAAGCTGCAGTACCCAACAAATTCAGCTTGAGCATCGATCGGAAGCTTGAATTGGTCTACGGATTCCGATTGGTCCACCGACCGATCGAGATGCGCGTGTCGGCAGCCGAGAGCGACTTCGTTCTGCCGGTCATCATTTGCGGGCAACGACCTCATTCGTGGTCGAGAGCTGATCCTCCGACCAGCCAACCGGTATAAAAGCCCAAACGCGCACAGCTTGACCCATTAAGTCAAGTTTGCAACAAGTTTGCAATCATGGCCTCCATCTTTATACTAGTCTCCCTGGTCATCCTAGGACTAGGAGTCCAGATCTCCTCCGTTGCTGTCAAGTTCATCAACCACACTTCCGTCGACGGCACGCCGCTGGTTCATTGCCTGCCGGACCAGGCCACGGCGCTCCTCCGGCTGAAGCGCTCCTTCACCATCACCAACGAGTCCGTGTGCACCCTCCTATCGTGGCGGGCCGGCACGGACTGCTGCCACTGGGAGGGCGTCCACTGCCACAATGCCAACGGCCGCGTGACCTCGCTTGACCTGGGTGACTGCGGCTTGGTGAGCCCTGCTCTTGATCCTGCCGTGTTTAGCCTCACCTCCCTTCGCCACCTCAACCTCGCCTGGAACGACTTCAGCGCGTCCCAGCTCCCGGCCTCTGGTTTCGAGCGCCTCGTCGAGCTCACGCATCTCAATCTCTCCACCTCCAGCTTTGATGGCCGCATACCGGCTGGAATCGGAGGCCTCACCAATCTGGTATCTCTTGACCTCTCAGCCACCTTTTATGTTGTGGAAGAACTCGATGACTATGTAGAGTTTAGCGTGACGGCGGACACTTCTTCTTGGCTCGTAGAGCCAAACCTCGCGTCGTTGGTCGCAAACCTTAGCAACTTGAGGGAGCTCAATCTTGACACGGTAGACTTGTCTGAGAATGGTCCCGAGTGGTGCTCTGCCTTTGCTAATTCAACTACTCCTCGGCTTAAGTCTCTCAGCCTACGTCTCTGCGACCTTGAGGGTCCACTTTGTGGATCACTTTCCAGCATACCCTCACTTGCAGTGATTGACCTACAGTATAACGCCTTATATGGTCCAGTTCCAGAGTTCCTTGCTGATTTACCATCCCTGAGTGTTCTTCGACTTTCCCAGAATGCTCTCGACGGACACTTCCCAGTGAAAATCTTCCACAGCAGGAACTTAACAACTCTTGATATCAGGCGCAATTTCAAAGTCTCCGGTTCTTTGCCGGATTTCTCATCACACAATAAATTGGTGAACCTGGTCGTCAGCAACACCAACTTCTCTGGTCCTATTCCCAGTTCAGTAGGAAATCTGAAATCTTTGAACATGTTGGGCGTTGCAGCAACTGACTTTACCCAAGAGCTTCCCTCTTCAATCGGAGAGCTCACATCCTTAAATTGGTTAGAGGTAACTGGAGCTGGTATAGTAGGATCAATACCATCTTGGGTCACAAAATTAACTTCTTTAACCCATCTCCAATTCTCAAGCTGCGGCTTATCTGGACACATGCCTTCTTCAATAGGTAAACTCCAGAAGCTAACGTGGTTAGCCTTATATAATTGCAACTTTTCTGGTCCGATACCTCCACAGATATTTAATCTAACCCAGTTAACCATGCTATATCTTCACTCCAACAAATTCACTGGTACAGTGAAACTCAGTTCATTCCAGGAACTACCACATCTAGACAGCTTGAGTCTCTCAAACAACAGACTTTCCGTGATAGACGGGGAATTTAATTCTTCGTGCAAAATTCGCTATTTGCGTCTTGCCTCTTGTAACATGTCTACCTTCCCTCACTTCATAAGGAATATCAATGACCTTCGCTATCTTGACCTCTCAGATAATCAAATCCCTGGTGCCATACCTAATTGGGGTTGGGAAAAATGGGAAGGCATGCTTCTTCTGAACTTATCATACAACCAATTTAGCACCGTAGGGCACGGCTCTGTTTTTCTATGTGATATAATATTAGTTGACCTCAGTTTTAACCTACTGGAAGGGTCCTTACCTATTCTTGGACCTAACACTCAGATGTTTGATTGCTCAAACAACCAGTTCTCATCCATCCCAAAAAATTTTGGTTCCCAGCTGACCTATATCTTCTATATCAGGGCCTCTAGAAACAACCTATCCGGGGAAATTCCAATGTCGATTTGTGATGCAACGGGCCTAGAGCTCCTTGACCTCTCTTACAACAATTTGAGTGGCCCAATCCCATCATGTTTAATGGAGGATATCAGTTCCCTGCAATCATTAAACTTGAAAGGAAATAAACTACAAGGACAATTACCTCATAGTATTAAGCAAGATTGTTCACTGGAGGAATTAAATTTAAGCAACAACCGCATAGAAGGACCACTACCACGATCGCTAGTTGCTTGCAGAGGCTTGCAGGTTTTTGATATTGGAAATAATCAGATTAACGATACGTTTCCATGTTGGATGAGTATGCTTCCTCAACTTCAAGTCCTTGTCCTCATGTCTAACAAGTTCTTTGGAAAGGTGGGGCCTTCTGTAGTAGGAAAGAAAGAGAACCATTGTGAGTTCATGAAACTGAGGATTTTATCTTTGGCTTCGAACTATTTCTTTGGGCCATTGCCAGACAAGTGGTTTAAGAGTTTCAAATCCATGATGGATAAATCTATCAATGACACATGGTTTATGCAAAATCGGTATGGTCAGCTTGAGCAGAATTACCAGTTTACCACTGAGATGAGATATAAAGGCTCTGTTGTCACTTTTTTTAAGATTCTGAAGACCCTTGTAATCATTGATGTCTCAGATAATGCAATCCATGGCATCATTCCCCGATCATTTGGGGAGCTCGTTCTCCTATGTGAGCTAAACCTGTCAAAGAACGCCATCACCGGAACGATTCCATCTCAGCTTGGTGCCCTACATCAACTCGAGTCACTGGACTTCTCTTCAAATTACCTGTCTGGAGAGATTCCAGTTGAAATAGCATGGTTGGACTTCCTCTCAGTGTTGAACCTGTCCTACAACCAGTTGGTTGGCAGAATACCACCAGGATCACCTCATTTCCAGACATTCTCAAATCTATCATTCATGGGAAACTCTGGCCTTTGTGGACCTCCATTGTCCAAGCAATGTGACAACTCAGCCCCAAACGCGGTGTTAGATCGTTCGGACAAAGAACCAGTGGATGTTGTACTCTTTCTCTTTACTGGAATAGGATTTGGTGTCGGATTTGCGTTCACGATTGTTGTTGTATGGGGAATCCGCTTTAGATTACCTCCATCGTGAAAGACAAAGTCTACAATAGTAAGTATGTCTTCGTTTCGTGGTATCACTAGTGATGCAGTCAGAAGTCCTTGTCTGCTTGTATACATTGAAACTTAGGTGCAACATGTTAAATGATAGTAAGGCTTAGAGTTGTTATTAGGATATATTATGTTGTAAGAATTGGTGCAGATATTTTCCGTTGTAACAATCGGTAAAATATAAACCGATTTTTGTTCCTCTCTTGTAAAAAAAAATGTAACGCCGATTGTTGTAATATGGCATGTTCTGCCCCTATATTAACACGAAGGCATGCCGAGGCAAAGGTATCGCTTCAATCAAATCAATCTACCATGAATTAATCATATGCACCAGCCAAGTTTTTCTAACTAGGCTAGCCCCCTTTCCATTTCATTTAAATACTAGCAATCTGCCTGTGCGTTGCAACAGAATAATCAGTACCGCATAATTAATCTGGTTTCACAGGAACAATATTTTTTTCAAACAACTTGTAGTGGTGGCGTCGCCTCGCCCTCTTACGGTAACGGCTAGGGTGCGGACCAGAGGAGAGGAGGACCAGTAGTAAAGCTTCGCCTGCTATAGTGACGGGGAGTGTGTCGACCGGTATCAATTTGGCGAGGGCGCCGCCGTATTTATCAGTTGGAGGCATGCCGGACTTGTCCGTCGCCTCGCGTGGTGGAGTGGGTGGCGAACAGACGGAGTTGAGTGGGAGGGCTGAGCGTCAGCCGGGGAAGAGGTGGCCATTGTGGTGGGCCTTGTGGCTGCAGCCTACACGATGGGGAAAGGAGATACGGGGATTGAATAGGCTGGGGCGACAGGCTATGGGCTATGGCCTATGGCATCAGCCAGGGGTGTTTTGCTGAAAGTTGACATCAGCCAGGGGGTGTTTTGCAAAGTAATGGTGGATTCTAGCCTCTCAATCTCAACCTCTCGTTGTAGATCTAACGGTACTGATGTCACAAAGGCAGGCACACCATCATCACCAACTGTGGTTTTTATAGTAGTAGAGATATAGGAGTAACATTTACTGTAAATTGATCTCAGGAAGCCTATTTTATATCATAAGCAACACTCAATCCGGTTATGTCCTACAATCTGGTAACATAGTGAATCTTTAGAGAAAAAATTTATTTTTAGAAAGAAAGGGTTTTCATCATTCACTAAAAACTAAATCAGATAATGCAATCGCAAATTGTATCATAATACTGCCGGACTGCACATTTGAACCAACTGTTTAGGCCCAAAATACTAGAACTTCAGCAGAGAAACTCTCACGCACATCCCTGACAATTCCAACTAAACCCAAAACCCCAGACTGTCGAACATCAAAGAACTATTTGAAAAAAAAAAAACACCAGGAACTGAACTAGCTAAAAAGAGAGTTACGAATTTCCCTATCGTGCTGTTAAATTGCCGCTTATGAATCATCATGCAAATCAACGATATGTTTCGAAACGGGCTAGCGGTGAGGGATTTACATGTACCTAGTCAATGTTCAGAGAACACTTTTACCTCAGAAAGGGCGGATTTTCATAATTGCGGTACAAACTAAATCGTCATTCCCTAACTTTCCGAATCCCTGCTGTTTGAACAGTCGTTCTTCTGACAGTTCTTCCGACAGTAGAGGATGGCGGCTCAAACAGTCTGAGTCTTTTTCTGTGTCAACGACTTATTATATCCAACTGGGGAGGTGCTCTGGATAATGCAGCAAGTTCAGTTTGGTGAAACTTTCGGCCCCCAAGAAATGAAAAAAATGTTCAACAAAGGGAGGGTGAAAGTCAGGGTGGTTCTTTAAATACGTGTTGCTTAAGTGAAAGGGTTGATCACTTCGTTTTTCACAGAACAACGAAGACTTTGTGCTCGCATGTCCTATCAGGCTCTTCTGCTTTTAGCGTCGCTGGGACCCAACATTTTGCGAATTACACTACAGATTCAGTTCATTACTCCAACTGCAACTGATATACAAAGTACAAAATTTCCGTAAAATCTAATCTGTGCGAAAACCAGAACATTTTTACTTTACTAACTGAATAAAAACAGGGGCTACACACGCAGGTACCTGGTAGCAGGAAACGTTCTGGAAGCACCGAAGCTCCTGGGTGAAATCTGGTAAGCCGATGGTTGGTGCAGGATCCTGTTGCTGCCGTAGTCGTTTCTGTTGGGTCCCCCGCCGATGCAGACGAGGGGCAGGTTCTCGCTGAAGGCGCCGGCGACGGCGTTGATGGCGCTGAGGCCCCCGACGGTGAAGGTGACCGCGCAGGCGCCGACCCCGAGGCCCGCGCGCGCTTACCCGTCGGCGGCGTTGATCTCGTTGTAGCACCCGACGAGCCGCACCCCGGCGCCCTTGTCGGCCTCAAGCTCGTCGAGGAGCGTCAGGTTGAAGTCGCCCGGCACGGTGAAGACGTCGCGCGCGCGGCGCGCCCACCTCGGCCAGGTGGCGCCCAGCGTGGCGTCCGCCGGGATGGATTGGCTGACGGTGGAGGAGGCGGATGGGGAAGGCACAGAGCCGATGGCGGCGGCCATGGTGGATGGCGCGGTGGCGGACTGACGGTTGGGCGCGAAGGTTCTTGGCCTTGTTGGAGACTAGTGGCTTTGCAGGTGCAACCAAACCTGGCCAGCGGGCCGGCACAGCACGGCCCGGGCCCGCCTGGCGCTAATCGTGCCGGGCACGGCACGGCCCGCGTGGGCACGTTTAGTAAACGTGCCGTGCCGTGCCGGCACACGGGCCTAGCCGCCAGGCCCAGGCACGGCCCCCCCGCTAAACGTGCCGGCCCACGGCACGATTAGGCCCACCGTGCCTATTTCGGCCCGCGTGTTTTTTTTTTGCTAAAACAGCCCTCCGGTCAAAATTATAGTTAAAATAGCCTAATTACGTTTAAAATAGGTCTAATTGCGCTTAAAAATCTCCTAACAGGCCAAAATCGCGCTTAAAAATCCCCTAACAGGCCTCCCTGGCGGGCCTTCGCGTGCCTGGCCGGTTAAACGGGACGTGCCCGTGCCGGGCACGCGGGCTTGGCCGGCAGGCCCCAGCACGGCCCACGGCGGGCCACGGGCCGAGCACGGCCCGCCAAGCCACGTGCCGTGCCAGGCCCACGACGGGCCGTGCTTGCGTGCTCGCGGGCCGGCACGTTGGCACAGGCCCATTTGGCTAGGTTTGGGTGCAACGCACAATCTGGTTTTAAAATTCATTTTTTTTCAGGAAACGCGAATTGCACGCCGAAAAGAGAAAGTTACATAGAACCAAAGCAAGTCCACACCGCCCCTTACAGGCACTCCACACTCAGTCCAAAAACAAATAGAGCACTACTCACAAACACCCTACGATTTTCCACCTAGCCGCCTCCTCCATCAGAAAGTCGAGAAGCAAAGGTACCGTCCTGGAAGTACCCTTGAAGACTCTATCGTTGCGCTCCACCCAGATAGACCTGAGAACCAGAAGCACAAGGGCCCTCATCTTGGTCACCTGACATTTCGGCCACCCCTCAACCACCTGGAGCCACCAAGCCTCTAAGGAAGAAGAAGTGCTAGGAGTCAGCTCAGGACGGCCCACGCTAGTCAGCACCTGAAACCAAATTTGTCTAGCAAAAGAACAGTGAAGGAGAAGATGGTCGATCGACTCTGTCTCCTGAAGACAGACGGGGCAAGTATCCACCAAGCAAAGACCGTGCTTCTTCTGCCTCACACCCGTCCAACACCGATCCCACGCCGCCTTCCACGCAAATATTTTGTATTTCAGCGGTGCTTTGCCCTCCCAGATGGGAGAATGAAGCGGCCAGGTCGTGGAACCCACGAAGAAAGCCAGATAAGCCGACTTCTCCGAAAAGAGGGAGGAGGAAGTCAAGGTCCACTCAAGAGAATCGGGCAGCCCCACGCGCAGGGACACTGCACTCACCACATGCCAAAGCGCCAAATATTGGGCCATGGCCGGGACCGAGATCCCAAGCACAATGTCCCTAATCCACTGGTTATCGGTGAGAGCATCCACAACAAGACGTCGCTTTTGGACCCGATCCTCCACAAACGGTAGCACAAGGGGTGCAATCGCAGCAATGCTGAACCCGTTAAGCCAAGGATCAGTCCAGAAGAGACTGCTCTCGCCGTCCCCAACTAACAACCTGGTGGACGCACGAAACAACGCCAAGGTCGAAGGGGCGCACTGCACCGACACTCTAAGTCAGGCCTTGTCGATATCCCTCCTACTCAGCCACATCCACTTCAACCGAAAGACCTCGTTTAAAAGGTGTAGGTTCCTAAGCCCCAACCCACCCATCCACTTAGGCGTGCAAACCTTCTCCCAAGCAATGGGACAAACCCCTCCACTAGCCTTAGCCTTACCGCTCCACAAGAAACCCCGACACAACGTATCAAAAGCCTCGATCATCCACTTAGGCAAATCTAGAGCCATCATGATGTAGATGGGCATAGCAGATAAGACTGCCTGGACCAACACGGCGCGCCCCTGAATCTGAAGGAGGGAGCCCTTCCACGTGGGAAGTTTTCGGGCCAGCCGGTCAATGTAAGGCTGCAGGTCCTGCTTCGACAATTTCGAAGTAGAGAGCGGAAGCCCCAAGTAGGTGCAAGGGAACACCTTAGCCACACAAGGCAAGCTATCTAAGATGGCCACTTGGTCTAGATCCCCACATCTTATCAAGGTGGCCGCACATTTAGCATAGTTTGGCCTCAGACCCGCGGCGTCCCCAAAAAGCTCGAAGATCTCCTTCGCCAAACCAATCTCCACTGGCGAAGGGCGGACCACGAGAGCCACATCATCCGCAAAGAGTGAGAGGCGGTATTTGATACCAAAAGGGCTCAACAATTGAAACAATTGCCTCTCCTTAGCCACACGAAACAAAGCTCCGAGCACATCCATAACAATCAAAGGCGACAGGGGGTCACCCTGCCTCAAACCCCTGCAGTGCCAGATGCGCTCGGAGGCATGCCCGTTCACGAGAACCCTCGAGCTCGACGCCGAGAGCAGCGCCACGATCCACCTACACCACCGCTCTCCAAATCCACGTGCGCGCAACACCTCAAGAATAAAGGGCCAGGAAACAGAGTCGAAGGCCCTAGCGATGTCCATCTTAAGGAAGATGGACGGAGAGCGTCTACGGTGGAGGCTCCTAATAGCACTAAGTACCTGCATGTAATTATCAAGGATCGACCTTCCACCAACTCCGACATCCGTGCACACAGTCTAGACGCCAGAAGCTTTGAAAAGATCTTCCCAAAACTGTGGACTAGGCTGATAGGCCGGAAGTCCTTCAACTCCACCGCGTCATCCACTTTGGGGATAAGAACTATCAGGGCCTGATTAAGAGACTTAAACCCCCTCGACTGATCACGATACAGACAGTTCAAAGCCTCGACCACCTCGTTCCCGATGATCGTCCAACACTTCTGGTAAAAGTTGATGGAAAAACCATCAGGACCGGGCGCTTTGTACGCAGGCATCCGCTTAACCACGTCCCACACCTCATCCAGCGTCCACGATACCTCAAGTTCGGCAAGGTCCAACCTCGAGAGCCCCAACCTATCAAGCTGGATTGACCTCGAGCGGGCATCCACCACACCAAGCTGACCCTCGAAGAATTCAAAGGCCAGGGAGAGCATGACATCCTGATCCGCCGTAACCACAGAGGGACCACGGAGACGACGGGTGGCATTCTTTTTACAACGATGTGAAGCATGCAAGTGAAAGAAAGACGTATTTGCGTCACCCTGCTTCATCCACAGAAGGCGGGAACGAGACCTCGCGATCGTCCGCTCAAGAGACGCTAAGCCAAGGCACTTCAGCTTAAGCTGCTTGCGGAAAGCAAACTCAGCAGGGGAGAGCTGGCGGCGCTCCTGGGCGATATCGAAATGAAGGATAAGCTCATTGGCCATCAGAAGCTGCATCGTCACATTACCCACCGATTTCTCCCCCCCACCTCTTCAACCCCACAACCACCGCCCGAAGTTTGCGATCAAGGATCTCAAGCGCATTGAGCATGAAAGTGTTGGGAAAACCCTCCCCCTCCATACTCCACAACCTCGACACCTCCTCACAGAAACCCGGAAGCGACGTCCAGAACGCCTCAAACTGGAATCTCCTTTTGAAAGTAATATGACAAGCGGTAGTCATCAGAAGAGGCGCATGATCAGAAATCGACGAAGATAACGCCGTCAAGAGATTATCGGGATACGCCAATTCCCAGTCCACGGTGGAAAACCACCTATCCAACCTAGCCAAAGTAGGGTCAACCCTCTCGTTACTCCACGTGTACGCTCTACCTATCAACGGCGCCTCTTTGAGCCTCAAACCGTTAATGGTTTCACGGAATTTAGACATGAGCCTACGATTAAGCCTGCCTTTGTTCTTATCACCCGCATCAAGGATAAGATTGAAGTCCCCGGTGATGACCCAGGGTCCCTGACACCCAACAGCCACCGCCCGCACTTCCTCAAGGAAAGCCTCCTTAGCAGCATCCACCGAAGGGCCATATACAGAAGTGAACCACCACTTCTCGCCCACGAGGGAGTAATCTCCAAAGTAATAGTATTAGCCGTTAAGGTGCAATTCGACGCACTGATACGAGAAGATTGCCACGCCACAATAATTCCACCCGAAGTACCCATAGCCGGCATGTAAGCAAACCCGTCGAAGCGGGATCCAAAAATTTGCATAATGTCAAACACGGATACAGAATCCAACTTGGACACAGAAAGTGCCACTAGGATAGCCCCCGACTCGGGCACAAACTCTCTAACAAGATCACGCCTCGCCGGCGTGTTCAAACCACGAACATTCCACACTAGGAAGAAATCGCTAGGAATATCTGACATAAAAAAAGTCCTACAAAATCCACAAGACGACGACCCTAGGCCTCCACCTCCACACCAACCTGACCCGCAACGCCGAACAGCATCGCCAGAGCACCAACCTCCGCGTCTGACAGTGAACTATTGAAGGCCCCCACGTACCGCTGCAGTTCTTCCTCGGAGAACGTCCCCTCTTCATGGACGATGCCCATTTTCTTCATAAGATTGCCTTGCGCCTTCTTCAAAGCCGAGGAGCCGGCCCTAGAATCCATGGCAATACGCCCACTTCTACGAGGCTTGAAATTCGGAGGGATGGCCCGCAGATGAGCCCTCCTGGTTCTCGCCTGAGTAGAAAGTACTAGAGTGGCGATGGAGACCTCCACTTCCTGCAAGAAAACGGACACTCCATCCGAGCCAGAGCCCGGCACAACACCAGACTGATCACGCGTCTCCACCTGCGAGCCAACCACCTGTTGAATCACAGAAGAAGCCACCAGGGTGACACAGCTCCCCGGCGAAACAACCCGTCCACAAGGACTATCCCAACGGTCCAAACGCCGCCCTCGGAAGTCCACATCCTCCCCCGGCGACGCTGAGCCAGGGGAGCGCCTAGACACCAAGCTTGCAGGGCCAATGACCGTCCCGCCACGGCACAGAACGCCCGGCGAAATCCACACCGTCGCTGCGGGCACAGCTACTGCCCGCAGCGGAGACGAAGCATCCACAATCGAGTCCAAAACGCCCACCTGGACGCACTACTGTGCCTCCACCGGAACAGGCGAATCCGGACGCTCCACAATACCTGCTGCCATAGCGACAGGGTCCACCAGGGGAAGATCCCCTGCACACGGCATCGACTCCACCTCGACCACGGCGCACACCGAGGGCGCCGCCACCGGCGACGTCGATCTCCGAGGCACCCAGCGGCCAGGGGACCGCCCCACAGCCACAAGCGGCACGGACGGAGCCACGACCAGCGAAGCGAGCGCACCACGGCGCTGGTAAGGCCCCGACGGGCGCCTTCCACCATTCTGACTCCGGCCTCCACGACCAAGGATGGGACCACGGGGAGGTGGTGGAGGGAGTGGGAGGCCACTGCCCACACCATCGCTGTCATCCTGATCGCTTGGTTGACCATTGTGGCCACTGTCCCCGTTGTTCCAACGATGATCATCCGGCGAGCGCCCCGGACTCGGCTCCGGCGAGGGCTCGACGGAACGAACCGAAATGTCGACAGCATATAGAAGCAAATTGACACGGTTCCTGAAACGCTTACCTCGCACTGGCGGCTGAAGGCGCAGTCCGTCGTCCGGCTCCGTAACCGCGGGCGTGTTCGCCGGCGGAATCCCCGCCGGGTCCGGCGTCCAAGCCGTGAAGCGGAACGTGGACATGTCACTCCTAGACGCCGTCATGAAGTCCACCTCGTCCACCCAACAGCTCGCGTCCAGGAGAGACTCCGCCGACCTCAGCTCCCAAGCGTGACTCGGGATCCCCTTCATCTCAACTTCCACCTTGGAAAACAAAGACCTGGCCACCGCCCCCTCCTGTCTGGTCCATGGTCGCACGAAAAGTCAGAGGCGCGGCGTGCGCATACCCCCAGCTCTTAGAACACGGTCGCGCGCCTCGACCGATCGGAACAACAACAAGAAATCCTTGGGCTGATGCGAACCACCGAACAATCCGCAAGAGTGAAATTGAAATGTGCTCGGATTGCCTCTGCCGCCACCATCACCGAGGCTTTGGGACCATCTCCACCCTGGGAACCCAACAGCGACATCCCCAGTTCTTCCTCAAGCCGCGACATCTCCTGTTGTGTTAATTGAAAACATCTACTCCTGTTGTAATTCTACATCTTTTTAACTCATTACTTCATGTATAATATTATAAGCTTATGAAATTGTGCACTTTTGCTTCCGTAACATATGAATGCTTTCGGAAGCATGGGCTTAACACGGCCAGAAATAATCTGAGCCACACCGTATTCATTGGGGCAATACTTTTTTTTTAGAAACAACGGGGGGGCGACCAGCCCACCCGAACATTTCATTCATTTTCCGTGGGTAAAAACATATGTACATTGGGGCCCGCGGAAGGGGAAGAGTACAAAGTGGGGCGGGCTCATAGAGGGTGGCAGCCCTACATTAATCCGGTGGGAGCACGCTACACACCAAGTAAGTAAGGGGGAGACTTCCATGCGCCAGGGGGACCGAACGACCCAAAGCGTCATGTGGTCGACGGCCATGTGGAGCATCCTTGAAAGGGGAACACGGTCGGCCTCGAAAACCATGCAGTTGCGAGTCTTCCAGACGAACCAAAGGAGGCGTAGGAGCGTCGTATTGCGGCATGCACTTTCGAAGCGCGGGAGCTCTTGAGCGAGTGTTGCCAGAAGAGACGTAGCATCGGGAGCCGCAATGGGGCAGAAGTTAGGGGCAGTCTTTCCCCAGAAATCGAGCAGCCGGGGGCACTGGAAGAAGAGGTGGGTGATGTCTTCTGCGATGTCGGGGCAGAACGGGCAGTCACTTGTCGGAACAAAGCCGATGTGATGCAGGTGCGCGCGTGTCCTTTTCTTTCCGTGCCGGAGGATCCAGAAGAACGCCTTCCCTTTTGGAGGTGCAAAGCAAGTCCAGTTTTCACCCTGGAGAGGCACCACGCACCCTGAGCTCTTAAGGGCGTGATACACCTCGGCAACCCGGAACTCGGGCGAGCTCCCAAGAGCAACCCACGGCTGATCCGCGCCGTCGTAGTGGGGGAGGCGAGCAAGCAGGGACCGGATAAGCCCCAACTCTGCACACGCGCGATCGGAGACACGTGGCGCGAGCGGAATCAGGAGAGACCCTCCGTCCCAGGACGCCGTGATAGTGGAAGCAGGGCGTGATAGTGCCTGAAGGCAACAGGGAGGGCGGAGGAGAGGGCTCCAAGGGGGAACCATAAGTCGTGCCAGAGCGAGGTGGTCACGCCACCCGAAGGCGCGACCTTGGTGATGGAGCGGTATAGCAGCACAAGGGACTCGAAGTGCTTCCATGACGGGGTAGCCTGCGCGCGCGGATCCCCCATATGCCAACGGCGAACCCAGCGCATCCACAGAGTGTCTCGTCTTGTTAAGAGGCCGTGGAGGACCTTCAACAATATGCATGTGTTCTGCAGCTCGAGGTCCACAACGCCCAGGCCCCCCCTCAGACCGGAGGTGACACACATAGTCCCATGCGACCTGGCAGTCACCGCCCGAGCAGGCTACGGTGGGTTGCTCTTGGGAGCTCGCCAAGACCCCTTTAAGGATGGGCATCATAGACATAGCAAAGAACGGGAGGGCGGAGAGCACCGCGGTCGTTAGGGTGAGGTGCCCCCCGATTGGTACCAGAGAGGTCCGCCAGCTGGGGATCCTACCGGCGATCTTCGAGCCCAAAAAGGAGAGGGCGCCGGCGGGTAGCTTCTGATCAGAGAGGGGGAGACCGAGGTACGTCTGGGGGAAGGTTGAGACTGGACATCCTAGGATTCCGGTGAGGTCGGTGGCGAGGTCATCCTCCACGCAAATGGGGACGAAGGTACTCTTGTGGAAGTTGATGCAAAGACCGGTGGCGCGCGAGAAGATGTCCAGCAGCTCATGCAGGCGGCGAACCTGAGCCCTATCCGCTCGGAGAACCAGCAACGTGTCGTCGGCATATTGGATGACTGGGCATGGAAGGTCGTCGATGAGCGGGTGAAGAAGGCGGCATGCGTCTGCGTCGCCATACACCAGGCGCGGGAGGAAGTCGGCGACGGACATGAATAAGTAGGGGGATAGGGGGTCCCCCGGACGAAGCCCGTTCTTGCACTGGATCCACCGCCCAGGGACTCCATGGAGAAGGACCGCATTTTTCCCAGTAGCGAGGATAGCATGAATCCATCCCCGAAAAAGGCTGCCAACACCATGTGCATCCAAGATCACGCCGAGGGCATCCCAATTAACCGAGTCGAAGGCCTTTCGAAAGTCAAGCTTGAGCACGATCGTGGGGGCACGCCTGCCATGGCAGCATTGGATGAGGCCGGCCGCATACAGGAAATTGTGAGTGATCTTTCTCCCATGGATGAAACCGGTCTGCTCAAAGGTGACAAGTTCCTCGATACGACGTTGTAGGCGGGTGGTGAGGATGCGGGCGATGACCTTCATCACACAGTTCTGGAGCGAGATGGGGCGGAACCCGTCAGCGGTGACGACATCGTCTTTCTTGGGGAGAAGGGTAATGAATGCCCGATTGACACCATCCAAGGGGGCGGTCCCGGCGTGGAAATCTGCCTGGAATGCTGCTATGTGTTGTTGGGAACCGCAAGAGGAGGGTGTGATGAGCACAGCGGTAGGAGTTTTCTCCTTAGTTAAGAACCAGGGTTATCAATCCAGTAGGAGAAAGAGAATCTTCAGAAGGTTGATGCCACTGACAGTGGTGTTGGCGCTTCACCGGTGTCAGCAACAACGTGAAACCTGCACACAACACAACCAAAATACTTTGCCCCAACGGTACAGTGAGGTTGTCAATCTCACTGGTCTTGCTGAAAACAAAGATTAGACGTATAGTGTGGAAAATAGTGTATGCTTGCAGTAAGTAAAGAAAGTATGAAATTGTTGTGGTTTTTTTTAACAGTGTGGAAAATGGACCGGGGTCCATAGTTTCACTAGTGGTGTCTCTCCATAAAAGATAGCATGTTGGGTGAACAAATTACGGATGGGCAATTGGAAAATAGAGGTTGCACCGTAGTGCACAAGATAACATGAAAAATACTATGATATTTAGTGCGGGCATTACAACAAGATACATAGACCGACATCCATCTGCATCTATGACTAATAATCCACCCTCAGGTTATCATCCGGACCCCCTAGGTATTAAGTTGCAAGCAACAGATAATTGCATTAAACAAAGTGTGTAATGTAAGCAATGATTGTGCACGCGGGCACTCTCACCGCTTTTTTCTCCCTAATGGCAACAACACATCCTCCCCCTTCACGTTTCTGTCACTCGAGCAAGGCAACAAGGAGGCATGAACCCACTATCAAGCATAAATACTCCCTCTTGAAGTGTTGGAACGCGTAGAGATAAACAAATTTTTCCTACGCGATGCTTCCAAGATCTAGCCGAGGTAGAAGGCCACGAGTATTACCACTAGACGCGCAGGTGCGGATTATCGATGCAGCGCGTCGGTGCAGTGCAGTCCCACGATCCGGTCCGGCCGATCCAATCCCTCGAACGTCGAAGTGCTGAACGTACAGCACCTCTGCCGGTATCCACACGTACGAGGAGGAGCTCCGACGGCGGACTGCTAGGTCCGGTGCGGCGGCTGGACTGAGTGGGGCTAGGGTTCCCAACGCATGGGAGAGTGGACTAACTTGCCCGCTGGGCAACCTGCGCCCCTCTTTATATAGCGTATGGTAATGGGCTTCAAAACACTTGTGGCCCATTCCCTCTAGGAGTCCGACTCACAAAACCAGTCCATTTCCGGTTCGGGTCCAACCCGACCAATACTTGCTCCCTCTCTTAAGTGTGCGACCCTGCAGGCTCATGGCGACTTGGACACGATTGGAGTCCAACTCCCAATCGATCAATCGGTAGCGGCTCCTAGCAGAACGTGCCGACTCCCAAGTACCCTTGAGTCATGACGACATACCTTTCAATGTGATATTCATCTTAGTCCCTTTTGCCTCACGATATACCTTGTCGAGCTATAGGAGATTTATCGTCATCCCTTGAATAGCTCAACTCTCTTCTCGATCTGTGACATGTGATTCATCTGACTAACTCTTAGTCAACCGACACAGTTAACACTTAACTGAGTCGCGCATGGCCATGCTTCCTGAATCATATCACTCGAGAGGGCCCAGAGAATATCTCTCCATTCGGAGGGGCAAAATCCCATCTTGATTATCCACATCACGCAGCTTGCTTCTCATTCGACCCGAACTCTGTCTTTATAGTTGCCTTGTCACAGAACAACGTTTGACAGAACCTAAGTCGGTGATCCACAACTCGGATTGTGCGACAACCTCAGGTCTAAGGATTACATTGATTGAGACATGCAAATGACGACTTGATCGTTGCATCTCAATGTGGGTCAGTCCGACTTGCTAAACTCTTTAGCCAAGTCCGTGAACGTTGGAATGGAATCACCATGCCCATGACAAGTGGAACCGTGTCATCAGCCAACACTCACATTAGTCTAGGGTGTGTGTCCAGCACAACCTAAATGACCAAGGACAATCTAGTATGAACAACATGAATATATAGTTCCACAATCGAATCACATATTCAATGACATATATCAGATGTTCAAAACAAGGACAACTTAATAACTTTATGAATACAGTGGGAATTACATCATACATGATTGCCTCTAGGGCATATTCCCAACAGTCTCCCACTTGCACTAGAGTCAATCATCCTGGCATCATATGCCTAGGCATCTAATGCCCATACCTCTCGTGTGCGCCTCATGCTTAGGCTGTGGTAGCGCCTTTGTCAACGGATCTGCAATGTTTGCATCCGTGTGTACTTTGCATAACTTGATATCACCTTGTTCGACAAACTGGCGAATGAGGTGGTACCGCATGAGTATATGTTTGTTCTTCTGGTGTTGTCTAGGTTCCTTGGCTTGTGCGATAGCACCATTGTTGTCACAATATACGTCCAAAGGATTGGACGCGCCCTGAACCACACCAAGATCTATCAGGAGGTTCCTGATCCAAACAGCTTCTTTTGCCGCCTCTGAGGCAGCAATATACTCAGCCTCTGTTGTAGATGCAGACACCGTATCTTGCTTGGAACTCTTCCAGCTCACAGCTCCTCCGTTCATTACGAACACGTATCCAGATTGCGAACGAGAATCATCTGAGTCGGTGAGATAACTCGCATCTGTGTCACTGAATTCCTCATCACCTCCATAAACTAGGAACATTTCCTTAGTATTTCTCAAATACTTAAGGATATTTTTAACCGCTGCCCAGTGGGCTTCGCCAGGGTCAGCCTGGTATCTGCTCGTAACACTTAGAGCATAGGAAACATCTGGCCTAGTACAAATCATGGCATACATGATGGATCCTATTGCCGAAGCATACGGAATCACACTCATCCGACTTCGCTCATCAGTCGTCAAAGGACACTGAGTCTTGCTAAGTTTTATGCCATGGGACATCGGCAAGAATCCCTTCTTGGACTCTTGCATTTTGAATTTCTTCAAAACTTTGTCCAGATATGTACTCTGACTCAATCCAATGAGCCGCCTTGATCTATCTCTATAGATCCTGATTCCTAATATGTAAGTTGCCTCACCCAAATCCTTCATTGAGAAACTCCTTTCCAATGACTCTTTGGTTTCTTGCAACATCATGACATCATTTCCAATCAGCAATATGTCATCCACATATAAGATTAGAAAATTTACTTTGCTCCCACTAAACTTCTTGTATAAACAAGAATCATGATCGCTCTTGATGAAGCCAAACGATTTGACTACCTCATCAAAGCGAATGTTCCAACTCCGAGATGCTTGCTTCAACCCATAAATGGATTTCTGAAGTTTGCATACCTTGTCAGCATTAGCTGGATCGACAAAACCTTCGGGCTGTATCATATACACGTCCTCAGTTAAATTTCCATTAAGGAAAGCCGTCTTGACATCCATCTTCCATATCTCATAGTCGAAATAGGCTGCTATGGCTAACATGATCCGAATTGATTTAAGCATCGCTACGGGCGAGAAGGTCTCGTCGTAGTCAACTCCTTGAACTTGTCGGAACCCCTTCGCGACAAGTCGTGCTTTATAGACGGAAATATTTCCATCCATATCAATTTTCTTCTTAAAGACCCATTTGCACTCGACGGGTCTTGCACCGTCAGGCAGATCAACCAAATTCCAAACTTGGTTTTCATCCATGGACTTTAACTCGGATGTCATGGCTCCAAGCCATGACTCGGAATCAGATCCCACCATCGCTTCCGAATAAGTTGCCGGCTCATTACTGTCTAACAGTAAAACATTTCGAGCACTCTGTAATCTGGCAGATCTCCGAGGTTCAGGTGCTGTAACCGGTGTAGGTACCACGTCCGGCTCAGCCTCCAAGGCCATTGACGAGTCGCCCCTAGCTGGTTCCTCTCGAATTTCTTCGAGTTGCATCATGCTCCCACTGAATTCCCGACTGAGAAACTCTTTCTCAAGGAAGACACCATTCCGAGCGACAAACACTTTGCCCTCTTCCCGGTTGTAGAAGTAGTACCCCAAGGTTTCCCTCGGATACCCCACGAAAATACACTTATCCGACTTGGGCGTGAGCTTGTCCGACTGAAGTCGCTTGACAAATACCTCACAACCCCAAATCTTAAGAAAAGACAAACTTGGCTTTTTGCCCGTCCACATCTCATGTGGTGTCTTCTCTACTGACTTTGATGGTACTCTGTTTAGTGTGAAAGCTGCAGTTTCTAGACAATAACCCCAAAATGATAAAGGTAGATCTGTCCGACTCATCATTGATCGTACCATGTCCAACAAGGTCCGATTTCTCCATTCCGATACACCGTTTCTCTGCGGTGTACCCGGCGGAGTTAGTTGAGGAACTATTCCACAACTCTTTAGATGGTCATCAAACTCATGGCTCATGTACTCGCCCCCACGGTCCGACCGTAGAAACTTTATTTTCTTGCCGAGTTGATTTTGTACCTCACTCTGGAATTCCTTGAACTTTTCAAAGGCTTCCGACTTGTGTTTCATTAAATAGATATATCCATGCCTACTCAAATCATCAGTGAAGGTAATGAAGTACTCATAACCACCTCTAGCTGTCGTGCTCATTGGTCCACATACATCACTATGTATTAGTTCCAACAAGTCGGACGCCCTTTCACAACTCCTTGCAAAAGGTGTCTTGGTCATCTTGCCTAGTAGGCATGATTCGCATGTCTCGAATGACTCTAAGTCAAACGAAGTTAGAAGTCCATCATCATGGAGCTTCTTCATGCGCTTCCAACTTATATGACCAAGCCGACAGTGCCAAAAGTAAGTCATATTCAGATCATTTGGTTTCAACCTTTTAACATTTATGTTATAGACCGATTCACTATCAAGATTTAAAAGGAATAACCCGTTCTGAACGGGTGCAAAGCCATGAAACATATCTTTCAAATATAAAGAACAACCATTATTCTTAATATTCGACTCATAACCTTGTCTCATCAAACATGAGGCGGAAATAATGTTTCGACTAAGCGCTGGAACATAATAACAATTATTTAGTTCCAATAAAAATCCTGAAGGTAAATGAAGTTGCATCGTGCCGACTTCCAACGCAGCGACTCTCGCCTTGTTGCCGACCCGAATGTCAACCTCTCCTCTTGCCACGCTCCTAGTTCTTACCAGTCCCTGCAACGAGTTGCATATGTGAATAACTGATCCGGTATCATATACCCAAGAACTATTAGGCGCATCAGCAAGATAAATGTCTATAAAATTGCATACATGCGTACCTGAGTTGGAAGTCACACCTTCACTCTTGGCTCTGTCAGCCAAATACTTGGTGCAGTTCCTCTTCCAGTGGCCATCTTGCTTGCAATAGAAGAAGTTGGCTCCGGCTGTAGGAGAAGGTTTAGTCTTTGAGGGAGCACTCTGGACAGGGCCATGGGTGCTACCTCCTGACTTATCCTTCTTCTTCTTAGTCCAAGAACTCTTCTTGAACTTAGCCTTATTCTGCACCATCAACACTTGACTGGCGCCTTTCTTGATAGCAGCCTCTGCCGTTTTGAGCATCCCATGTAATTCAGTGATACTCTTATCCATACCATGCATATGGTAGTTCGAGATGAACGAACCATACGCACTAGGAAGAGAGTTTAGAATTATATCAGTAGCGAACTCTTCGTTAATTGGGACGCCCAGCCGATCTAGAGACTGAATGTAACCAATCATCTTGATTACATGCGGACTCAGTGGATCGCCATCTTTCAGCTTACAGCCCAGCAAAGCTTGAGAGACTTGATACCTCTCGGTCTTTGCCTGAGCCTGGAACATACTTTTGAGGCTTTCGATCATATCGTAGGCCTCAACATTCTCGAACTGCTGCTGCAAGTCCGGTTCCATGTGTGCAAGCATAAGACAGCTAATTTCCGTAGACTCATCTCTAGTCTTACGGTAGGCATTCGTGACAGCGACAGTCGCATCGTCATCTGGCTCTTCTGGAAGTGGAGTTTCTAGAACATGTTCTTTCTTGTCATGCTTGAGGACTATCCTCAGATTACGATACCAGTTGGTGAAATTAGTTCCATTAAGCTTATCTTTCTCTAGGATTGACCTCAACGCAAACGCGGACAACTGAGAAAGGTTGCTAGGTGCCATTGATCTACAACAGAAAATACGCAAAAACACTTAAGACATGTATTCATAAAAGAGCAGGCATATTAAACGCTTTAATACTTATGCTCCCGCTAGAACCAACATCCCTCCGATGGTTGCTAAGTGATTCAAGATCCTAAATAAGCAAGCCGACTAGTGAGCTTTAGCATCACCGCTAGCCGTCAAGTGATCTAGGTAGGCAACACCTTGCCAATCGTATCCAATACGACTCCTGTTAGTTGGGTGACATCACATGCTCCGGCTCCCAACCTACCTCGCCCCGAGCCCCACAACCGTTGTGATGGACTCGTCTAGATTACCAAGTGCTTCTGCTTGTAAGAGTCCGACTCAAACCCACCTAACCGGAAAGAATTGGTAGCACCTCAATTTTATGAGCCCACTACCAAGAATGTCCGACTTGTGATGGTGCAGCACTGGCGGGGCGACCGACTAGACCTTCTTTGAGGGATTAAAGAATCTACCAACTATCTAAATAGAGGTAAATAGAGACATAACAATAACACAAATATAGCAATTATAATGTGAAATGGTATGGCTCTCTTCATGGTGATCTCCATCTCCACAAAGCTTGTAAGTCGATTCGTGCCAACTCTTGTCACGTGCCATCTTACTCCATGTAGCCGACTTGTACATCGACTTGCATGCTACCCGGTTCTCCAACAAGCTACACTAGCTAGTAAATGAAAAAATTACATAGAGAATCCGACACGCAGGTCGTTATACAATAAAACGACAGCACCTAGGCTCCAGCCGGCTGACATAAACATGATACGCAGATCATGTATGGATTACACACATCACATGCACATAAGCCATACCATTCACAACTTCCTGCAAAAACAAGTTATGCATAAATACGATATCTACCGGCGTTGTGAAACTCGCAACGACATCTAAGGCGCTACGACAGGGCGAAGCCGGCGGTCCCGATCATGGATTTCTTTATCGGATAAAACGATTTTACCCGAATCTGATCCATATTCCGATTCGACCAAACTCTTTGATCTTCGATCACCGCAACTGGATTTATGTGTCACGGTATACCCCGATGGCGGAAACCGACTGGTAGGGGTAAGTTGTTTCACGACCTTAGCAGTATGATCACGGAAACCAGATCATCCATTAACCCCGAGTATGATTGATCCAATCAACCTTGTACAAAACCGATCTATCTCATAGACCGACCACCAAAACAGCAATTAGATCACATCTAACGCTAACTACATATCACATATGTACGGATCTCGGGCCTAATACCAGAAGCTACCGCTCTGATACCACTGTTGGAACGCGTAGAGATAAACAAAACTTTTCCTACGCGATGCTTCCAAGATCTAGCCGAGGTAGAAGGCCACGAGTATTACCACTAGACGTGCAGGTGCGGATTATCGATGCAGCGCGTCGGGGCAGTGCAGTCCCACGATCCGGTCCGGCCGATCCAATCCCTCGAACGTTGAAGTGCTGAACGTACAGCACCTCTGCCGGTATCCACACGTACGAGGAGGAGCTCCGACGGCGGACTGCTAGGTCCGGTGCGGCGGCTGGACTGACTGGGGCTAGGATTCCCAACGCATGGGAGAGTGGACTAACTTGCCCGCTGGGCAACCTGCGCCCCTCTTTATATAGCGTATGGTAATGGGCTTCACAACACTTGTGGTCCAATCCCTCTGTGAGTCCGACTCACAAAACCAGTCCATTTCCGGTTCGGGTCCAACCCGACCAATACTTGCTCCCGCTCTTAAGTGTGCGACCCTGCAGGCTCATGGCGACTTGGACACGATTGGAGTCCAACTCCCAATCGATCAATCGGTAGCGGCTCCTAGCAGAACGTGCCGACTCCCAAGTACCCTTGAGTCATGACGACATACCTTTTAATGTGATATTCATCTTAGTCCCTTTTGCCTCACGATATACCTTGTCGAGCTATAGGCGATTTATCGTCATCCCTTGAATAGCTCAACTCTCTTCTCGATCTGTGACATGTGATTCATCTGACTAACTCTTAGTCAA
This sequence comes from Alopecurus myosuroides, assembly GCA_028641055.1. Lineage (NCBI taxonomy): Eukaryota > Viridiplantae > Streptophyta > Magnoliopsida > Poales > Poaceae > Alopecurus > Alopecurus myosuroides. Next base: position 478,432,297 of record CM054058.1, read on the forward strand.
CCGACACAGTTAACACTTAACTGAGTCGCGCATGGCCATGCTTCCTGAATCATATAACTCGAGAGGGCCCAGAGAATATCTCTCCATTCGGAGGGGCAAAATCCCATCTTGATTATCCACATCACGCAGCTTGCTTCTCATTCGACCCGAACTCTGTCTTTATAGTTGCCTTGTCACAGAACAACGTTTGACAGAACCTAAGTCGGTGATCCACAACTCGGATTGTGCGACAACCTCAGGTCTAAGGATTACATTGATTGAGACATGCAAATGACGACTTGATCGTTGCATCTCAATGTGGGTCAGTCCGACTTGCTAAACTCTTTAGCCAAGTCCGTGAACGTTGGAATGGCATCACCATGCCCATGACAAGTGGAACCGTGTCATCAGCCAACACTCACATTAGTCTAGGGTGTGTGTCCAGCACAACCTAAATGACCAAGGACAATCTAGTATGAACAACATGAATATATAGTTCCACAATCGAATCACATATTCAATGACATATATCAGATGTTCAAAACAAGGACAACTTAATAACTTTATGAATACAGTGGGAATTACATCATACATGATTGCCTCTAGGGCATATTCCCAACATGAAGTCACTAGCAACTAATTGGCCAGAGGAACCACTAACAATGAAAAGCATGCAAGATCACAAATAGCATACGCAATAAAGACTATAATCAACTTGGCATAAGGTCAATATTCATCGGATCCCATCAAACACAGCATATAGAATTACATAAGATCAATCTCGATCATGATAGGCAGCTCAAGAGATCTAAACATGGAGGCATATGAGGAGGAGACAACCATCTAGCTACAGCTATGAACCCGTAGTCCAGGGATGATGTGACACCCCGAGATCGGGCACTATGCAGATTTCAGCATTTCCGCCAAAATCCACATAATAACCGATTCCAGGTTGCCACTTGTGATAACATTACAACAGTTCACGAATATTCCGCAACAACAACAGAAAAGATATATACAAGACGACTCAAACGAGTCAAGAATACAACTGATACAATACAAAGATCCAAATAACAACGGAAGAAACAACATAGCGTCCGACTACGGACAAGATACAAATTGGACTAAGAGTCCTGAAGATAACCGATGGCGTCCAATCCCTGCCCAGGCCAAGCCGGAGGGATTCCCAAGCTAACGTCGTCAGACTTCAAACCTGTTGACTGCAATGTGGAATATGCAGCCACGAAAGGGATTCTTGGGTCAGTACTATTAAGTACTGGCAAGTGGATAAACCATACTCACAAGATACCAGCGTAACCAATCATCACAAGATACAAATACTTTGGGTAGAACGGAAGGAAGGGATTATTGCAAAGAAGCGGCAGCGGGCTGCACTAACTAACTATAGAGACTCGCTACAACTTCCGGCTAAAAGAAAGGGATAAGATAGCGCGACGAAACCAACTATAACTACTCACCAAACAATACCCATCCAATGTTACCCCCTACTAAGGAAGCAACCCAAGGAAACTCACACTGTTGATTAAGGTGACATTCATTTTTATGGTGGAGGTAATCTATATTACTAGTCAAGTTATCATCGTTAAGTGTAAGTTGTCTGAGTACTTGTTAGCCAGCACTTTCACCAAGTCATCCATAACCGCGGACAACACGGCTTCTCGAGAAGATTTAACCCTGCAGGGATGCACCAATTTGGCCGTACACGTAAGAACGACCCGCCAGATGGAAAGGCCCTTCCACCAAGCGAGGCACTCAACACAACCCAACTCTTCTTCGCATCAAGCCCAAAGAACCCCGTGCAATTGAGCGCACGGCTAATCAAGACCCACGAAGAAAAGGGGACCCTCATAGCACTCTAAGAACGTGTCTCCCTAAATGCCGACTACAAAAGTTCCACCCTGGCGCCAAGGGTTCGCACCTGCATATGCATGCGGCAAATGGAAAACCCGAACTAAATGAGGCGATTTGGACGAGATGCGAATCGAATCAGAATTGCGGGGGGCGCCCATACTCGCTTCCCACATGCGGTTAGTGCGCTCATCATGGATCGGAGGACAAGACCCTTTTCCTAATTAAGTTTGACACAAGCAGGCCTCAAAACCACGTCGGGCCTCCTGCCGGTGCCTTATCATCATATTATTATTACCCAAAACATTAACATGTTGTTGATTGAATTGAAACCCAACTATCGACTAAACAGATGATAGGACAAAGGACAACAGGACTCGAGCGCAAACAACCTAACCATGCAACTACGACACGAGGGCCAACGGGGTAAACAAACAACAGTTAATAGGAAGTGGAAGGAAGGCTATATCATGGTTGCAAGGTAAACATATGATAGGATCGAGACACAAGCATCGAATCATAAGGCTAGCATAAAGATAACGGAAAGAATCGCTAACAAGTGATGAAAGGCAGCCATAGGTAGCAAGTGATTATACTTGCCTGGAATCCAGCAAGTAGAGGTACATCCGAAGAACTTGTCGTTGCTCACATCATCTCAACGTCCTATCCGTGAAGAAGCAACAAACTAGAACAAACACCGGATGCAACAATTACTTTTACGGCAAAACATCCAGCATGATCCTATTTTATATGCATGAAAATTAATTGATGCATCAAAGTAAACCAGTTGACATGGTAAACATATTTAAATGGGCCCATATGAAATTTGGGTTGCATATGGAAAAGCCCATGAATTAATGTTGAATTAAATGATCTACAAATAACCATCATGTGAAAGTTGATTAGAATGATGCATGGGTGATGAAAACAATAAGAAAACAACAATAGATTCAGTTTGATATGTTGTTTACCAAGTTTGGAATTTTATTTATTAAGTTATGAACTTTGGCATTTTAACTGATTTAAACAAACATTTGTTGTTTTCACCAATTTTAAATGTTCAAAACAGATAAAAAAAATTATATTTGGAAAGAACACAAAAATTTATATGGAATACATATTTCATTTGTTGAATTTGGATTTTAGATGAGCAAGTTATTAAATTGGCAATTTAAATGCACTAAATAAGAAATAGTTGTTTTCAGCAATTTAAATTATTCAAAACAGAAAACAAAGTTGATATTTGCAAAGTTCATGAAAAATGGGATGGAAAACATATTTTACATGTTGGAATTGGATTTGAATTGCCCAAGTTATGAATTTTGCAATTTAAAAGGTGTAATTAAAGTATTGAATTATTACTCCAATTTTAATTAGGAAAAACAGTGAACAAATTGCATATTTGAAAAGTACAGGAAATTTGGAATGGAAAACATATTTTACTTTTCAAAATTGGAGTTCAAATGAATTTGTTAGGGGCATTTGAATTTCAGGGACCTTGCTGTAATTTTAGGGACCTTGTTGCGAAAAGAATCCTCAGATCTGGATCTGGCGAAACATCTCTCACCGAGCAGTAGCCCAGCCACAGGGGCTGACTGCTGGGCCCCTGCCAGCGTGGTGCTGACTGGGCCGTGGTGGAGGCCGACTGGGCCTCTGGGGTCCGTGACAGGTGGGACCAGTGGGGTGTGTGATGAATAATCACCAAAAAAGGGTGGCTTTGCGCCGGCCGGGACTCGAACCCGCGCGCTAGCGCTGCGCTGCACGGTGTGCAACCACTGGGCTACTGCTGCTTTGTTGTATGGATACAGAGCTGGGGGCTTAAGAGATAAAAACTGCGACGCGTAACCTGACGAAATTGAATGATACGCATCTGCATGTTACAGAGACGACGTCGGACGGGGAGACGTTCGCACGACAGCGAGGATTCTCCGTGCGACGGCGGGTGCAAAGCAAGGGGGGAGGAGGAAGAGAATGGAGGGGAGGTACTCACCTTGGGCGCGGGGTCGGGTCGTCGAACATGGCGGGGAAGCACCATGCTGCAGGGATGGAGGAGGCAGGCGACGGCGCCCGAGCGGGCGAAGACGGCCACGCCGGCGACGACACATGGCGCCTACCCCTCCGGCGAGAAGTCGAGAACGGAGAGGGGACCTCGGGGTTTCCATTCCCGGCCTCCGGGGGTCGAGGCGACGACCACGGCGATGGCGCCATGGCCTCCAAGCTTCAGCCATGGCTCGGTTTTTTGGCACCGGTTCAGAAAGATTCAGAGAGTAATTGAGGACAGAGGAGGAAGAGGAAGGCGGCGGCGGCGATGGGGAAGAGAGGAGGAGGAGCTAGGGTTCCAGGGCGCTCCCTCGGGCGGCTTTAAGGGGGGAAAGCAAGGGGGAGCAGGTGGAGGAGGGTGGTTGTCTCGGTGGTGGGGTGTGACGTCCCCCTCCTGTCCGTACGAAGAAGAAACAGGGAGGTGGGCTGCTGGGCTGGATCGCTGGGGTGGTAGGTGGGCCAAAAGGCCTGCCTCCCCCAGATCTTTTTTTTTTGAGATAGAAAAGGTAAGAAAAGAAAGGGATTTTGATGGGTTAAAAACATGAACCCAATTTTAATGGATTAACCACTTCAAATGCCAAAGTGCATGCTATTTAGTTTTTGAAAATTTCAAATTGTGACATTGATTTGAATTTGAACTTGAATTTACCATTAGGGTGTTAATAAAAGGGGACTTTATTAACAAGCAATTTAATTGATTCAAATTCAAAACTATTGAAACCAAATTGAGTTGTTTAGTTTGCAATTTTTAATTGGAAACTTTGGACATGTTTGAAAGTTTAAATTGGTTTGAACTTTTTAAGTTGTTTTGAAAACAAGGTGCAATGCATAGGATGCATGATGCAATGCAATGCAAAAAGAAAAAAAACAACAACCAAAATCTAATTGGGGGAAAATCCCCCGGGTGTTACAGACGACACCACTAACAAGGGATTGCATCCCCGCAATCCACCCCCTAACCCGGGAGGGAGAAGAAGTTCGACTATCGATTCTTCATGCTTCCATTTGATCTCCTCGACACCACTAACAAGGGCTTCTCGACACCACTAACAAGAGAATCTTGCTCGGGTTGATGACGATCTTCTCCCACCAGGAATCTTCCGATGATCGAACCTATTAGGTTAAAGGCTCAGAAAACGTCCACCCACGTAGGATCCCAAAACTTTGAAAGATTGAGAGGGAGAGAGACTCCAAAACAAATAAGATGAGAGGAGAAATAGAATAGAGATAAGGAGAAAACAAGAATCCTATCGAGAGGTTTCCAAAACAGGTTTTGCACAAATAGTTTTTGACACTCTAAGAACACGACCGTTAGCGAGGTTATCCTACAGGCTTTGCGGACCCGTTGCTTCGATAACCATTTGTATCGAAACAACATTGGGAATCAGAAACCACGCTCTGATACCATTTGTGACGCCCCGAGATCGGGCACTATGCAGATTTCAGCATTTCCGCCAAAATCCACATAATAACCGATTCCAGGTTGCCACTTGTGATAACATTACAACAGTTCACGAATATTCCGCAACAACAACAGAAAAGATATATACAAGACGACTCAAACGAGTCAAGAATACAACTGATACAATACAAAGATCCAAATAACAGCGGAAGAAACAACATAGCGTCCGACTACGGACAAGATACAAATTGGACTAAGAGTCCTGAAGATAACCGATGGCGTCCAATCCCTGCCCAGGCCAAGCCGGAGGGATTCCCAAGCTAACGTTGTCAGACTTCAAACCTGTTGACTGCAATGTGGAATATGCAGCCACGAAAGGGATTCGTGGGTCAGTACTATTAAGTACTGGCAAGTGGATAAACCATACTCACAAGATACCAGCGTAACCAATCATCACAAGATACAAATACTTTGGGTAGAACGGAAGGAAGGGATTATTGCAAAGAAGCGGCAGCGGGATGCACTAACTAACTACAGAGACTCGCTACAACATCCGGCTAAAAGAAAGGGATAAGATAGCGCGACGAAACCAACTATAACTACTCACCAAACAATACCCATCCAATGTTACCCCCTACTAAGGAAGCAACCCAAGGAAACTCACACTGTTGATTAAGGTGACATTCATTTTTATGGTGGAGGTAATCTATATTACTAGTCAAGTTATCATCGTTAAGTGTAAGTTGTCTGAGTACTTGTTAGCCAGCACTTTCACCAAGTCATCCATAACCGTGGACAACACGGCTTCTCGAGAAGATTTAACCCTGCAGGGATGCACCAATTTGGCCGTACACGTAAGAATGACCCGCCAGATGGAAAGGCCCTTCCACCAAGCGAGGCACACAACACAACCCAACTCTTCTTCGCATCAAGCCCAAAGAACCCCGTGCAATTGAGCGCACGGCTAATCAAGCCCCACGAAGAAAAGGGGACCCTCATAGCACTCTAAGAACGTGTCTCCCTAAATGCCGACTACAAAAGTTCCACCCTACCGCCAAGGGTTCGCACCTGCATATGCATGCGGCAAATGGAAAACCCGAACTAAATGAGGCGATTTGGACGAGATGCGAATCGAATCAGAATTTTGGGGGGCGCCCATACTCGCTTCCCACATGCGGTTAGTGCGCTCATCATGGATCGGAGGACAAGACCCTTTTCCTAATTAAGTTCGACACTAGCAGGCCTCAAAACCACGCCGGGCCTCCTGCCGGTGCCTTATCATCAAATTATTATTACCCAAAACATTAACATGTTTTTGATTGAATTGAAACCCAACTATCGACTAAACAGATGATAGGACAAAGGACAACAGGACTCGAGCGCAAACAACCTAAGCATGCAACTACGACACGAGGGCCAACGGGGTAAACAAACAACAGTTAATAGGAAGTGGAAGGAAGGCTATATCATTGTTGCAAGGTAAACATATGATAGGATCAAGACACAAGCATCGAATCATAAGGCTAGCATAAAGATAACGGAAAGAATCGCTAACAAGTGATGAAAGGCAGCCATAGGTAGCAAGTGAGTATACTTGCCTGGAATCCAGCAAGTAGAGGTACATCCGAAGAACTTGTCGTTGCTCACATCATCTCAACGTCCTATCCGTGAAGAAGCAACGAACTAGAACAAACACCGGATGCAACAATTACTTTTACGGCAAAAGATCCAGCATGATCCTATTTTATATGCATGACAATTAATTGATGCATCAAAGTAAACCAGTTGACATGGTAAACATATTTAAATTGGCCCATATGCAATTTGGGTTGCATATGGAAAAGCCCATGAATTAATGTTGAATTAAATGATCTACAAACAACCATCATGTGAAAGTTGATTAGAATGATGCATGGGTGATGAAAACAATAAGAAAACAACAGTAGATTCAGTTTGATATGTTGTTTACCAAGTTTGGAATTTTATTTATTAAGTTATGAACTTTGGCATTTTAACTGATTTAAACAAACATTTGTTGTTTTCACCAATTTTAAATGTTCAAAACAGATAACAAAATTTATATTTGGAAAGAACACAAAATTTTAGATGGAATACATATTTCATTTGTTGAATTTGGATTTTAGATGAGCAAGTTATTAAATTGGCAATTTAAATGCACTAAATAAGAAATACTTGTTTTCAGCAATTTAAATTATTCACAACAGAAAACAAAGTTGATATTTGCAAAGTTCATGAAAAATGGGATGGAAAACATATTTTACATGTTGGAATTGGATTTGAATTGCCCAAGTTATGAATTTTGCAATTTAAAAGGTGTAATTAAAGTATTGAATTATTACTCCAATTTTAATTAGGAAAAACAGTGAACAAATTGCATATTTGAAAAGTACAGGAAATTTGGAATGGAAAACATATTTTACTTTTCAAAATTGGAGTTCAAATGAATTTGTTAGGGGCATTTGAATTTCAGGGACCTTGCTGTAATTTTAGGGACCTTGTTGTGAAAAGAATCCTCACATCTGGATCTGGCGAAACTTCTCTCACCGAGCAGTAGCCCAGCCACAGGGGCTGACTGCTGGGCCCCTGCCAGCGTGGTGCTGACTGGGCCGTGGTGGAGGCCGACTGGGCCTCTGGAGTCCGTGACAGGTGGGACCAGTGGGGGTGTGTGATGAATAATCACCAAAAAGGGTGGCTTTGCGCCGGCCGGGACTCGAACCCGCGCGCTAGCGCTGCGGTGCACGGTGTGCAACCACTGGGCTACTGCTGCTTTGTTGCATGGATACAGAGCTGGGGGCTTAAGAGATAAAAAATGCGACACGTAACCTGAGGAAACTGAATGATACGCATCTGCACGTTACAGAGACGACGTCGGACGGGGAGACGTTCGCACGCCGGCGAGGATTCTCCGCGCGACCGCGGGTGCAGAGCAAGGGGGGAGGAGGAAGAGAACGGAGGGGAGGTACTCACCTTGGGCGCGGGGTCGGGTCGTCGAACGTGGCGGGGAAGCACCGTGCTGCAGGGATGGAGGAGGCAGACGACGGCGCCCGAGCGGGCGAAGATGGCCACGCCGGTGACGACACAGGGCGCCTACCCCTCCGACGAGAAGTCGAGAACGGAGAGGGGACCTCGGGGTTTCCATTCCCGGCCTCCGGGGGTCGAGGCGACGACTACGGCGATGGCGCCATGGCCTCCAAGCTTCAGCCATGGCTCGGTTTTTTGGCACCTGTTCAGAAAGATTCAGAGAGTAATTGGGGACAGAGGAGGAAGAGGAAGGCGGCGGCGGCGATGGGGAAGAGAGGAGGAGGAGCTAGGGTTCCAGGGCGCTCCCTCGGGCGGCTTTAAGGGGGGAAAGCAAGGGGGAGCAGGTGGAGGAGGGTGGTTGTCTCGGTGGTGGGGTGTGACGTCCCCCTCCTGTCCGTACGAAGAAGAAACAGGGAGGTGGGCCGCTGGGCTGGATCGCTGGGGTGGTAGGTGGGCCAAAAGGCCTGCCTCCCCCAGATCTTTTTATTCTTTTTTTTTGTGATAGAAAAGGTAAGAAAAGAAAGGGATTTTGACGGGTTAAAAACATGAACTCAATTTTAATGGATTAACCACTTCAAATGCCCAAGTGCATGCTATTTAGTTTTTGAAAATTTCAAATTGTGACATTGATTTGAATTTGAACTTGAATTTACCATTAGGGTGTTAATAAAAGGGGACTTTATTAACAAGCAATTTAATTGATTCAAATTCAAAACTATTGAAACCAAATTGAGTTGTTTAGTTTGCAATTTTTAATTAGAAACTTTGGACATGTTTGAAAGTTTAAATTGGTTTGAACTTTTTAAGTTGTTTTGAAAACAAGGTGCAATGCATAGGATGCATGATGCAATGCAATGCAAAAAGAAAAAAACAACAACCAAAATCTAATTGGGGGAAAATCCCCCGGGTGTTACAGATGAACTACTCACGCATCACTCCAAAGGCAGGCATGGTGATGTAGAAGCCTCCGGCGATGATTTCCTCTGCGGCAGGGTGCCGGAAACAGCTTCAGAACCCCCTGATCTAGGGTTGACGCTGACGGCGGCTGCGGAACTTTTTCGGGGATTTTGATTAGGTGCTTAGGGTTTTCCATCCGGAGGGAATAAATAGGCGAAAGGGCAGAGGCGGTGGAGGTACAGGGGCCCCACACCACCCCCTGGTTCGGCCAAGGGGGGCCGTGCCACCCTATGGTGTGGGCCCCCTGATGCCCCTCCTCGTCTCCTCTTCGGTCTACTGGATGCTTACGGGGAAAATAGGACTTCTGGGCTTCGAACTTTCTAATTCCGAGAATATTTCCAAAAAAACTTTTCTGAAACTAAAAACAGGAGAAAACAGGGAACTGGCTCTGTGGCATCTTGTCAATAGGTTAGTCCATAAAATCGATAAAAATGACATAAAGAAGGGAGAAAACATGTAGCAATTGGCATAATATCATCATGGAGCATCGGAAATTAGGGATACGTTTATGACGTATCAAGCATCCCCAAGCTTAGTTCCTACTCGTCTTCGAGTAGGTAAACGATAAAACAATAATTTTTGAGGTGACATGCTACTAACATAAACTTGATCAATCTAATGTAAAAGCATATGCATGTTGGGATCATAAAACTTTAAACACATGCATGATAAATAAAACTTTAATAATAAAGCATAGAAATTACTTTGCATCACGAAGAGTAACTCAAATAAAGGATCATGGATAATAATGCAAAGAAAGGTAGACATTTGTTTCAGGTATAGAGAAAGCATGGCAAAGTGATATTTCGATAGCCCTTAAGAGTGGGGCAAAACATAAATGCCAGGACACTTTCAAAGTTCAAGAGGAAGACTAGAACAAATAATTTAAGAACAAATGATATCACATCATGAAGTAATTATTGATTTTTATGGGACAAATGCACATAGAACTCAGAATGGCAAAAATTCTCTCTCAACTGTGCATAACTATAGAAGATGGAGACTCAACATAAAAGTAAAAGAAAGTCCCTTCGCAGAGGGAAGCAGGGATCACTCATGTGCTAGAGCTTTTTATTTTATTAAACGGAGGTATTAAAAGTTTGACATTTGTGGAGGAATGTCTATATTTTAGGAGGAGTGTATGATAGTGTCAACGAATGGTAAACAGACAATACAGTACGTCACAAGCCAACTGGATTCACAAGAGCGGCTCCCATGGTGAAGGACGCAACTGGTGTAGAAGGCCGTCCCTCTTTCTCTTTTGTTTACACAATTATGCTTTGACTGATATAATCAGGGGAAAATAGTGAAGATAATTTGTTTGTATTAATTTGGGGCTGGGCACCCCGCTGCCAGATCTTCTATCATTTGGATAAGCGGATGAGGCCACTAGTCTAGGGTGTAAAATCCAATCAACAAGTGAGATAAATATTCTCTATTGACGTCCTCATGAGTAAAAACAAGAACACAAAGCAGGAATAATTTTGAAGGTTTTAAAGGTAACACATGAGCAATTTACTTGGAGTGGCAGTTAAATACCACATGTAGGTAGGTATGATGTACATAACGGGATAAACTTTGGTTTAAGGGAGTTTGGATGCACGAGTAGATCTCATACTCAGTACAGGTGGAGGCTAGCAAAACACTGGGAGCGACAAATCAAGAGAGTATAAGAGCCATAATCATGCATAGCGACATAAGCATCATTAATTAAAACATAAGCAGTATCACAAGTTCAAAAACTAAGTGTTCATGGAGGCTATTCGTGACTGGTTTGTAGTCATAAACATGGTGTGAGCATGCGCTAAGTCAACCAAATAAATCATTCGAAAGAGAATACCATATATTGATGCTTTACTATGACAAGAACAACTCATGATTCTTTCAATACATATTAAACACTCTCAGCTATTTGAGGCTAATCATGCTACTCAATAACCACAAGGCTTTAAAACTAAAATAACATTTAGCATGGCATGAAAAAGTTCTAGCCACAGTCTATACAAGCTTCGACTAATACTGTTATAAATTCTACTTCAAGCAGCAGTTTTCTTTCTCCCAACAAGCATCATACAAAACATGCTTTAAAAAATACTCTTTATGATACAGAAAGCAAACATGAGAGTACTCAAATAACACTACTAAAACTAACAGCTCTAATAAGAGAAGCATGCAAAACATGAGCTAAATAAATGCAGGACCTAGACAGAGATTATGAATACAACGTATTCTCATGAAAAAGTGGAGCGTGTCACTCTCCAATAAAAGAATGCTGGGGTCCAACCAAGCTTATTGAAAAAGTAAAAACAAACTTAAAAAATAAATAAAAGATGCTTCAAGTAAAGCACATAAGATGCGATCGAATAAAAATATAGTTTCACTAGAAGTGACCTGATAATTTGTTGATGAAGAAGGGGATGCCTTGGGCATCCCCAAGCTTAGACTCTTGAGTCTTCTTGGAATTTGCTGGGATGTACCACCGGGGCATCTCCAAGCTTAAGATTTTCACTCTTCTCGATCACATCATATCACCCTCTTCTCTTGACCCTTGAAAACTACCTTCACGTCAAAATTCTCACAATCTTCATTAGCAACGTTAGTGCAATCAAAATAATAAACTCACATGGTTCAGTTTCAACACAAGACTAGCAATCAAAAAATACATTAGCTACTGTCACAACTTATTTTAAAACTCTTTTTTCTCAAACGAACACCAAAAGAAAGAGATTAAGATGCAAATGCAATAATTGGCAGAAATCTGTCAAAACAGAACAACAGGCAGAGATTGATTTTTTCGAAAATCTTTTGTTGCTCAAATCAAAAAATGGTCAACTAAGAAAAGTTGCGTAACTAAGAATTAAGAACAAAAAATCTCAGGCCATTTTGAATTTTCTCGGATTTTTTAACGGAACTAACAGTAGATAGCAGAAATCTGTTTTCTGCGCAGAAATCCAAAATATAGTGTCAACTTTCCACTAGAGGCTTTACTTGGCTCAACAAAAACTCAATAGAAAAGATACTGAGGGGTTGCTAGGGAAATAGACAACACCCATATGCAAAGCACACTAAATAAAACAAAGGAAAACTGAATGAAAATAGAGAAATAAAACAGGTTGTCTCCCGGTAGCGCTTTTCTTTAACGCCTTTCAGCTAGGCATAAAAAGGCAACTCAAGTATTTTCAAGTGAAGAAGCATCAACATAATATTTTTCTCTAATAATAGAGTCAAAAGGTAGCTTCATCCTCTTTCTAGGAAAGTGTTATAAAACTTTCTTGAGCGGAAGTTGATATTTAATACTCCCCTCTTTCATGTCAATAATAGCACCAACAGTTCTAAGAAAAGGTCTTCCCAAAACAATAGGACAAGAACCATTGCATTCAATATTCATAACAACAAAATCAACAGGGGAAAGGTTATTATTAACCATAATGAGAACATCATCTTGTATCAAGAGGTTTCTTCTTAGCATTATGAGCAAGATGAACATCCAAATAAAGTGTTCTAACGGTGGTAAATCAAGAATTTCATAGATCTTTTGAGGCATAACAGAGATACTAGCACCAAGATCACACAAAACGTTGCAATCAAAATCATTTACTTTTCTCTTAATGATAGGCTCACAACCATCATCTAATTTTCTAGGGATAGATGTCTCAAGTTTCAAATTTTCTTCCCTAACTTTCATGAGAGCATTGGTAATATGTTTAGTAAAGGCCATATTCATGGCACTAGCTGTCGGATATATACCAATTAGGAGTATATCAGATAGTGTCCTAAAGTGCCGGATTACCAGGGTGGCCTGAATGGTAATGGATTACGGTCCATTAGGCAGCCCAGTAAGCTGATGCCCGGAAGCCGGATTCTAGAAGAATCCGGACCACGAACCACGTGGTACGGCTTGGATTAGAAGGCGGATTCTTGCCTTTCAAGTTAGAACTTACCGTAGTATTCTAGGTTTCCTTTTCTGTAAGCCCTAACCCGGCTATTATATAAAGCCGGACGGGAGAGAAGAACAGATAGACAATAAGCTAGAAGCCAATTCGCCGAGAAGTTGATCCTCGTCGAGTAGCTAAACCAACTCACATTGTATTTTGTATACTTCATGCTTACGCTGTAATTTAGTGAGATTGCAGGAGTAGAAACGCCGCCTAGTTGAGACGTACCGAACCTGGGTAAACTTTGGTCTCCTTGATCGTCATACTTCCATGTCCCCCCCACGTCTATATCAGTAGTCTCATGGCACCCCCGTCTATGAATTCTACTACGATGTCTCAACACTAGCATTGGGACTTCTAGTAAGCTTTTGTAGAAACATAATAACTTTAGAGATATTGCAATCATCAAAATCAAAGTTATTATCATCAAAAGTAATGGAACCATTATCTCCAACATCTTTAAAAATTTCAGCACTTTTATCAGAAGCAATTTCAGCAGTTTGAGGCAATTTAGCACGTTTCACCAAAGGAGTATGGATTTTATTTACACCAACTACTTTACCATTGATATTAGCTCATAATGAATAGCACTACAACTAGCACCAATATCACACAAACCATAATAGCAATGATCACCTATCCTAACAGATAGCACAGGAACACTAGGTTTCCTAGATTTACTAGGATAAGAGACAATATTAGAAGCATCTTCACAAAATATAATGTGTCACTCTTCTACATTTTTAGAAACAAAGTCCTTTACTATTGCTACTGTAGGTTCTACAGTTATTTGTTCCTCGGGTTCTACAGGTTTCCTTGCACTTTTATTAACCACACTAGCTAACATAGAATGTTCTTTTACCTTAGCAGGAAAAGGAATTTTCTCAATATAAGGTTCAGGCACAATAGAATCAACAGTATGAACTTCTATATCTCTAGCAGGAACACAATTAACAGTATCTTTATAAGGTGCATGGTACTTATTCCATTCCTTTTTGGGAATATCAATATAAGAAGTAAAGGCCTTATATAAGTTTGAAACAACTTGAGAATCAAGACCATGAACAATACTAACGTTATGAAAATCATTGGATCACATAAAAGTTTTAATGCATTCATAATCATAATTTATACCTGACTTTCTACCTTTGTCATTCTCCCATCCTTTAGTGTTTTCTTGAATACGGTCAAGAAGATCCCATTTAGCTTTATCCTTCATATGTGTAAATGATCCAGAACAAGAAGCATCCAATAAATCTTTATCATGAAGAGAAAGACTCGCATATAAATTATTAATAACAATATTACTGGGAGCTCATGAATGGGAGCATTTGAGCATTAGTAACTTCATTATCCCCAATGCTTGGGCAATACTCTCTCCGTCATGAGGCCAAAAATTAATTCCGATCTCTATGAATTTCACTGGGAGGATAAAATTTAGAATAAAAGATAGGTACAATTTCCTCCCATCCAATAGTCTGGCTATTTTTCAGCAGTTTGAACCATTCAGCGGCTCGGCCTGTCAATGATATAGAGAATAATTTCCTCTTCACTTGGCCCACTGTAATACCTGCACACTTGAAAAACTCGCATAATTCATGTAAAAAGAGCAAATGATCACCAGGATGGACAGTTCCATCACCTGAATAGCAGTTATTCATAACATGTTTAACAATCTTTACAGGTATTTTATAAGGATCCAAATCATCAGGAGGTGGGTCACTTACTACCCTAGCAGTGGCAGCAGTGCCCGCAAATAAGGATTCAAAAGGAGATCCAAACATAGTGTAATAAAGCAGTAGACAGTAATAAAAAAACACTTACAACAGAAGCTTCCTTTATCAATTCCACTTCCCAATAGCGCTTCACTCCCCGACAACGGCGCCAGAAAATAGTCTTGATGACCCACAAGTATAGGGGGTGTATCGTAGTACTTTCGATAAATAACAGTGTCGAACCCAACGAGGAGCAGAAGGTGTTGACAAGCAGTTTCGATGAAGGGATAACTGTAAATACTGAAAGATAAATTTGTAGGGTTTTTTGATATTGAAGATAAATAAAGTGCGAGTACATAAAATGCAGTAATAATTGTTGCAGCAAGTGCCCCAATCCTTTCTTCATCAAAGGACAAGCCGGTGGGTTTACTTATAATTAACAAACGTTCTCGAGGACACACGGGAGGTTTCTGTCAAGTACTTTTCACTACAACGGAATAGGTCTATTGCAACGAAAATAGTCGTTGTAAAAAGTGGCGTATCGTCGCAATAGGGTTTTGTTGCATCGAAATCGGTTTCATTGGGAGGCATCGCGAAAACCTCCGTGCTAGAAGTCTGTCTCCGCGCACTTAGATTCGTCGCTACAAAAGAATACAGTTGCAACCATTTCCTAGGCCAATTGCCACGCACTTTTCCGTCGCGTCTCTCACATAACGCAACGTATGTATTTCGTTGGTACACCTCTAGTGCAACAAATACCCAAACGTGGCGAGTGACCAATGTGGCAACGACGAGTGTTCCGTTGCGCTTGTTCTTTCGTTGCAAAAGTGGAGTTTATTTGCCACGTCCAATTGTGTGGCAAAAAACTATGACAACAAACATTATACGCGTGGGAACAACGTTTTGCCACACACAATCAATCGTGGTAAGCTGATTTTGAAATAGTAATCGCAACGGCCTTCATATTAGTAGCCATAAGCAATCGCGACAATTTCAACTATTCGTGGCGCCATTCAATTTCTACAAATTTTAGTTTCGTGGCGAGATGTAGTATTCGCAAAATCCACATTTTATGTTGCTAGAAACAACTGCGACAATTACATCTTTTCGTGGCGCCATTGTATTTCGACAAATTTTATTTTCGTGGCGAGATGTACTATTCGCAACGTCCAAATTTTAGTAGCTAGAAACAACTGCGACAATTTCAACTATTCGTTGCGCCTTTCTATTTCTACAAATTTTAGTTTCGTGGCGAGAAGTATGGGAATTCTCTATTGCAACGAACATAGTTTGGTGGCGTGAATCAACTATCGCAACAAATTAGTTCGGTGGAGAAAAAATATTGCGACGATGTCTCCCTCATAGTGGTGAGAGTCTATTTCAACAAAACACTTTGTTGTGGCGACTGAGGCTTCACGCAACACTACAATTATCGTGGTAAAATACCTATTGCCACGTTATAGAAAAAAAAGGAAACAAAAAATACGGGCAGTGAATTAAAATGTTCAAAACGGTACGTAAAATATGTTTATTTACACAAAATAATAGTTCTCATAGCTATTTATAATATATACAAATGAAATTCTCGTACAACATGGATTAAATCAAGATCAATTCAAACTGAAATATTCAGTGCAGCTATTTTTTTCCATCAGAAGTTTGATTGTCGTCCTGCAATCAATTGTAAAAAATAAGAAGTTTTGAGTCTAGTCAGCAATAACACATGCTGAAACATAAGAACCAGCATACTATAGTGTGTGGATGAAGCAAAAACAGTTGTGGTAACTCAACGAAGCCACAACCCATAGTGAAACATAAACTGCAGCAAGTATAGGGTGGGTGCAGCAACGCTATAGTGTGGGTGAAGCAAAAACAGAATGTACTACAACCGAATTGTACAAGATTGTGACTTACATATGACTTAAACATTCGACTATTCTGTATCGTGCTGCGCGGAGGAATTATTTTCTTAGCAGGACTGTTGGTAAGTAATGGTTGCTGGTTCGACTTCTTAAACGTCTGCAAAAACAAAGTGCACTGTTAGCAACGCAAGTAAACAACTAAATCTTACGAGTTTGCAATCGTACGACAATCATCACCTGAGGTGTAGTCGTCTTCTGATTTTCCATCTGTGCGGAGAGCTCTTCAAACTTTGCCTGCAACTGTGAGTTAAACTCTGCAACCATGTTTTTTTCAAATTCTTGTCTTGAGTTTCTCTCCAACTCCATCAGTTTTTCCCTTTGATCAAGCTCTTCCATTAATCTCTTCTCAAGATTTTCTCTCTCAGCCCGCTCTACATTAATCTTCTCTTCCATGCTTGCACGTTCATCTAGTAACTTCTGTTCTAAAGTAGTGACCTTCGTGGTGAGCTGGGAGTTTACTTTTTGGGTCTTTGCCGTAGCCCGAGCTTGCTCCTCAAACAGCAACTTAGACCGCTGAGAACTAGTTTGCACCTGGGCCATGTATCCGAACCCACGAGGCTGCGATGACTTGCAATCAACGATATCTTTATATGCTTTCTGGAAAATATTGATTCTTTGTTCAGCTGACACTGGAACACCAGTTTCCTTTGATATGTTTTCAATCTCTTTACATGTTGTGTCCTGATTACGAAAAAACTCTCAAATCAGATGAAGAAACATCCAAGATGGAGAACAGTAAATATGTTTAGAGTAGCTTCTAAGTCATTGAACTCACATAAACATCCTTGGACTCTGTTGTAGTCCATGTTTCATTCTTTGTGTGGGCCAGTTTCCAGAGAGCAACACAGTCTGGCTCTTCTCCAGTTTCCGAATCCCTCTGCAAGTAGTGCAACAATTAGATCCTATAAGCATTAAAGCAAAGTGAACACCGACGCATGCATAGTGAGTAGGCCCATACATTCTCAAAACTGAGTTGAGAGTAGGATTTTGATCCTACTCTGTGTATTGTCTTCATCTGCGTACGGTTTTCCTTGTTGTTTTGGCTGAGTTGCTGCTCATTCAATTATAAAAAAAAACTTGTCAGACAAGCCATTTCATGAAAGTACAAAATTCACAAACAGGTAGTATAGAAATAACCAGGAATTTCGGATCAGTGCCAAAGTACTCGATCAGCCATTCCCACTCTTCTTTTTGTAAATCTTCTGGTACAAATGCCCTTCTGGCATCATCTATTTTGTATGCCTTGTAAGTGCTGCTTAGGTTTCCTCGCCAGCCTCTGTATCGCTCTTTTGCAAGTTTAAGAATTTTTTCGGCTGTTTCTGCTGTATCTGGAATTTCATATCTGTCCTGTAATGCGTAGAACAAACATATGGAGTTAGTTTAGTAGTAGTTCATTAATTATGGACGAAAAAAGCAGACAGCACATGTGAGAAAGGTTGTACTCACCAACATATCTGCGACGATGAGTCGATGGATGTTAGGGTGAATGTCTGACCACCTCCTCACTCCAATAATTGGTAACCTTCTTTTCATTATGATTACCACGTCATCCTTGAATGAACGGTTGTTCATTCCTACTGGACCACCCAATGTTTCAGAGAAATCAACACCTAGCTTTGCAGCTCCATTGGCATGACGCTTCTTGCTGGCTTTCAAACCTTTCACTACACCTCGCCCTTTCTTCTTCTGTATGTCATCACCTACATCCAAAAACACACACAAAGAAACAATTTATTTTGTAGTTGATTGTCAGAAATTAGGACAGAGATGTAAAAAAAAAAGCTAGTATCGTCTTGTAGTTGTAGCTTCGGGCGATAGCGGCGAGCATGGGAAGGCCAATCATCAAGGGAACACATGTCACTTTCAGACACATCAGTGTTAGGTTCAGTTCCTGTTTTAGGGTTAACATTTGTACTGAATCAGCAATCGTAGTTTTTATCCATTAAAAAAAATCTTAGACAAAGCTTAAATGTCAAAAATAAATTACCACATCTACGTTTTCCCTGACTTTTTTTATATTCTAGTAAACTTTCAACCCTTGTCATGCAAACAGATCCTTTCTTTATTTCTGAAAATGTTAATAATAAATGGACAAAGCATTAGCATTGTGCAGAATTCAGAAAGCTGATTAAGAATTAATGAACTTGTGTACCATTGCCAAAGGAGAAATCTGTATCTTCTGCTTCGCTTGAAGCTTGTTCCTCTTCGGTTGCATCCCTAATTGCATGTTTATCAAAATTGTGGATTAGGTAAGGAATGCATAAAATAGTTACGGGGGAAAATATTTATTAAAGTCTGTATTGAAGGAGTTGCGCGTTGGAGATTTGGCATGAAAGTATAACCTGTGATAGTGATCCGTCGCTTTTTTCTGGTGGATCCAGTTGCATCATCAAGAAGAGACTCTATTGTTGCAATATCAACCGTGGCCTTCTCCTTAAACACACACAGGGAGATCTTCTTATCATTAGAGTGCCTGCGTACCAATGGCTCCAAATCACTACCATGTTCTATGGGAACAAGTTTTTCTTTGCCAGGGCCATTATTTAGCCTGCAGTACAGGTAATCATGCGCGCCACTGAAGCCAACGTTTTCAATCAAATTGATGAATTCCATATAGCAGATGTCCTCCGGTTCCATGTCTGCTACCACAACTTTCTTGTTTTTTTCACCGTCCTCATAGAAAAGTCTAACTTCCCAAATGGGTTCGGTCGTCTACAATTAGATAGAAGTAAAAAATGAGAACCCAAATAATCAGTGAGTTAGCAGATCTTAAATCAAAGAATAGTTATATGGAATTATTCACATAGAAAACGAGTCTCCCATCGTCAATACGATTTACCACATCACGGCAAACTAAAATCACACATGAAATTCAGATACACACGGGTGAGAACTAGGTGTTCATACACGGATTAACGCTTCGACCAGAGGAAGAACAGAGAATAACAACCAATATGGAGACCATAGAAGAGACGGCGAGATCACGGAGATGGACGAGAAGCAGATTAGAAAGGAAAAACCTGAGAGGTTTCGCGTTCCATGGAGTCCAATCGCGACGTTGACATGTCGAGAGCTGTGAACGTGACGAGGGCGACGAGATCTAATCTGCAATGGCGAAACAGGTGGCCGATTATGCAATGGCGAAATAGGAGGGGCATCGTGCACTTATGCATAGACTTTAGCGGGAAATTTAAAGTGACTGCTTTTCTTTTTTGGTGGGAACACAAAATTTCTCTACACTTGGCGATTTAGCGGGAGCTTTTAATTTATTTTGGTGGGACATCGTTTTCGATCAACCACAACGCCTTGGCGAGAATATATGCGCTAATTGAGCAGTTAAACAATGCATGCAATCGCCGGCTGCCTAGAAGGCATATTTTGCATTGAGTTTCAAGGCGTCAGGCTCTTAACTATTAAGGGAAAACGGATGGGATTTATTCCCTAGCGCTTACTTCGTAGGATTGAAAACATGTGGAAGTCTCACATGAGTCATGTAATGTCAATGAACAATAATTTCATGCATCTAATTAGCTGCCGCCGCCTTGTTTATTTCTGCAAACTTCAAATTGCCACTGAAAATATAAACAAGACAAGTAATCTTCATTGGAGATGAAGGTTTGGGTGATCAATGCACTGAAGCACATCACTGATGGCAGTACGATAATTACATACATCCATATATTCATGATCCGATGAGAATGTCCAGGTTGGCAGACTATGTACTACAACCAGGGCGACACAGCCCGCATCACAATCTTCACGTCCAAGTGGCGGTTACGGGTGCTCCTAAGTGTAATGAGAATAGCTTGCTTTTCATATAAATGCTTGCCTTCAAGGAATTCCCGCCATGCATTCCTGCCAAACATAATGCGGCCGTCCCTGTCCGTGTTGTATGGAACGGTGGTGAACGCTTCTGATGATCCGAGGCATAGCCCAGCATGGCCTGAAGACGGAATGCCAGTACTATCCGCTATGGACTGAGGTAGTTTCTGGATTTCGAGCGTGTGGATGACATACAAAAAGAAGTAGGTCATAGTAAGGCACACGTTGTAAGCATAAATTGTGTTGAAAAACAGAAATAGCATTGGCACCATACGTACCATCTCATATCTGGCCACATTTGTCCACGTCAAACGAGTCACGTATGGCACTCCAATGTACTCATCTATTGTGGGTAGAAGCTCACGGACGTGGTCCTTCTCATCGTCATCAAGATCAGCTCTTTGGGAGAAGATGATGGAAGAGTCGAATGGGTCATCCTCATCCATGGACTGCTGATCCGTGGACTCCTCATCAGTCCCGGGATCTGGGTCAGTTTCATTGCTTGTAGTATCGACGTGGTCGTACAAGTAGTGCCTTCGGCACATGTCGAACTTGAACACCTTGACGGTGAGCAAGGCGTCACCGTCGTAACTGAAGAGGAGGAAACTGCCGCGCTGCAGGAAGTAATATTGGGCGAACTGGTCCCAGCCGCGCCCGAGGAAAATGCGGCCAGCTGCATCGAACAGCACATCCATGTCCCAGTTCTTGCTACTCGGATCGTCCGCCTCACGCAGCTTAAGTTGACGTGGTTCACGGCCCTTCAGCAACTCCACAAACTTCTTAGGCAGCACCTGCAGCAATATGAAAGTTAAATAGATAGAAAAGAGTGCTTACTAGAAATAAGGATACTGTTTCATGATGGATGAGTACTATAGAAAATGTAAACAAGTAGTACCGAGTAATCAGTTATACTAAATCTTAGTTGAGCAATGAGGGTGTTAGCCACATTATTTCAAAAAGATGAACTTTCAGTGGGAGCTGAAATGTACCATATCGAGTGAACATATTCACGAAGAGCAATTGAGCTACTACAACCCATCTACTAGACCTTAATTTATTCACAAATTTAACTAGCTACAGGCTCATAGCTCAGACACTATGTCAGACTAAATAACTGAAGTGGTGGTGTGGGTCGATGAAGCGTACCAGTTTGTCCGATGTAGCGTCCGGTACGAGGGAGTAAAACTCAAAGTCTGCAAACTCCATCTTAACAGATCCCTCTGTTCATCATATAATAGAAATGCAAATCAATTTCCGGCTACATATATAATCGAGAATTAACATTTTGGTGATACAGTCCACGTACTGAATGCCGCGTTGTATTGCAAGCGGCAACTGCTCAGGTCGAACATCTTTACTGTGATGACATTGCGGCCGTCGTAACTGCAGATCAGAATAAAGCCTCTCTGCAGTTTGTAGGTCCGGGCGAAACACTCCTAGCCGCGCTTTAGGAACATGCGGCCAGTGCTGTCCAACCACACATCAATGTCCCACGTGGTGCTACGCCGATGGCCGACCTCAAGCAACTTCAGTGCACGGGGTTTACGGTCCCCCAGCAAGTCTGCAAACTTCTTAGGCAGTGACTGCAGCAGAGGATAGAGCAATCCATGAACATCAGTCTATCTATCTGACTGAAATGACTACTAAACTGAGTACAATACCTGTTTGTCCGATGAAGCATCATCTACGTAAGCGAGGAACTCGCAGTCCATCGTATGCAAACCCGCCTGTTGATCGTACTAAAAAGTCTGACTTCAGTTACATTTAGCAGACGTGCCAAAACAGCAGAGGTTAATAAACATGAAGGTTCACTAGAAATTTAGGACTAAATGCAGTCTAGCAGCATCATGGTTCAGAGACATTCATACAGTTGCAATATAAATTTGACATGCATTCAAGAATTTCATGGAAGTACGGAACTTCAGAAAAGAAAATCTACTAGTATGTCAAGGAAATGGTGTGCGGACAATCAATTGTACTGCTTTAGGAAATTAATTGAAATAGCTACTGGTCCTACAAAATGGTTCACATCTATTGTCCTATTGTCCTGCTGAAGAGTAAAAATAGAAATTACTAAAAATAGCTAGTGAACCTAAAAAGGGGTAAAGTCAACTGTACTGCTGAATAGTAAAAAGGGAAATTACTAAAAATAGGTACTGGTCCTAGATATGCCAGTGTGAGTACCTGAGGTCTTACTTTCAACATCACTAATTACCTACCTAGAAAAAGGCACACACAACAACAGCTACCAACATCAATTGGGCACCTGGAACTATCAAAATTAACATGAAGGTATAGTGCAACATCTCAATCAGATGCATGTAAGTACCATTTACTTTAGTAATAAACGTGTAACAGACAAATCAATCATGAATGACATCGAACATAAATACGTGCTACCATCTATATCTAGCACACGATTTGACATTTCTTTCCTGTCTAGACAAGTATGACACTAGATTCCTTAAAGAAAATTAGTGTTTGAACTGAAATCGTTCTGCAATGCATCCACAAGAGGAGAAGTTCTAACCTGAGTGCCACCCGCGATGGATCAGTGGTGAATCGACGCGCCGTGGGTCAATCTACAGCGCGATGAAGAGACTGGCTAGGACGGTGGTCGCGAGAATGCGGCGGCCCAGAGAGGGGTGCTGATCGAGGGGAGGCGAGGTCGAGAGATGGATGGCGGCGGCGGCAACGGTGTCGGTGCACTGCGGAAAAAGGGGTTTCTAGGAGCAAATAACTGTAGGTACACAAAGAGGAGGAGTGCGAACTTGACGTGACAATACGAGAGGAAGATGATACTTGGGCCCACCTGTAAGTCTGTTACCACAAAAGGTGAGTACATTTCCGCGGGGCAGTTGCCATTTTTATGGTTCCTATCTGAACTGCCACCGAGTCGTCTCCCCTCCCCTCCCCTGCTTTCTCCTATGTTTCTCCACTGCCCTCTTGATCTTCGTCCTACTCCACGCCATGGAGCAGGAAGACAAATTTTGCACTACTTTTTGTAATTAATGGCTACCAGACCAATGGTGTGTTCAATTTTAGAAAATGTTGGTAAAAAAGTATTCCATTCCCAATTATTTTGGTAAACAGCCGCATTGACCGCTTGTAATAACCGCGCCGCTTCCAACCCACTCCAAGTAGCTCAGTCCACATGCAACACTGCACCTTGTTATCCCTGGCCATGGGTGTGAGATGCGTGATCTGGTTTATTGCCTTCGAACACGGAAGGAACGGCCGAAAACGTGGATTTCCTTGGCCTACTTGTTGTTTCCCATGCCCAAAG
Source organism: Alopecurus myosuroides (assembly GCA_028641055.1). Classification (NCBI taxonomy): domain Eukaryota; kingdom Viridiplantae; phylum Streptophyta; class Magnoliopsida; order Poales; family Poaceae; genus Alopecurus; species Alopecurus myosuroides. The sequence continues at coordinate 478,456,266 of CM054058.1, forward strand.
TTGAAAACATGATGCATTCCAAGAGCCTCACTTCATTTCAACAACATTGCACGTTTGGGATCTCAAAAAGCCGCTTCCATTCTCAACTTGCCTACCAATCTTACGTCGTAGCCGTTTTCGGGCACTTTCGGTCGAGAATATAGTTTCCTTCCACCTAGGATGCCTGGAAAACAGTAGAGTTGAGAATGTAAGTCACACTTGGCCATGTGGGCCCACACAAAATGCTTGAACCCCATTGCAGGACTTGTATGGTGCCGCCGTTGCGCTGGGTGGCCTCGAACCACCGGACGTTAAACGGGACGATTCTCGCCGCTTCTCCAGCCTCGACACAATGGCATCCTTCCAACCCACTCCAAGTAGCTCACTCCACATGCAACACTGCACCTTGTTACCCCTGGCCATGGGTGTGAGATGCGTGATCTGGTTTATTGCCTTCGAACGCGGAAGGAACGGCCGAAAACATGGATTTCCTTGGCCAACTTGTTGTTTCCCATGCCCAAAGTTGAAAACATGATGCATTCCAAGAACCTCACTTCATTTCAACAACATTGCACGTTTGGGATCTCAAAAAGCCGCTTCCATTCTCAAGTTGCCTACCAATCTTACGTCGTAGCCGTTTTCGGGCACTTTCGGTCGAGAATATAGTTTCCTTCCACCTAGGATGCCTGGAAAACAGTAGAGGTGAGAATGTAAGTCACACTTGGCCATGTGGGCCCATACAAAATGCTTGAACCCCATTGCAGGACTTGTATGGTGCCGCCGTTGCGCTGGGTGGCCTCGAACCACCGGACGTTAAACGGGACGATTCTCGCCGCTTCTCCAGCCTCGACACAATGGCATCCTTCCAACCCACTCCAACTAGCTCACTCCACATGCAACACTGCACCTTGTTACCCCTGGCCATGGGTGGGAGATGCGTGATCTGGTTTATTACCTTCGAACGCGGAAGGAACGGGCGAAAACGTGGATTTCCTTGGCCAACTTGTTGTTTCCCATGCCCAAAGTTGAAAACATGATGCATTCCAAGAACCTCACTTCATTTCAACAACATTGCACGTTTGGGATCTCAAAAAGCCGCTTCCATTCTCAAGTTGCCTACCAATCTTACGTCGTAGCCGTTTTTGGGCACTTTCGGTCGAGAATATAGTTTCCTTCCACCTAGGATGCCTGGAAAACAGTAGAGGTGAGAATGTAAGTCACACTTGGCCATGTGGGCCCACACAAAATGCTTGAACCCCATTGCAGGACTTGTATGGTGCCGCCGTTGCGCTGGGTGGCCTCGAACCACCAGACGTTAAACGGGACGATTCTCGCCGCTTCTCCAGCCTCGACACAATGGCATCCTTCCAACCCACTCCAAGTAGCTCACTCCACATGCAACACTGCACCTTGTTACCCCTGACCATGGGTGGGAGATGCGTGATCTGGTTTATTGCCTTCGAACGCGGAAGGAACGGCCGAAAACGTGGATTTCCTTGGCCAACTTGTTGTTTCCCATGCCCAAAGTTGAAAACATGATGCATTCCAAGAACCTCACTTCATTTCAACAATATTGCACGTTTGGGATCTCGAAAAGCCGCTTCCATTCTCAAGTTGCCTACCAATCTTACGTCGTAGCCGTTTTCGGGCACTTTCGGTCGAGAATATAGTTTCCTTCCACCTAGGATGCCCCGAAAACAGTAGAGGTGAGAATGTAAGTCACACTTGGCCATGTGGGCCCACACAAAATGCTTGAACCCCATTTCAGGACTTGTATGGTGCCGCCGTTGCGCTGGGTGGCCTCGAACCACCGGACGTTAAACGGGACGATTCTCGCCACTTCTCCAGCCTCGACACAATGGCATCCTTCCAACCCACTCCAAGTAGCTCACTCCACATGCAACACTGCACCTTGTTACCCCTGGCCATGGGTGGGAGATGCATGATCTGGTTTATTGCCTTCGAACGCGGAACGAACGGCCGAAAACGTGGATTTCCTTGGCCAACTTGTTGTTTCCCATGCCCAAAGTTGAAAACATGATGCATTCCAAGAACCTCACTTCATTTCAACAACATTGCACATTTGGGATCTCAAAATGCCGCTTCCATTCTCAAGTTGCCTACCAATCTTACGTCGTAACCGTTTTCGGGCACTTTCGGTCGAGAATATAGTTTCCTTCCACCTAGGATGCCTGGAAAACAGTAGAGGTGAGAATGTAAGTCACACTTGGCCATGTGGGCCCACACAAAATGCTTGAACCCCATTGCAGGACTTGTATGGTGCCGCCGTTGCGCTGGGTGGCCTCGAACCACCGGACGTTAAACGGGACGATTCTCGCCGCTTCTCCAGCCTCGACACAATGGCATCCTTCCAACCCACTCCAAGTAGCTCACGTCGTAGCCGTTTTCGGGCACTTTCGGTCGAGAATATAGTTTAAATTTGGTGTTCAATTTCAGCCATTTATCTGGAAAAAATATGGAAAAACCACTATACAAAAAGAAACCCTAGATTCGCGCGTGCACCTTGCGTCATAGGGAGAGCAAAAGGGAAACTCCATAAATAGACGGTTTGACGCCACTTCGTTTCTTCCTCCGTCTCCGCAACAACTTTTCCCCAAAAAACGCATCCTCCCCTCCACTTCCACAGCAAAACCCTCGACGGTTCCCCTGCCCTTCCCATCCGCCATGAAGAGATCACGGGAATGCTTCGACGCCGCGAATGTTCAGGAGGTGGCTTCTGTCGTCAGCGAGCCGTCTTCTGCTATCGTCCCAGTCGCGGCCAGCTCTGGCACTGGGGCTGCTGCTTCCGGCGAGGCCACGCCGGTGGACGCGGCGGTCCGTGATGTCTCTTCGGAGATAGATCGGAAGAAGACAATGAGCGGGGACGGAGAAGATGGCCCATCCCACGCCGCCGTACCATCTGACCTCGAGGCGGCGTACAAGGAGATTGACGACAGCTACGACGAAGCAGCTGAATACGCCATGTGGGGGCACGTCTCCGCCGCTCCGACCGCCGCGCCGACCGCTGCGCCGACTGCCGCGCCGACGGAGGTACATCCCTCTTACAAAACTAGATCTAGTTTTAGTGAACTTGCTATGGTTAGTCTGTGATATCCAGGGTTCCTTCAATTGCCCTCGAGTTCTCGTGATTTGGGTTTGAACTGAACTGAAGCATTCCTTCAATTGCACATGAATCTACTGTTCTTTCTATCTTAAACTGAAGATATACCGGCCTTGAATAGATAGAAATTGGGTTTTTGGCTTCAAATGCGGAGTGCTTGGACCTTATCGCCGTAGTTTCGTTTATCTACTGCCTATGTTCTTCTACTATGTGTGTCGCTGGAAGCCAAAAGACTCATTTCTAGCTTTTTGGCTGTTCACTGGAAGCCAAGAACTCATCCCTAGCTTTGTGGCTGTTGGCCTATTTTCGTTTTTAGTTTCCTGGTTCCTAGACTCCACCTTGTAACCTGGGTACTGTAAGATGTGATTTTGCTATTTGCGCTGTTTCATGTCAATGGAACAGGGGGGCGACCCCTATTTTTCTAAAAAAAGAAATTCAGTTTTTGATAATGCCCTTGTATTCACAGTCATGTTGTAATAATTGTATCCCAATTTATGGTGTTACAATCTTTTTTGGGTTGCAATAATCTTCACATTATTTCAACTGCAATTTCATATCTCATTTTGTACATGCCATCAATTGCATATCAATTCATAGACACCTTCAATTGCATATCAATGTACATATCATGTATCTTTGATGGAACACAGCCAAACTATTGCGCAATTCTCCCAAAAAAACTTTTGTACTAATGATAATCTGTACTGATCAAACTAGGTGTTTCAGAATTTAGTGATGTAGGTAATTCATGGAGTACTAGCCGATAGAGATACTCAAAAGAATATGTAACATGCATTTTTTCAGAATTCTTTTATTGCTACAAACAACATATACTCTTGTGTTCTGTGCTAATTAAATATTTTGTATGTGTGGCATATTATTCTATGGTTGCATGGCACATTCACATCAATAAGCACCATTCTATGTGGTAGAATCGAAATCAATTTCTCTTTGGAACAGACTGCGGCCTGGTATACATAGAAATTATATTTTTGATAGTGGCCTTGTATGCAAAGAAAGAGGGAGTAGATCGATTTTGATTTCTAATTTTATTCTTTTATTTCACAATTGTTATTTACATTTTTGTCGAATGACATTATATATCTCATCATATAATAATTAGAACTGCAACTTCATATCTAATGTTGAAATAATTGTATACTGTGTTATCATCCTAGATTATCGTGTTTATGGTGTTACAACCTTTTTTGGGTTGCAATAATCTTCACATTATTTCAACTGCAATTTCATATCTCATTTTGTACATGCCTTCAATTGCATATCAATTCATAGACAACTTCAATTGCATATCAATGTACATATCATCTCATTTTGGGTTGCAATTCGTTATTTTATACAAGGCCACTAACTTAATTCCTAAATACCAATAAAAGAAAGCCAACTTTTAAATAGCAGAAACAATTATGTGATCTCTGTTAGTTATGGACGTGTTTTTTTTATCAACTACCTACATGCAATTTCAATACTTGAAGGGTACCATTCTGAAACTATGAGTGCATGTTCAGTTATTTGCAGTACAGGACTATTGCTTCAATGTCCAATTATAGGAAAAAGTACAAATAGCTACTCTTGTAGGATATATCTACTTATAGTAAGTCCAATTTACTACTGGCTCATAACTTAATAAAATACATGCTCTTATTTAGGTGATCCCCGGTTATATCTCATCATGTAATAATTAGAACTGCAACTTCATATCTAATGTTGAAATAATTGTATAGTGTGTTATCATCCTAGATTCTCGTATTTATGGTGTTACAACCTTTTTTGGGTTGCTATAATCTTCACCTTATTTTAACTGCAATTTCATATCTCATTTTGTACATGCCTTCAATTGCATATCAATTCATAGCCAGCTTCAATTGCATATCAATGTACATATCATCTCATTTTGGGTTGCAATTCGTTATTTTATACAAGGCCACTAACTTAATTCCTAAATACCAAGAAAAGAAAGCCAACTTTTAAATAGCAGAAACAATTATGTGAATAAACTCTTGTGTTCTGTGCTAATTAAATATTTTGTATGTGTGGCATATTACTCTATGGTTGCATGGCACATTCACATTAATGAGCACCATTCTATGTGGTAGAATCGAAATCAAATTCTCTTTGAAAGAGATAGCGGCCTTGTATACATAGAAATTGTATTTTTGATAGTGGCCTTGTATTCAAGGAAAGAGGGAGTAGATCGATTTTGATTTCTAATTTTATTCTTTTATTCCTCGAGTCTTATTTACATTTTTTCAAATGCCATTTTATATCTCATCATGTAATAATTAGAACTGCAACTTCATATGTAATGTTGAAATAATTGTATAGTGCGTTATCATCCTAGATTCTCGTATTTATGGTGTTAGAACCTTTTTTGGGTTGCAATAATCTTCACATTATTTCAACTGCAATTTCATATCTCATTTTGTAATAATTGTACACAGTACCTTTTAGGTTAATTAAACGTGCATGCCTACATGGATTGTATTTATGGTGTTATTATCAGATTTAACATATTGGCTTATTGCATTTTAGGAGCCGAGAGCTGAAGAAGAGTCATTTGATGGGGGACTGGCTCTGTCAGATGGTCATGGTTCTCTGGATGGAGGCTCCGGAGAAGACTCTGGAGAAGATGATGAAGATGTTGAAGAAGAACCTCCAAGTTCACCAAATGTTGATGAAAAATCAGCATGCTCAGTCCATGTCTCCGATCTGGTGATACTTCAGCTTAAGGAGCAGATGGGGTTGCACACTGACAAGGTTCTTCAAGCTGTGGTAACGCCCAACCAGCGACCATCATCTTTCATGGTTTCCCGTGTACTCCTTATAGCAAGTTGGGTAATACCAACTGGCGAATTGTCCAGTTTCACGAGGAGGGAGACTTCGCGTATCTTACATCAAGATGCGTAATCAGGACGTGCTAAGGTGTCACGGGAAGAGGTACGAGTGGCTGGGAGAACAAGTCACCTTTCGTAAGGTGAATTATCTCCTTCCACTCAGACCTGATCCCATGGAAGCTGGCCCAGTTGTCAAGATCTTCTAAGTTGTGCCTGTAAAGACAATGTTTATTTTGTTTAAACTATGTGTTGCTTCCCGTACTACTTCATGATGCACTATGTGAAACATTATGTCCTTTTTATGTTACCGTTCAGCAGAACTTATTAATATTGTTAAAGAGTTGTTTCTTCTTTCGAGGGTACGCAATTGCGCACCTGGTTTTTATAGGAGATAGTGGTTTGAATACATGAACTTGACAGTTTGTTGATAGCAACACTTTCACTTACACCACTCCACACCGGCTAGTCCGAGAAATGCCCCACAGACGCAAAAACCAAACACAAGAGAAGGCCTTTCCTAAACAGAGATCAGAGCCGCGTCGCCACCGATGCTTGTCCCTCTTAGGAATAACAAACTCCATCTTACATCCCTACTCGACGCACCACCCAAAGGAGAAGGGCGGCAACACTAGTTCTGCCTCGAGGAGGGACAGACTCGAACACCGCCAGCGAGGGAGAGTTGTCATTGAGTTCAAACCAGACTTCACGTAACATAATTTGCATTACTAATTAGATATAGCACTTACAATATGAAGAAAAGTACCAAGATTAATCCATAGCTCAAAGCTTACTGCAAGAGCTACATACTACTACTCGAATAATTTTCATCAACACTTTCACATATACTCTAATTACAAAGACCAAAAGTAGCATATATACTACGCAGCAGCAAGTGATCTAGTGACAAGTGTGGTTCGGCCTCGCCCTCCTTGATCTGCCTCCCTCTTCGGCCTTCCTGGCGTCACTCATGGGCTTGAGCACACGGTACAACTCTAAGGAGAGGAACCCATCAATTGCAGCATAGGTGATGTGTTCCATGTCTAGCTTTTTGTTGTCCCAGTAGCTGTGCCACCGATGATCCTTCTTCTTCATGTCTTTGTAGACGGGATCAATAAGTTGTACTGCCATGGTAGCCATTCCAGCTTTCTTTTGGTTGAACACATGAAACTAGAGATCTTGGATATCCTCATAATTTTCTTTTGAAATAGAAAAGTTCCAGGTTCTCGCAAACACTTTCTTGTCATTGGTGGTGTCAACACTTGCAAATTTGACGCCGCCAAAACGAAAAAGATCAGCCAGCGTCGCAGATTGCCACGAGTCACCACTGAAGTACACAAGTAACAAGAGTTTAGAAAAGTACTACTCCCTCCGATCCGAAAAAAAGGCGTGAGAAAACGGCTACGCCTCGATGAGTACTAGTTGCAGAAAATCTAGATGAGTACTAGTTGCAGAAAATCTAGATGAGTACTGTTGTCGAAAACAAGAGGAAAAAAGTAGTAGTAACACCAATCACAACAACCATGAATAACCAAATAGCAATCACAAGAACATGGCGGCGGAGCAGATGAGTACTAGTTGCAGAAAACAAGAGGAAAAATGACTTTTACCTGGAGCGATGGTACACCAGGACGTGGCGGCGGAATGCAAGCTGAAGAACGGCGACCTTTTTATGGATCTCCAACTTCTGGGATGTGTACTCGAAATCCAGGCCCATGAACCGTTCTTCTCCGCTATCAATCCACTGCTGGTACATATCTACGATACGCTGCACCTCGGCAGGGTCGTTGGTGTACGTGACGTCGATGGTTTCCTCGCCATGGATGGGGACCTTGAGCGTGCGGCAGAAATACTTCTGTTCATCCATTCTTGGAAGAAGAAGCGGGAGCGGATGGAATAAGAAGAAGAGAGTGTAGTGCAGCGGTTGGAAGAAGATGCAGTGGAGAATACGAGTGGAAGATACAGGGGAGTATTAATATTAATTGTGGAAGGAGCAGAGTCGAAGTGATTTACGTGTGAAATCGATAGAAATTTTTTGGGAAAGACCTGTGCCGTGTGTGTACATAGACAGAAGGTTGTAAAAATTGTCTCACTTGTTTATGGGCCTAAACTAATAAGCCTTTTTTAGTTCACTAAACGTACACAATGGCCAGCACGGGCGACGAATTGTCCCATCAAACGTCTACGGCCTGACCTAAGGCAGCGGGCGTTATCATTATCCCGCAGAACCGCCTCTCGTTCACACGCCTCCTCCCTCTCCACGTGTTCGCCGCCGCCAGCCCTTCCCCACAAGTTTGACCTAGAAGTAGTCAACCGGCCGGCGCACCCTCCACTTGGATCATGAAGCCAATCAAAGACGTGTCAACTAGATCTTACGCATCATTTTCATCTTGATCGTGATTATCACACCAGATCTGATGGTTTTTATTCGTTTTTTCTCGCAGTGTCCAGTTTGTTTGACAAACTAGGGATGTGTGGCAGTGATGCCATGACAACTGATTATTTCGTCATAACCCTTGTAGAGGGATTTGAGGAGAAGACGGTAAGGATTCTAATCTACTCATGTACAAATTGGATTTGAATTTTTCGTGATTATTCACATGTAATATACGTAGCATATCTACCGGTCCTAGTAATCATTGTGTAATGTGTTAATCATTAATGTAATATACGTAGCTGATCTAGCTAGCAAATTTTTTGGGACTGTGATCTCTATTAGTTATGGACGTGTGTTTTTTTATCAACTACCTACATGCAATTTCAATACTTGAAGCGTACCATTCTGCAAACTATGAGTGCATATTCAGTTATTTGCAGTACATGACTATTGCTTCAATGTCCAATTATAGGAAAAAGTACAAATAGCTACTCTTGTAGGATATATCTACTTATAGTAAGTCCAATTTACTACTGGCTCATAACTAAATAAAATACATGCTCTTATTTAGGTGATCCCCTGCTACATCAGAACATATTTCCTAAAAATGCATGATGTTTTCCCATTGGAGAACACCAGTTTTCAAGCGGCACTGCAAACCAAGGAAGGTTTCTCATTCAATGTTGAGGTTAGCAGCATTGACGGGATAACCTTTCTGAATGGAAATTATTGGAAACAATTTAGCAGGGTTTACAAACTTAAGGTTGGTATGGAGCTAGTATTCAAGACCGACACACATCGAGGCCAAACTGAGGTCATAACTGGAAATATATCCATCCATGTAAGTTCTTACTTAATACAAAAAAATTATGTTGTGCACATAAACATTAATATATTACTTGGTTGCGGTATGTGTACTCCACTAATTTCAGGCGTATTATATTTTTACAGCATACTACCAGATGTCCCCTGAGAGGCGTCACATTGGTGACTCACTCTCTAGCACCGATGGGACCATGATTAACTGGAGGATGATGGAGACGGTGATCGACGCTGTTGAAAACTTGGATTACACTGTTCTATTCCACAGAGCTGGAGAGTATGAGGAAGCACAACTGGTTATCGGAGTGCTGCATACTCTGAATTGGACAAACAGCGAGAACTTCAATAAACACGTGGTAAATCTTTAAGAACACATCTTCTCTTATGCGCAAAGTAATACGTGTACACTTGTTCTATTTTCCTTTCTTTTAACATGATTATTTTCCGATAGCTTTTCTCTTGAATTTAAGTCTTTGCATGCAACAGAAAATCCCAAGCCGTCTGATTCCTGCACATATGGCAAGAAATGGTACCATTACTATTGTTTGCTACCCGAGAACTGAGGTGTCATCGACATATTCAATTTCTGATCTTGATGGTCGCTTGTGCGTCAGCGGGTGGAAAGAGTTCATGGCGAAGGAAAGTCATCTCAAACAGGGTGACAAGATGATGTTCTTGCTATACCAGTGCGCTGAAGGCCTCTACTTGTTTGCTACCCATGTCCCTGAAATTGGTCTGTAATAGGAATACAGTGATATTGATGGTTTCTGTGTGCAACTATATGCATGCAGCCCCGTTGCTACAATATAAAAACCGTGTTAAGACTCTATATTAGATTACCGAATTCTCACACAATTTAAATGTTATGTTCTTTTAGTTTTACTACTTTCATGATGTCATTTTGTTTTTTAAGATTAGCTTTACCATTTTTTCTTTACTTTATTGAATTTTATGACTCATATAAAATGTAAACAAGTGTGCAAACCACACATGCTCAATGGAAAAAATATCCAGTGATACTAGCCCCTTGTTCTCCCATGCTTCCATTTTAAAAAATCAACTATAGATGTTTCATAAAATTCCGGAACAAAATATTAATGTTCCCAAAGAATTTGTCTATGTAATGTAGAAAAAAATCAGGTCCAAATTCGACCTACACATTGAGAAACAAAAAGTACACCAACTTATGAAAGATAAAATGTGGAGGCACCGTTAATGAAATTTTGAGGAAAACCATTTATACTCTAATTTAATCGATTGCTACACGCACACCAACTGCTACACACACGAACTCGAGTCCTCTCCCTCTGCACCCCCCGATCCCCCACCGCCGCCATGGCTAGCCCTCTCCGCCCCCAGATCCCCCACCGCGGCCTAGCCCTGTCCACGGCACCGACGGACAACCGCGACCACGGGGCCGCCTACACCGACACCCGACGGAACGACGCCGCGACAAACGCCGCCGCAACCGCCACCGTCGTCCTCGCGCCGTCCAGCCGTCGCGCCGCAGGTAAGTTTCCCCGGCAGTCGTACCTTTCATTGTTAGGTTTAGATGTAGATTAAGTTATATGTTAGATGATTATTGTGATTTTAGATGTAGATCGACTTAGAAATTAGATTTTCATTGTTAGATTTAAGTTTATTCAGCCACCAAAATTAGATGTACATTGTTAGATTTAAGTTGGTTTTTGAATGGTAAATGGTTAGATGTGTATCTGAATTCAGTGTATGGTACGAACCACCGCAGGCAATGAATGTATGTGAACAGTGTGGCTACAAGGAGTGCATGAACAAGAAATTTACCATTGTTCTACCAGAGGGGTTTGAAAACAGATTGGTATATATCTTTCGTCAATCTACTTTTTGAAAACTGACAATAAATTTGTACTAAAAATGTGTATTTTTTTTTTACAGATCATACCTTGCAGATTCAGGCGTGACTTTTTGGAGCATATTCAAGTTGCAATTTGGGACCACCCTAGAACTCTGGAGGTGAACTTGGTGAGCTTGAGAGTGCCAGACCACCAGCGCAGAGTTGTAGTCACACATGAGGATGGAAAAACATACTTCAGTGGTCAGCAATGGGGCTAGCTTGTGGAACGCTACGAGATGGATCCAACATGGAGATTGACATTCTATCTCGATGAAGGTGATGTGTCCACCTACTTCCTCTACGATCGACCTGACGATGCTGAAGACACCGAAGATGATGTTCCCATAGCTCCCTACTGAGGATACACATGTTGTCATTATTCAGTCAGATGATGAGTAGGTATCGTGGTTGTAGCTAAGAGTTATAGCTTTATGCGAACTTTTAGATTATATGTTAATGCTGAGTACTATCTGGTTGAATCTTTGAATGTTTATGCGATTTTTTTAATGGTTGTTATGTTATCTCATAATTGAATACCATTTGTGTGCTTCTAGTCAATATTACATACCCTTTTTATTTACCGATTTCTATAGGATAGTGATGTGGACTATGACATCAACGCCAATGATCATGTAGTAACCTGTGTCGAGTCCAGAAACACGGCAGTGGACACCTAGATAGCAGGGGCGTACGAGTTTCACGCCAGAACTGAAGAAAAACCACACCACTAACATGGCTTTTCCGACTAGTGTTGAATATAACACAACAATGCATTTAGAAATGAATAAATTTAATCATAAAATGAAACTAGTAAAACTTAATATAGCATTTCTAATACTTGAACGTTATTGCCAAGGGAAAAACATATTGTTCACAAGCCAAATGGGCTGTGAAGACATATTGTAGAATTAATAGGCCCATACTCCGGTTGGGCCATTGGGCGAGCGAAAGGGCTACGTATGTCCGCCCGGTCTCCTCCAAACTGCCCTGCCCCCACACGACAACGCCGCCCTATCTGCCCTCAGGCGACTTCGCCGCCGCATCGGCTCTGCGCGACCGACCAATCCGCCACTATTACCTCGCCGCCATCCGAACTCGATTAGCGTAAACTATTGAATTGCCGTCAACGCTGCCCCGCCGACTTGTACTCAACCGCTGCTTCCGCCGCTCGTCATACGCAATTACAAGGTTTGTACCAATACTGATGAAATCCTTGGTTTCCATCCTGCCGGTTCGATGAAGTTAATGGCGATTGCAATTGCTGTCAGATAGACTAGCTGCTTGTGTTCACATATGCGTGTCTGTTTTATCAGTTTCAGTTGTAAGTGTTAGTTTAATATTCATAGCAATGTCAGGAATTCAGGTACGAACTAGGTTTTATATTTTCATTGCCATGTCAGTTTCAGGTGTAAGTGTTAGTTTCAATCGAACGTTGTGTTGTGAAGTAATGTCTAATGTAATCCCCTGCAATTCTTACTGACTTGAAAGACCAGTATGAATGTCTCTCTGATGTATGTGTTGTTTCGAAATACTTGCGTGCGAACTAATGCTGCTCCTTTTTTTTTTACAAGACCGGCTAAACGGAGATAACGCAAAATGTCACAAGACAAGAGCTGGATGGAGAAGGATAGAGATTCCGTGGAGTGGCAAAGTGGCATCGAGAGTTTCTTGGAATTTAGTTCTGATGGTGCTCAACCAGGGGCAAGAAACTTTTTCCCGTGTACGAAATGTCTGAATAATGCTCATAAAACTAAAAAGGAGATCCATATGCACTTGCTTAAGAATGGGATTGATCCGTCCTACAAAAATTGGGTATTCCATGGTGAACCGGAGGAGGACAACATGGCTGAAGATTCTGATGATGAAGACGCTGCAGATGGTGGTGAAGGGATATGTGACATGCTCCAAACTCTCATAAGGGCCACAAAAGTGGGAAGTAATGCAGGAGACACGAGCGGTGATGGAATGAAACAGGAGCCAAATGCATCTGCAAAGGCGTTCTACAAACTATTGGAAGAGGGAAAAACATCGTTGTACCCAGGTTGTGAGGAGGTCACAAAGATATCTTTCATTGTGAAGCTTTACCAAATCAAGTGTGTGTCTGGGATGACCAACAGAGCATGTGACTTAATGCTGCGGATGTTCACGGAGGTGCTGCCAAAGGGTCACTGCATTCCTACTAATCTCGCACAAGTAAGGAAGGTCATTCGAGAGTTTGGACTGGATTACAAGAAGATACAAGCGTGCTATAATGATTGTGTGCTATTCCGTAATGAGTATGCTGATGCCCAAGAATGCCCTGTCTGTCATACGTCTCGATGGAAATCAAGTCCAACCGTAGACAAAGCTGATTCATCGATCCGTAAATCAAAGAAGCAAGTGCCACGGAAAGTTCTATGGTATTTCCCACTCATTCAAAGACTGCAAAGGCTGTACATGACAGAAGATATGTCAACTGATATGAAATGGCATAAGGAGAAACGTAAAGATGATGGCATAATGAGGCATCCTGCCGATTCGAAGGCCTGGAAAAGCCTTGATGATAGATATAGTCAGAAAGAATTCGCAAAAGATGCTCGCAGTGTTTGGCTTGGCCTTGCTTCAGATGGATTCAACCCCTTTGGGATCATGAGTATATCACACACTACATGGCCTGTCATTCTGATCCCATATAACTTGCCACCATGGATGTGTATGAAACAAGAGAACTGGATAATGTCAATGATTATTCCAGGACCAAAGTCTGCAGGAAATAACATTGATGTGTACTTGCAGCCTTTGATTGATGAACTGTTAGTTCTATGGGAGGATGGTGTTGAAGCATATGATGCTGCAACTAAAGAAAATTTCACGTTGTATGCATGCATGTTGTGGACCATCAATGACTACCCGGCTTACGCAATGCTGAGTGGTTGGAGCACAAAAGGCAAGCTAGCATGCCCTTACTGCCACAAGCATACAGACTTTTTATGGCTCCAGTATGGTAGAAAGCATTGCTACATGGGACACCGACGTTTTCTACGGAAACAACACAAATGGCGTCGAAACAAGGTTATGTTCAACAACAAGCCAGACCATAGAGACGCCTTGGTGCCACTTACAGGCATTGAAGTTCTAAAGGAGCTTGATAGCATTCAGCATGAACCATTTGGGCGGTCAAATAAGAGAAAGCGACCGGAAACTAATCCCTGGCACAATTGGCGGAAGAAAAGTGTGTTCTTCCAGCTCCCGTACTGGCAACATTTGCTCGTGAGGCACAATTTGGATGTTATGCACATCGAGAAGAACATTTGTGACAACATTCTGGGTACTTTGCTTGAGATGGATGGGAAAACAAAGGATGGTACGAAGGCTCGCCTTGATTTGGAGTTCTTGAAAATTAGGGAGGATCAGCACGCAAAGCCCGCCGGTAAGGATAAGTACAAAATGAAGAAAGGCGTGTATGCTTTAAAGAAGGAAGAGAAGATAATGCTCCTCAGGTTTCTGCAGAGCATACGGATGCCTGATGGCTATGCTTCACACATTAAGCGATGTGTGGTCCTCGAGCAGTGCAAGTTTAGTGGACTCAAAACTCATGACTGCCATGTTATATTACAGAAACTTCTTCCTATTGCGTTGCGCAAGCTTCTGCCGGAGAATGTCCTTACCCCATTGCTTCAGCTCAGTAAATTCTTTTCCGATTTATGCTCCAAGGAGTTAAGGGATGAGGATTTGGTGGATTTGGACAAACAAATTGCAGAAATTCTATGTCAGCTAGAGATGATCTATCCACCAGCTTTCTTTGATATTATGATGCATCTCCCAATTCATCTAGCTCGAGAAGCATGGATCGCAGGGCCTGTACAGTATAGATGGATGTATCCGGTTGAGAGATACCTGCGTACGTTGAAGGGATATGTACGTAACAAGGCTCATCCAGAAGGTTCAATTGCAGAGGGGTACATACTTGAAGAGTGCATGACATTCTGCAGTCGATTCGTTAAAGGCTCGCCTACAAAAATAAGTCAGTCCGAACGCCATGCAGATGGAGCTACAGATGAAGCACCAATAGGGATTAGCATAATGAGTGCAGTTGATTACTCCAAGAAAGGTTTTGCCCGTGAATCACTGTCTTTGGAAGCTCTTAATCAAATGAGGCACTACATAATAACAAACTGCGAGGAAACCGAGCCATGGATTCAGTAAGGATACTTATGTATTTGTTTCATATCATGATATGCATTAATACTTTGGTTATGAAGTAACCATATAGCATTTCTATTTGAAGGGAACATATTGACGAGCTCAAAAAGAACAATTGTCCTAATCCTAAAAAGAAACACAAGGAAGATTTTGTTGGCTGGTTCGAAAGACGGGTAACAGATCACACAACTCCATAAAGATGGGAAGGTCAACAGTCTGTTCTATACACTAGCTAAAGGGCCTGATCAAATTGCTCGTCTGTTCAACCGTACAGTACTGAATGGATATTACTTTCGTAATACCGAAATAGAGCTTGACTTGAGTACCCAAAATAGTGGCGTCGTAGTTAATGCGCAAGGAAGCACCGGCAGTACTGATTATTATGGGGTGATAAAGAAAATCATATTTCTTGACTTTCCTCCTGATAAGGAGGTTGTTCTATTGCAGTGCGACTGGTTCGACGTGCCTCCTGCCAATAGAAATCATAGTAAGGGGTATAATAGGGACAAGTATGGAATTATTGACCTCGACACTAGTGTACACCGATTCACGGAAGACCCTTACATTCTAGGCATCCAAGCTGCACAGGTTTTCTATGTGAGAGATGTGAAGATCCCTAATTGGGCAAGTGCTATAAAAATGAATCCACGCAATTTGTTTGCTCCTTCGGTTTTAAATGGTGCAGACCTTGATGATCTTGCAGAAGGAGATGAACGTGGTGATGCAGATGTACAGGATGTCGTCGATGCAGGAATTACAGTTCCAGAATTTACTGTACCTGACGAGATTACTAGTTGGTGCAGAAATGATGATGAAGGAACCAGCGTTGATGTTTCAGTCATAAATAATTTAAGACCTGCTGAGTTTGACGAAGACCAAGTCGAATATGATGCTGATACTGATGATGATGAGGCTTACATAAATGATGGTCATGTTGCTCCTTTGGTACAAGATGAATTGGATGATGACCATGGATTCTTTGTGTAGGCTGTCTCTGCACTGTTTGGCTTAAATATTTTGCCATGAACATGCATGGATGAAAGATCGTGTAATAACATAATTTTTGTTTAAATATTCCAAAGTTTCAGTTTCTAGAAATTTTGAATTTCCATGATAAATGTACTAGTGAAATTGCGTCTTCTATGAGTTCTTAATTGATTATTAAGTACTGTCACTTGTTGCAACATTAGTAAAATGCTAAGTGCTGCAGAAATTCAGTTGCAAACAATATTTAAAAAAAAATTGTGCTCACCAAACTGAGATACTGGACCAAAAATGAATTGTAGTCCTAAGAAAATTGCAACAGTGATATTGGGCACGGCCCATGAGGCCCGTTAAGCTAGTCTATGAATGGTCGTTGCAAAATAACTTGTTCATTTTCGCAACAGTACGGTGATTGTTGCTTTACGTTTAACCTATTACCATACGACCCAAATTGTCGCAGTAAACAATAGGTATTGCCGCAGGATAAATTTGAGGCGAAAAACATATGGTATTGCCGCACGAAAAATTTGGTTGCAATAGTTAGCTATTTTTTTTGCAACAATGTTTGTAACTACCACAACACAAATACAGATGTTGCAATATATGACTGAATATCACCACGAATGCTTATTTCGTTGGAATACCATGTCTCTAAGGCAACAAAAAGAGTGCCTCGCGCAACGAAAATACTCTGTCGCAAAAACGCGCTTGTATTCCAACAGCAGTAGAAATCGTGGCAATAGGAGGCCTCTACCGCAACAAAACGATAATTTATCGCGACCAAAAAGAGTCGTGGAAATATGAGTGCCCTATCACCACAACCTGAAAGTTCGTCGTAATTTGTGATTATATCGCAACGAAAAAAAATCGTAGCTACAGATTTCGTTGCAAGAGACCCGTTTTCTTGTAGTGTTTGTTTCATGCCGCTAAATAATCTTTAGTGTTTTGATAAGTGTCGTGTGGGTGAATCTATGCTAATGTACCGTCCCGTCCAAGACTAATACATACTTGTGATTATACCCCTTGCAAGCATCCGCAACTACAAGAAAGTAATTAAGAAATAAATCTAACCACAGATTTAAACTCCAGGGTCCTACGCTCCCTCGTGTAATGGTTTCCTAATGGGGGTTTAGGTTTCTGTCACTCCGGCAACCGCACAATTAGTAGCCAAATACACGATGCATTCCCCTAGGCCCATAAATGGTGAAGTATCATGTAGTCGACGTTCACATGACACCACTAGAAGAATAACACCACAACTTAAATATCAAACCATATTAAATATTACTCAACATTACTTCACTACTAACAACTTGACTTCTCCCATGTCTTCAAGAACAACACAAACTACTCACAAGACATCATATGGATCATGATCAGAGGTGATATAATGGTGATTAACAATTTGTATATAAACCTAATCCAATGGTTTCACTCAATAGCATCAACTACAAGTAGTAATCAACACCGGGAAAGTTTCCCCTATGAAATGAAAAGATGCAACCCTAGATGTTACAGCGGAACGGAGTGGAGCTGAGGGTGATGATAGTGGATATGATGATGATGATGATGATGATCCCAATGAAGCCCGGAGTGATGACGGTGACGATGGCGATGATTTCCCCTCTCTGGAGAGGAATTTCCTAGGCAGATTTCTCCCTGCCAGAGAGCTTTTCTCTCTCGGGTGTTTTCCGCCCCGGGGCGGCAGCGGAATAATTCTTCGATGATCTTTTTGGGGCTTAGGGTTCCTTGGGGGTCAAGTACGCGAAAGACCTCGACCAGAGGTGGGCCAGGGTGGCCACACCACATGGCGGCACTGCCGGGGGGAGGGCGCGCCACCCCATGGTGTGGGCCCCTGGTGCCCCCCTCTGGCTCCCCTTCTGGCTGGTGTATTCCTCTGAACTTCTAAGATACCTTTGGTGTCCCTCTTCTTCTTCTGAACTTCTGAAATATGGTATCTCGACGGTGCTTTTTCCATCAGAATTCTGACTTCGGGGTTCAACTCTCCAATTATTAGGAAACATGCAAAATATGTGAAATAACATAAGTATCATGCTCTAATATGAAATATATCAATGAATAACAGCAAATTATGATATAAAATAGTGATGCAAAATGTATGTATCAGTGTTCACACGCCATCAAGCTCTTTTTTGGCGCCGTTGCCAGGGATTTCAAAATCATCACTAGCAAGAAGGGTCCCGTCAACACCGAGCCAAGATCATTTATTTTTGGGAAAATTTAGTGAGTCGTTAATTTGGTAATTAACGGACGTGTGACTCGTACAAGGGCTTTCTCCCACGTCTCCCCCGATCCGTAGTATAAATACATGCATACGTCAACCCTAGCCGCCACTTCGTCTTATGGTTTCGCACCGTTCCAAACCAATTCGCCTCTTGCGATCCTGTACAAGAGAGTGGCGATTAGGATTTTGGGGGAGCGCAATCGCGTGACTGCTGGCAGCGATTACTTCCCCAACGACGACTACTTCCCAGATCTCCGGAACATCTTCATCGACGACATGGGCGGTAATATGGACAACATCGCAGCCGGTTCCGCTGCCGATGCACCGTACGTATCTCTCGCTCTTCTGTATGAGATCTTGTTGGAGTTTCTATTTCTAGTTCTTGCCATGCATTGAATATGTTTGTATGCTGTACTAGATATTTGCATGCTTAATGTATTTGCTACGGTCATGATTTACTTGATAATGTTTCAGATGAAATCATATGCTGAATTGCTAATTTACTCAACACCCCTCCTCGTATCTCTCTGTTGCGCTATTTCTTGTGCATGAAATCCCCTCTATATTCGTGCTAGGAGGACAACCAAGTGGCAGGGGCGGCAATGCTTCAAGCAGTGGGTAGGGATGCTACGATCGGCAGCCGTCGGTGCTACTAGCGGTACGCGAGCGATGTTGCCACCTGTCGACTATGGTGCTTCCCGCGCTCAGTAGAGGTTCTACCATCGAAAGGCGGCGATGCTACCGTCCGTAGGCAGCGATGATACCGTAGGTGGTCTAGGTTGCTACCATAGGTTCAGGATGGGTTAGGTCCGATCCGGTTTGGACCTTATATTGGAACACCGAACCTATTAAGTAAATATCAGGGTCAGGTTTGCACCGCACCTATGATTTCAGGTTCAAGGATAATCCTGGGTTTGGCCCTCTTCTCTGTACATGCTGCTGGACGGCTGGAAATTTCTACAAGGCCCCATATCGAGAGCCCGTGAGCGATGCCCATTATGGCACTAAAATGTTCCAGGAAGAAGGCAACGGCGAGGACCATGAGCACAGGGATGATGACCCTGGCGAGCAGCGCCGAGCCATATCTAATATGTAAAGTGCGAACTCACTTGCAAATCTAGAATTGCGACAGCGCAGAAAACTGTGGCAGTGAGCCCGATGACGAATTGCATGTCGAGTTCTCGACAATGGGCGTGTACGTGACAGCGGCCGCATCGGCGTGCCCTGCCTAGTTGAGCTCCATGACGGACAACACACGGCTGAGCTCCATGACGGACAACACGAGGCCGTAGAGCGCTGCGGCGCCAAGCCGAAGCCGACGCAGTATTGTGCCTCCGATATCACAGGCGGTCGATCCCCACCGGCGTCCAGCCCCTGCATGGCCATGGCCGCGCCGACGCTGAGCAGCGCGGCGGCATTAACCGTGGAGCCAGTGAAGCAATGGCGCACGAGCAGCATGAGGGCTTGACGATGGGCTCTGGGAGCTCGCAGACTGCAAGCACCTTCGGCAACGTCCCGCCTGCCGGCGTCCGACGGGTTGCTCGCTCAGGCGGCGGGGAACAACTTGAAGACAGTCGAGAAAGAGGATCCGACGGCGGCGGCGACCAGGCTTCAGTTTGTCTGCCGCGAGAGGTGCGGTTAGACCCTAGGGTCGAACGGGTTAGGTTCACATTGAACCTAATCATTTGCGGGCCGACCCTATACCCTAATGGTAGCAAAATACAGGTTCGGTTCAACGGGTCAGTGGGTCGGACCGGACGTAACACATCTATACCGTAGGTGGTCGAGGCTGCTACCATCGGTAGGCAGCGATACTACTGTAGGCGGTTTAGGGGGACTTCTTTTGGGCTTCTCGGACGGCTTCGAGGTCCGGGACAGCAAAAGCCCAAAAGAAGTCTCGGGCTGTTGCCAAGCTTATTCCCACCGTTAAGCCATCTCCCTGTACGTTTCGAGAAACTGGTCCGGGGTTGCTTCTGAGGGCTTCCCGCAAAACATCGAACCGTTATTTTGGCTTGCCCCTTCTCTTCGATCAATTTACAGGAGAATTGCCACCAAGCACGCAAATAACGTTTCAGGAAAAAGAAACGAACCCGACCCTGGTCTGTCTTTGCTCGATACCTTTCTCCTTTCCCTGACCTTTCTCGCGAGCGCCATGGGACTGAGATAGGGTTTCGCGGTCCGCCGCCACCACTGCCGGCGCCCACAGATCCCGCCCCCGCGCCCCGTCCGCAGCCTCATTCTCCAACCAAGAGCGTCTCCAGCCGCGGGCTCACTTCCCGCCCCCGGCCTCCTCTCCAACCATGGACGGAGACGAGGAGAGCTCTCCTCATCGGCGGCCTCCTCCCAACTGGAGAGCACCCGAACAGTCGTCGGTCTCCTGTACGTCCTCCTTGGTCGACGACGAGCCGGTCAACGCCGCCCTCCTCTCCACCCGCCTCCCAACGTCCAGGAGCTTTGCCGTCGGCCGAGAACTCGCCCAGGAGGTCGCCATCCCACTTGCTCGCTTCTGAAGGCGGGCTAGCTCCTGTCTAGGACCGTCTCCATATAGCAGCTTGGCTGCGTGCCATGCTGCTGTCGTGTTGATCCGCAGGGCCGTCCTCCATGTTGCTAGCTGCGTTAGCGCTAACCTTGGCCCTTCTGCTAGCTGATGCGAGCTGCTGCTGTTTTGCTATTGATCTGTTGTTGTTTTTATTCTGAAATTTAGGATACGCATAAAATGTAGTAGGAACCTTAAAGACATTTTCATAGCTCACACCAAATAAGCTAAAACATTAGAAACCCAAAAGAAGTCGGCCAATAGTTTCTAGGTGCTTCTACCCACCACTGTTTCTTCCCACCGAAAACCACAAGCTGGCTTATGCTCCCAAAAGAAGTCGGCCTTAAGATGGTACAATCGAATACTTTTGTTTTTATACAATTGTTTTTCGGTTTTGCTATAGTAGCATAAAAAGTTGTTAAAGTCAATTTTTTTACAATAGCACAATTGATTTTTGTTGCAATTATTTTTCGTTTTACTATAGTAGTACAAAATGTTTACCGGGAGTTCTTCGTCGAGGCCAGTTTTTTTTCTGTTATGCTTTGTGCACGAATTTTTTTTTCTACACTGCGACAGAAACGGGAATTTATGCACAAAAATGGGAGTTGTACAATAAAAACGGCTTTTGGAGCTTTTGCGGGATACGTGTCAGGCTGAGTCCAAAGAATTGGAAGCTGAAGAACCCCCGCACGCCTGATATCATCACAGGCAGAAACTCGCCATGTCCTCGAGCTCATGCACCAACGCCGCTCCGTCCATCAAGTCAACCAGCTCCACTTCCACGGCCTCGTCCAAGGCCCATCCGTCGTGCCCTCCCACGCCTCTACAGTAGGGCACGGGGGTCCTACTGCGCGCTGTCCGTTGATGCTGGGCAAGGGAGCTCTGCCATGCCCGCCGCCTGTTCGACAAAATTTCCGATCCACACAAGTTCGCGTACAACAGCCTTTCACTTGTCAGGGCGTACTCCAACAGAGGCTTCGCCTAGAAGGCGCTATGTCTGCACGGCGACGTGCACAGGGCGCGCTGCGTTACAGGGGAGTGCACTGGAGGCAGCCATGTTCTTCAGAACTATGGTATCTCATGCCTTCTCCCCTGATGAGATCACCTTTGTCGGTCTTCTTTCTACATGCAGCCATGGTGGTCTACTAGAATTTGGACAGTATTACTTCAAAGCCACGCGACATGTTTACGGTGTCGAGCCTGAAGTCGAGCACCATGCTTGTATTGTATTGGTTGATCTGCTTGGTTGGTGTGGCCATCTGCCTATGAAGCCTGACGTTGTGGTTTGGGGTGCATTACTGGGAGCCTGGAGAATCCATGTGAGCGCGGAGATCGGCAAGCTAATGATTAACTAGTTGAGCTGGAGGGAATAATAAGCGGAGGCTTGTTTAGTTGTTTGTACCAGTTTCTTACTTGCTTTATGAAACTCATCAGCTGGAAGACAGGAAAAGGCTAAGGAAGCTCATGAGAGAGCAGGGAACAAAAAAGGATATGGGCGGTAGTTCAATTGAAGTACACAGCGGCATACATGAATTTGGAGTTGAAGACATGAGAAATGAGAGCTGAAACGAGATATATGAGGCAGTTGATCAGTTGTGGTCTCATGTGCCTCTCTGTGCACTCTGGCTATGCAACCAGAAGTAGTTGCGATTTAGGAGTTCTCTGATGGTCAATCAGAACCTGATGCTATAGAGACAGACATACCGAGTGAGATCGACGCTGCACATGGGCCGCAAAGGCACATGAGGCCCCTCGCGTGGAAGGTAATAACATCCCTTTTTTTACTAACTGGTTAATTAATTAGCAATACTTTTTGACAATCAATTAACTAGCAATGCTAGTACAGTATGAATTTTGGCATGACCTACCATACTCTTTTGGACTTTTGGGTCACATTTATACTACTAGCAAATAATACTACTATACCTCAGTTTATATTTACATCAACTCCATCACAACCTTTTAATACACAAACGACACAAATTTCCAGCTCCTCGAAAATATTACAATTCAACGTAAAAAATATTATTTGAAACACTATAATTACTTTTGAAAATGAAGATACCGAACAGCAGGTGCACCCAGACGTAGATGGAGGTCCCTGCAGCCGCCGGCATGGAGGAAGAACCGCCGCTAGAGCACCAACCTAGCAGACGGGGGCGGAGCCACGCGATCCTGCCCCAGACCAAGCTTCCAGTCAGCAATTCCACATAAATATATTGTATAAAGGCCCTTGCTTTGACATTGTCGTGATACAACATGACACATAATTTCTACAGATGTTAAATGCCTCACTGCATCAGAATTAGACTGAGAACACAGTACAACAATAGACTGGAGGCGACGTACATATATTTTCATATCGTGAGTGATCTTCGCACCCTTTCAGGATTTCTGTCTACATGGAACTACCCATGCCACCGTGATTGCAATTGCAAACCCAACACCAAATCCTAGTCCCGCAAAGAGATATAGCATAACGTCTGCGGATTTCTTTTTCGAAGGATGTGGCACCAAATTGCGAGTTGTCTCATTGCTGCATTGTTTGGATAGTGGAGGCCCACATAATCCAGTATTTCCAATAAATGAGCTATTGGAGAATGCCTGGAAATGAGGTGATCCTGGTATTCTTCCCTCCAAATTGTTGTTGGACAAGTTCAGTGTCCCGAGGAAGTCCAAAGATGCTAGCCCTTCCGGAATCACTCCTGTTAGCTCATTTGAGGAGAGATCGAAAGACTCCAGTTGCTTCAGACGACCGACCCGGGATGGAATTGGTTGTGTGAAGAAGTTGTGTGACATGTTGAGATTATTGAGCAAAACAAGCTCCCCAATTTCTTCCGGGATGCTACCATGGAATGCATTGCTTGACACATCCATGAACACAAAGGTCCTTATGATCTTAGTAAAGGTGATGGAATTCCCTTTGTATGTGAGTGCAGTGGCCACTTCATATTCTTGTTGTACCCTTTGTAGGTCACTTTTATATTCCATCACTGATGCCCCATTAGTAATGCTAACCATCATGGATTTCAGTTTTATAAACAAGTCCCCTGACAATGCCCCTGAGAAATTGTTGGAGGCTAGATCAAGAATCCGCAGACTTTGAAATGGATAAGTGCCTTTATCTTTAGCAACAAATGGTGCCACTTGTCCGAAGAATTTGTTATGATTTAGGACTAGTACTTGAAGGCTAGGAAGTGCACCCATCCAATATGGAAAATTGTCACTGATCTTATTGTTTCCGATATCAAGGACCTCCAAGTTCTTGCAAGAAGCTAGACATCTAGGCAACTGTCCTTGGATCCGGTTGCCACTGAAGTCTATCACCTCAAGCATGCAATGTTTGTTGGTATCATGAGGAAGCCCGCCTTGAAGCTGGTTTCCTTTCAGATTTAGAACCTTCAGTGCATTTTTTTCCGCCACAAGGCACGAAGGGATTGGACCAGTAAGGGCATTTGAAGATAGATCGAGAAATTGAATCTTCGTACTACAAAAGTATGGTGATATATTTCCAGAGAGTTGGTTTCCTGATGCCTTGAAAATGACAGTTTCTTGAAGTTGAGTAGAAATATTTTGTGGAAGGAATGAGAAACGATTGCCCGAGTAATCTAGCACGCTGCCTGAGGATTTGGGTATGGGTATTGGCCCCTCAAACATGTTGAAACTGAGATCCAGCACGTCTACAAACTCCAAAGGAAGAAAGATGTTGTAACCAACACTAGTAAGTATATTGTGTGATAAGTTTAGGTAAAAAAGGTGTGACTGCCGCCATGTCTCCCATGCCCACTGGGGTACGGTCCCATGGATTTGGTTGTTTGAGAGGTCAAGCGAATAAATCGCGTTTAAACGCTTCAAAACATCAGGGAATTTACTTATGTTACAAGATGCTAGCTCTAAGATCATTATGTCTGGGAAAGATACCAATTGAGAATTATCTTGTCCGTCTATTACATTTAGTTTGTTGTTTGAGAGCTTCAAGTACGATAGGCTGGGTAGTTTCCATAGTGAGTTAAGCTCCATTGTGCCGCTAAAATCATTCGAGTGAAGTAATAGGGTGTCTAGTTGAGACAAGTTAAAAATACATGGTGGTATGTCCCCTTGAAAACTACACTGGCAAAGTGATAATATTTTCATTTTGGATAACTCACATATGGAAGATGGTATTGGTCCGTGCAAGCCACAACGGGAAAATTCGACGACTTCCAAGGAAGTTAAGTTTGTGATCCATGATGGCATCAGTCCTACTACCTCTAGCCCAGAGACCTGCAACGAACTCAAGGACTTAAGCTCGCCGATTGATGAGGGTAGGTCACCAACAAAGCCTTGAGCACCAAGGCCCAAGTTCTTCAAAGATTTGAGACTGCCGACGGAACTTGGGATTGCACCACAGAAATTAGTGTTGCCCATAAGCAAATTCTCCAGGTTACTATTCTCCAGGTTACTATCGTCTGGGAAAATCGGCAGAGTTCCAGATAGGCTAGGAATTTGCTGAAGGTCAATAGTCAGCAGTCTCCTGTGTTGAAAGATAGACGGAGGGACCCATCCATGGAGGTCATTATAGCTGAGTTGGAGCACGGTCAAGGCGGAGAAGTCGGCAAAGAACTCCGGAAATGGACCGGTCAAATTTTTGTGCTGCAGATCAATCACACGCAGTGACCGCAAACCGGCGACCGATGCACATATTGTGCTGCCAGAGAGCTCGCAGTACGGCATGCTAAGAACTTGGAGGTTTGGTGTGTACCTGGCCAGAGCAGTGCACCAGGCATCCCCTTGGTTGGAATTGGAGAGGTCGACGAAGCCAAGATGGAGCTCCCTCAAGCTGCCCATGTTTGCGAGCAGGGCTGTAAGGTTTGGTAGCGTGAGCTGCCCTCGGCGAGTTAAACCGGCGTGAAACTTGGAGTCGACGTGGAATGGCCCGAGCGATGGCTCGAAACGGAAGGATAAGTCGAGCGAGACCAGATTAGTGAGGCTGCCTATGGTGTGCGGAACCTCGCCGGAGAAGTTGGAGGTGGAGAGGTTGAGGTGGGCGAGCATGGTGAGCCGCTCGAGCCCCGTGGATGGCATCTCGGACATGCCGAAGTCGTTTCCGGCCAGGTTGAGGTGACTGAGGGAGGTCAGCTCGAAAACTGCAGGATCAAGCCGGCGGCTCTCCAAGCCACGGTCACCCAAGTCTAGGGACGTGACGCGGCCGGTGGTGCCATGGCAGCGGATACCTTCCCAGCGGCAGCAGTCCGTGCCGGACATCCATGACCGGAAGGCGATCGTGGAGTAGTTTGTGGTGGAGAAAGATTCTTTCAGCCGGAGCAGCGCCGTCGCCTGGTCCGGCAAGCACCGTGGCGGTGCCATGGTGTGATTGCTGAACGTACCCGCCGAAGGGATGGTTAGCGGGTTCACGGCCACGAGCTGGAGCACTTGTAGGAGCAGAACCAGCGATGGCAATGGCTTGCGACGGTTCATCGTGGAGGACAGATGTGGCCTATGTGTGATGGCGTGTGATGGCAGATTTTCCTGGTGACCAGTGAAGGTATCATCTGCCCAGTATATGGCAGTTTGTATGGATCTTGCACTGCGGCACCAATGACCCGTCCGCGCGAACATATTAGCCGCACACGCCGTGCTACGCAGCTGCACCAAATGCATCCTGTCACACCAGAAAAGGCTCACCACGTCCGGTCAATGGCCGGATATGTCACTGTATTTTCTCTCGGATATGGCCGTGTGCCACGGAGCGGGTTCTTGCGGTCAAAGCATCCACCATTCTCCCCGTCGTGATTTATGCACACTCACTACGGCTAGCCTCGAATATAAGGTAGTACTTCCGATAAGGTATTCCTCTCAAAATATTATTGATAAATGTTGAATAGAAAATTCAAAAAAGAAATGTTTAATGGTATTTTCATATTTTTTCAGAAATTCAAAAGTTCAGTCCTTTTAATAAAACATTTTTCTAATATTTTCATTGATATGTCATTGTTTCAAAAAAAAAGTTCAATATATGGTAATAAATAGCCACACAAAGCTATTGTAGGCATGTTTACCGAGAATTGTTGTACGTGTTTGCAATAAGAACTTGCACGTCAATCTTTTGTCCTACCATAGGCATGTTTCCCAAGAATTGTCGTACGTGCTTGCAATAAGAACCTGCACGACGTCTTTTGTCCTACCATCCCGTTGCTGCGAGGCTAAAAAGGAACTAATGGTAATTAAGTTACTTGTTCTACCAAGCACCGGAGCAAAGCATTAACATACGGTGGAAACATGTAATCCTCGAACTAGAATCCAT
Source organism: Alopecurus myosuroides (assembly GCA_028641055.1). Taxonomy (NCBI): domain Eukaryota; kingdom Viridiplantae; phylum Streptophyta; class Magnoliopsida; order Poales; family Poaceae; genus Alopecurus; species Alopecurus myosuroides. The sequence continues at coordinate 478,483,517 of CM054058.1, forward strand.
CCCCTCCGATATCCTAACGATGTCACCACGAGGTCTCGGATTCCGGACAATAATAAGTGTATACAACTAGTAGGTATGATCCAAAACATGAATTATACCCGTGAAAACATAACATGTTCAGATCTGAAATCATGACACTCGGGCCCTAACTGGCAAGCATTAAACACTCCAAGTTGCAACAACGACAATAGTGGATACGATGCATCAAGCCCTAACAATCTTATGATCTATTACATGATGAATCTCATTTAATCCCTACCATCCGCTCTGCCTATAATAGTGAATTACTCACACATCGTAGGGGGATCATGGAGGATGATGGAGAGGTGATGGCGGTGACGATGGCGACGACCTCCCTCCATTCCCCCTTTCCGGCAGGGTGCCAGATTAGGAACTTCTGTCTCCCGAACTAGGGTTTCAGCTGTCGGCGGAGCTGCGGATCATTTTCGGGAAAATTCTTCGGGTGTTCTGCATTTTGGGGGAGATGGAGTTTTTATGCCAAAGGGGAGCCCTGGGAGTGGTTCCAGTCCCTCCAAGGGCCCGCCAGGCGCCGCCAGAGGGGGGCCGCGACCACCACCCTCCTGGGGGCCCAGTGGCTCCCCTCCAGCTGTCCTTTGGGCTCGGAGAGTTTTCCGGGAAGAAATAATTCCTGTAATTTTCCGAGAAAGTTGAATTTCTGCACAAAACTAGACACCAAGGGTAATTCTGCTGAAAACAGTGATAGTCCTTGTTAGCTTGATCCAAATCATGCAAATATGAGGGGAAAAAGCAAAAAGAGTGGTTGGGAAAGTAGATACTTTTGCAACGTATCAACTCCCCTAAGCTAGCTTATTGCTTGTCCTCAAGAAATTCAGTTGACAAACTGGACGCGAAAAAAAAACTTTGACAAACACTTTTCAATTCATATGGTGTGCATAATACTTTTCTATGATCAGTATTTAACTACATGATAATTTCTATAATGATAATAAATCTTATGAACTCATTCTAGCTTATAAAAAAATGAACAAATAATCAGGAGTAAATAATACGAAATTACAACATCAACTAGGTTGCAATAATCATAATAAAGCATGGTAAGATGGTATCCCACTTGCCCTTAATTGTGTAGAAAAACATAAATGTCAGGACACCTTCATAGGTCAAGTGGTAGGTATAATAATTTTAGGAGAAACAATATTGTAAACATGCAATAGACAATAATATTTTCGGATAATGCACATTATACTCGGAATGAAAATCATGCTCTCCTAACTGGTGTATAAAATAAGAAGATGGAGACTTAGCATAAAAGTAAAAGAAAGACCCTTCGCAGAGGGAAGCAGAGATTAATCATGTATTAGAGTTTTTTATTTTATAAAACTGTGGTATTGAAAACAATTTTGAGAGAGGTGTATGTATAATTGAATGAATGGTAATAAAAAATTATCATATCCCATGTCAAGTAAAGTGTTTATACTTTTGAGACAGATTTCCATTAGCATTTTTCTTTAAGTTGGCAGTCCCCCCCCCCCCCCCCCACACACACACACTTTTTCTTTCACAAATCGGAGCTAGCCGTATCCACGGGTGAAAGTGCACGATGCCCCAATATGTAGTTTTGGTAATTAATGACAATCCTTATGGACTAATGTTTGCATTGAGTTATCCTTATGTCGTGTCCATAATAAAATATGGATCTCATGTGTTGAATTCTATTAGCTTTCATAATGGCCATTGTTATATTCAAGAATTTATATGAAGAATGGTCACGAATAGAATTGATCTTATTGCGAGCACTAGTAGAAAAAAGCTTATAGGGGCAAAGCTACTAGCAGCGAGCCATCTGGCTATACGCTTCTCGTAATTAGTAGCAGCGCGTGGCCGAAATTGTATGCTTCCATAAAAACTTATCGGAAGCGTACCTGAACGGGCGCGGTTCGCCAAGCCTTTAGGCGAGGCAATTGCTGTTAGAAGTGTGTGCCCTAGCCGACACGCTTCCGATAAGTTATCCTCTGGCAGCGTTTCCGCGCAGGTCGAACGCAACCACACTCCTTCGTAGACGTCAGGAGTCCATTGATGAAAAGGGGCTACAGTGATGGATATAAGCGCAACTGAAATTCCTGTGGAGTTATACATTTGTCGGCAGGGCCAAGGATATATATGCCCTTCTCTTCATTTCTTTCCTGAAATGCGTAAGTAATCACCTTCGAAATGGTACCAAAATGCCGGCTCAAATCGTCTATTACAGCCTGGTGGAACCTATTCTTCGACTACTTCTTCCTTCGACTAGCGTGCTTAGATAAAATACAACGGTACTCACACTGCTAGTATTGTGTGAGCTATCTATTTAGGGCACCCAGATCTTGATTCCTCATTTCCATCAGATCGAACACCCTCCTCTCTGGACAGAGCCCTGCCATCGCCCCGCCCCGAGCACCGCCCACTCCGTCACCCCGACGCGAGCGCAGCCCCGCTCTGCCACCCTCCCCGTGCCCTCCCCGCCGCACATCTCCCTCCGCTGCCTCGAGAAAGTACGCACACCTCTGGATCCCCTCCTCTGCCCTCTCCGATTTATCTTGTAATCCGATTTAGGTTATATGTCACATTTAGATTTAGATTGTATCTATGCCACATTTAGGTTTAGATCGTATCTATGCAAACACATTTAGATTCAGATTGTATCTTTGCCAGATTTAGGTTTAGATTGTAGATGTTAGTGTATTTAGATAATCTAGTTTTAGTGTTAGATTAATGATAGTTAGTGTTAGTGGATGTAGATGTTAGTGTTTCCTATATAGGATCAATATAATTAGTTATGTTTTAATTACAATTCATCAGTGAGTATAATGAGTATGTTGCATTGTCGGTCATAGAAGTTGTCCGGTGTGGAAATTTCAGATTAGAAAACTTCTATCACCGCCAATGTTGCATTTTCTTTCGTACCCCATTGATGAATTTTAATTAGGATATTTCATTAATTATTAATACGTTAATATCTCATCCCGTAGACTCAAAGCCGAGCAGGGATAGATGCGTACGTTCATGATTCATGTAGCACGGCTGGGTCTGGTCTTAGAGATAGATTACGAGATGAATCAGGGTTCGCAGACCCTGATTCGTTTCGTAGTCTTTCTCTAAGACCGACCCTAGCCATGCTATATGGATCGTGAAAGTAAGTGTTTCTCTCCTTTCGACTTTGGCGATACGAGAGAGATATTTAACACTACTAGGCGATTCACGATCTATTTACTGATATCCTAATTATCTTATCTCGCAGCCTCAAAGCCGAGAGGGGATATATACGTACGTTCATGATTCATATAGCAATGCTAGGGCTGGTCTTAGAGATAGACTATGGAATGAATCAGGGTTCATAGACCCTGATTAGTTCCGTAGTCTTCTCTAAGACCGGCCCTGGCCGTGCTATATGGATCGTGAAAGTAAGTGTTTCTCTCCTTTGGACTTTTGCGATACGAGAGATATTTAACACTACTAGGCAATTCATGATCTATTTACTGATATCCTAATTAGCTTATCTCGTAGCCTCAAAGCCGAGAGGGGATAGATACGCACGTTCACGATTCATATAGCATGGTTAGGGATGGTCTTACAGATAGACTACGAGATGAATCAGGGTTCACATACCCTGATTTGTTCTATATTCTTCTCTAAGACTGGCCCTTGCCATGCTATATGGATCGTAAAAGTATGTGTTTCTCTCCTTTCGACTTTGGTGATATGAGAGAGATATTTTTTTAACTAGAGTTCCTACTAACGCCTCTCGTTTACTTGATTTTATTGACGTGTTTAATGATCAATCTTTTATTATGTGTTGATTGTGGCTACCACAAGCTGTTTTGTTTGTAGATGGCTGCAAGGAGAGAGGTTACCAGGGTCGATGCAGAGTGTGGTCTTCCTACTAGCCCGTTGCACGTCGCAAGGGGCTACGACAACACTTGTGTGTCCAAACCTACATAGTCTCTACGACGTTGACCAGAGTGGTTTGCGCAACCTCCTCCTTCAAAGGCTTCACCAAAGGTATAAATTCCCGCAAATATACAACAAATATAACCAAAACGGTAATATTGTGAATAGGATCGCCCTCATCAAGTTCTCAAAAGTATTCTCTTCTTGGAACATGAGGTTGCGCATAAGCTTTCTGAACAGCGAATTCTCTGTGGTGCAAGAAAAGTTTCCTTCTATCATCGAGGAAGATTGGGAGGACTTCAAGAATAACAATGCTAACTAGTTTCTAGCTATCCTCCTAGCAATTAATGTAACATATGTACAACTGTTAGTCTGACATAGACTATGCAAGACTTGATTACTGATTAGAACTTATACGCAATCATGTTTCTGTTCGAATGCAGCAGTTATTTTTTTAATTCGCAAAAAGGTATTAGAAGCGTGTCGGCGCCAGAAAAAAGCCTATAGTATATGCTCTTACGCGTGTCTACCAAAGAACACGCTTCTAGTATATGCCGTTACTGGTATCGTGCCAAACTCTTACGCTTTCTATCCTGTTACCAGCAGCGCAATATCGGTAGTTCGTCCGGGCTCGCTTCTGATGACCCATATCCACACGCTGCAGATAAGCTTTTTCCTACTAGTGATGTGTATTGAAGTGGAAGCTCAAGTGAAGCATCTTGAATATATTCTATGCTTGATTCTTTCCACCCATTTGAAGATTGTGGCCTTTTTAAGATATTCCAAAAAGGATCTCTCCCATAATGGTGTATGGGGGATCAACTTGCAAGTCTTCATCAAGCGGAGCATGTGCTAGCAAGCACGGTCAATAAATAGGATCCAATTTAAGAGAATCATGATCGACATCATCTAGATCAAGTGAAATTCTCAAGGCAAAGGTATGAGCTTGATAGGTTTTCTATTTTACTGATCTCATGCTTTTGGCGAGACACGATTATAGGATCGATAGTCGTACTATCAAGAGGACTCTCAAGTGAGTAACTTGATCGCATCTTTGTGGAGAGCTCAAACCTTTGCATACTTGGCATATCATTTTTCTTAGTTCTTACTTGGCTATTCTCTTTGTGGGGTTTTGCTTCTTGTTGTGATATTCATGACAAGCCATGGTTTATCGAAAACGGTTTGGGTAAGAAAAACTTGTTGCGCTTTTTGTGATGAAAATATCTGGTTCAGCTTTGAGAATGTTTCTACACCTTCCATGTGTTGTAAATTCTCCATAATTTGTTTTTGGATAGTCCTTGTTGTTCTCTTTCCAATCCAATTGGATTCACCTCATTTAGAGTTCATTCACAAAAGTTATGTGTGTTTTCGGTGTTGGAGGTTTTACCGTTTGTTCCTCTTAGAGAGGTTACACCTTTACCCATTTGGTTTTTAGTTTCTTTTTTGGGAAATGATTTTTCTCTGCATGATCTTATAGATCTCTTCGTTGCAAATTCAACGAGCCAACGATTATCGAAAACAGAGTCCGTACGCAAAACTTTTTACCATTTTAGTATTGGTGCTCTGCCACTTCCGGTACTACGGGTGGAGGTCGGTAGTACTGCAAAAAACAGGAGCAAAAAGGGTCTTGGTCGCATTTTGTCTTATTACTACCAGGTGTCGTCCGCTACTACTGGGTGGGCACGGAAATGGCCCCAACGAGCAGATTTATGGGCACCTATTTAAGGGGCTTTGTTCCCCAAATGTGCCCCAACTTATTAAGCACGTCTTATTCTCTTTCTTTCACCATTGTTGACCTTGAAAAATCTTTTCCCCTCTCAATACCTCCCATTATTCTTGCACATCTTTGAGGAAGAAGTGAGAGGAGATCTAGATTTACATTTCCACCAATCCATCTCTCCTCTTTGTGAGGGGAACCTTGTGGATCTAGTTCTTGGAGTTCATGGTGTTTCTCCTCCTTTGTTCTTCCTCTCTTATTCCTCCATAAGCATTTGTTGCTTTGTTGGAATTTGAGAGTGAAGGATTTCATAACTTGTTCTATTCTCATTTGCATTGGTTACATTGGTTTTTTTATCTCCACGAGGATTCATGGAAGTTAAAGTTTGTGAGCCTGTTACTCTTGGATCTTGGACCCTAGACGAATTGTGGTGTTCTTGGGAGCCTCCAATTGAGTTGCGGATGCGTGCCCCAAGATTTTGTGACATCGGGAGCCTCCAATTAAGTTGTGGATGAGTGCTCAAGATTGAAGGTTGCCAATAGTGGAAGGTGAACTAGGCCTTTGTCGCGAGGTTCATCGGAGAATAGGGTGAGACATTTGTGGCATTGAGTAGGCCTCTTGTGGCGAGCTCACACCCCCCCAACAAGACGTACTCCCCTCAAAAGGAGGAACTCGGGAATACATCATCGCCTCCGTGTGCCTCGGTTATTTCTATACCCGAGCTATTTACTTATGCAATTTACATTGTGATAGCCTTCGTGCTTGAAGTCATTTATCTTGATATCATGTGTTACTTGTCTTGCTTAGCATAAGTTGTTGGTGCACATAGGTGAGCCTAAAATATTTAGTTTGTGTGCTTGTTAATTAAACACCTAATTTATTTCTGCATTTAACAAGACTTAGCCGGAAAAACTTTTAATCGCCTATTCACCCTCCCCCTTTCTAGGCGACATCATTGTCCTTTCAAAGGGTACCCACCAGCAATCATCAAACCATGGGGAAGTGCCTTTTTGTATTATTTGAGTTCCTATTATATGGCATTAGCTCTCGGCAAGTTTAGATGAGCACATATTCCATACTCATAGGGTGAAATAGGAGAAAAGAACCTTGCTTGACATAAACCATGATAAACTTTAAACTACTATCTCATGAGCTAAAACAGGAACACAAAACAGGTTAATAATTTGAAGGTTCAAAGGAAGCACATGTAGATAGGTATGGTGTACACATTGAAAAACTTTGGTTTTTGGGAGTTGAATGCATGAGTAGAGCTCATAATCAGTACATTATGAAGGCTAGCAATAGAAGCAGATTGACCAACTAGGAGAGCAAAACTATCATAATCATGCATTGCGACAAACTGACATTGAATAAAGTATGGATGTAATATTATATCCTTGAAAATAAAAGATCATCAAAAATTAATTGTCCTAATGGCTCTCCTCTCCCTCCTCTCCCCCACCCCTCCCACCCACCCACCACCACCCATGGCGTCGAGATCTGATCTGCATGGAGGCTCTACTCCACTGGGATTTCTCTCCCAGCCTTGCCGTGGAGAGACAGAATCAACTTGTTGTTCACAACTGGCTGCAGATGAATGCACAACAGAATCCTAATAATGCAGCTCCATCTGAAGAAATTGCTCATGCCTCAGATAACTGGGATGCACCTGCCCCTGCTCCTGATGTTATCCAAGCTAATGGATGGAGGGTATGGACACCTAGTCCCCCTCCTATTATCATTATTCAAGGTTTCTCTGGTATTAATCTCCGTAACCTTACTGGCTATGATGGACCATCAATGATGGACGGCATCCCCCCATCCGATTCTCTGATGGAAGATGGCATGGACCAGTGGAATGCACATGTTGCGGATTCGGAGATCTTAGCTGCACTTGCTAGTGCTAATCTGTTGGAATATCCTTCTATTGGGATATATATATATGCCTCCATGTCCTATTTTTCTGCACTTCCTGGGCTGGATACTCTGTCAGACATACACTCGCTCCATCTGTTCTAACAGTCAAGGTGCAGGTACTCTGGGTTCAGTTAATGATCTGCTTCTCCACCTTCCCTTTGCTGTGGACTGGGCTGTCATAGATAATCTTCTCCATTCACTGAATATCTTTGCTGACCCGTTGTGCAACCTGGAGTTTCTGCTGGCACCATTGGATTATGCAGTGCCCCCTTATGCTACTGATGATGATTGGGCTCCTCTCGCTAGTCGCACATCTGGGGTGAGTCTGTACCTCCCTCTGCTGAATGCTAGCTCCCTAGATCATGCCCTGATGCCCCCTCCACAAGCCCTAAGGCCACTCCCCCGGGGACGTGCTCGACTCCGCAAGACTGAACCCCCACTGCACGTCACTACTGAACGCCGCTCCACTCGCAGCAACAACAAGGATGTCTACAAGTTTGAAGCTTTGCCGATTGGACCGTGTCGCCGCAAGGGTATCCAGGTGCCCCGTGCTGCTCCTCCCCCAGTCACCCAGGTCGCTAAACTGCAGCGCATCGGCATTGAGTAGTGCAACATCGACCCCGCCGAGTTCACGGCTGATCTGCTGCACCAAGCCAAACTTGGTTGAAGTGACTGCTTTGCACTAAGAGCGCGATCTTGCACTAGTATCTTTGTTTTCCTTTTACCTCGTTAAAACTATGCCGCGTATCCCGATTAGAACTAAACTGGCGAGTCTTGCTTGGCACATCCTCTGTTGGAATGTCCGTGGTATCAATCGGTCTGAAAAATGGCCACTTATTCGTGATAAAGTGGTCGAAAGTGCAGCTTCCATTTTATGTTTTCAAGAAACTAAACGATCATACTTTGATCTTGCTTACATTAGGTCGTTTGCCCCAAAACGCTTTGATCGGTTTGCGTTCATTCCCTCTCATGGCACATCGGGTGGGCTCATTGTAATTTGTCCTAGCTCCAAATTCACGGGCTAGGTCCTTCTTGAGGAATCATTCGCTATCATAATTAATTTTACGTGAACAGCCCCGCTAGAATCGTTCATCCTTGTTAACGTTTACGGACCATGCGAAGGTATTGCACGCGAGAATTTCATCGCATGGCTATTTCATCTTGATATTGCACCTGAGGCTCTTTGGCTCATAGTCCGTGACTTTAATTTTTATCGTTTCTCCGACAACCGTAACCGCCCTGGTGCTAACATCGAAGATATGGCTACATTCAATGAGGTGATTGGTTATTTAGGCCTTATTGAACTCCCCATTAAAGATCGTTGTTTCACCTGGAGTAATATGCAAACTGAGCCACTCTTGGTACAATTGGACTGGTTTTTCACGTCGACTGCATGGACCCTCAAGTACCCTAAATCATCGGTTAAAACCCTTTCGCGCCCTACCTCTGATCACACGCCTTGTGTTATCTCGATTGGGACAGATATTCCGAAAGCAGTGGTATTCCGTTTTGAAAATCATTGGATTAAACTCCCTGGATTTATTGATGTTGTTTCTCGTATTTGGGATATACATTGTCCAGGGGATAGTGCTCGTTCTATCTCCGCCAAATTTAAACTTCTCCGCAAGGCTCTTTGCAACTGGTCCACTAGCATTTCGATGCTCTCTCTTTTTATCGATAATTGTAGTGCTTCTATTCTCCGCTTTGATGAGATTGAGGAACAACGTTCACTCTATATTACGGAGTGGAACTTTCGTAACATCCTGAAAAAGAAACTCCAATTCCTTCTCGATTGTCAACAGGAATATTGGAAAAAACTTTGCACCACGCGATGGGCCAAATTTGGAGGCGAGAATACTAAGTTTTTTTCACTCTATGGCTACTATTCATTTTCGGCGCAATTTTATCTCCTCTCTTGACCGCGAAGATGGGACTCTGGCTTCCGATCATCATGAAAAGGAGGGCATATTGTGGGCTTCATTCAAAAATCGTCTTGGGGTTTCATCCCCAATCGATACATCATTTGATTTCTCGAAATACATTTCTCGTAGGGAAGGACTGGAGTCTCTGTCCGTTCCTTTTTCACGAGAGGAGATTGATTCCATTGTGGCGGATCTTCCTATTGACAAGGCCTTTGGTCCATATGGTTTCTCTGGACTTTTTATCAAAACTTGCTGGCCTATTATTCGACATGATTTTTATAAGCTCTGTGAAGAATTTTGGTCCAATTCGGTCAACTTACAAAGTATTAATGATGCGTATATCACACTCGTCCCCAAGATCACTAAACCCACCTGTCCTAACGATTTTAGGCCTATCTCGTTGCTAAATTCTTCATTTAAGCTCCTCACCAAGCTCCTGGCCAACTGTTTGCAACAAACTATTCTATCCCTAGTGCACGCGAACCAATATGGATTCCTCAATTGTTGTTCGATACATGATTGCATTGGGTGGGCTTATGAATACATTCATCAATGCAAACAAGCCAATATTGAGTCTGTGATTCTGAAATTGTATTTTGCTAAAGCCTTCGACACTATTGAGCATGCTTCCATTCTTGCCATTCTCAAATGTTAGGGCTTTGATGAGAGATGGCTTTCTTGGATTAAGGCCATTTTCACTATTGCCTCCTCGTCAGTCCTTCTCAATGGAGTCCCTGGGAAGAAATTTCCTTGTCGACGTGGTGTTCGCCAAGGTGATCCATTCTCGCCAATCCTCTTTGTTGCAGGAGCGGATCTTCTACAATCTATGGTTAACTCCCTGGCGACTTAGGTGCTCTGGTTCCCCCTCTCCCCATTCCGGGTTTGGACTTCCTTATTGCTCAATATGCAGATGATATGTTAATTATTTTTCAAGCATGTCCTGATCAACTTCTTGCACTCAAAAACCTGTTGATGAACTTCTCGGCTGCCACTGGTCTACGTGTCAATTACTCCAAATTGTGTCTTATGCCTATTAATATCTCACCGGATCGTCTTAATACCCTAGCCTCCACTTTTGGTTGTGCAATGGGTTCCCTCCCTTTTACTTACTTGGGGCTACCACTGGGTGCCACCCGACCCACTGTACACGACTTCTCGCCGCTCGTGGATCAAGTTGAACGCCGACTTAATGCGAGTGTCCGTTTCCTCGACTATGGATGTAGACTCACTCTTGTCAACTCGGTCCTCTCATCCCTTCCTATACACTTTCTATGCTCTTTGCGGATCCCCAAAACCACAATTTCCTTATTTGATCGAGTTAGAAGACAATGCCTTTGGGGAAAAAAAGACGAATCTCAAGTGGTTAATTCCCTTGCTGCATGGCCACTTGTCTGTCGCCCTAAACTTCTAGGTGGCTTGGGCATCAAGAACCTAGAGATTCAGAACAAAGCCCTCCTCATGAAACAATTTCATAAATTCTATTGCAAGCATGATACTCCTTGGGTTCAACTCATTTGGTCTCTCTATGACCCTTCCACTCCCCCTCATGCTCGGTCTGCACGTGGATCTTTTTGGTGGCGTGACATATTTAAACTTATTGATATTTATAGAAGCATCACCACCTCTCTGGTTAATAATGGGGCCTCAACCATGTTCTGGAAGGATTTTTGGTTTGATAACACTCTGCTATGCGACAAGTTCCCCGGGCTCTCCTCATTTGCTATTGATGAAAACATCTCGGTTGCTTCAATGGGGCCTACGCTTGTTGCATCATCTGCATTTTCCCTGCCCCTCTCGGTCCAAGCATTCGAGGAATGCACATCGGCGCAAGAGATCCTTGCTAATCTCAACCTAGGTGGCGATGTTGCTGATATACGGAGATTTACATGGGGCTCCACCTCATACTCGGCATCCAAATTTCACTCATTTATCTTCTCGAGACTTCCTCGACAAGACTCCCTTAAGATGATTTGGAAATCTAAATTCCTTTCCAAATTACGTGTCTTCTTGTGGCTACTGCACATGGACCGACTCAATACCAAGGATCTGATGATTAGGAAACATTGGTCCTTTGAAGGAGGTCCATCTTGTGTCCTTTGCGATCAAGGTGTGCTGGAATCTAGGGATCACCTCTTCTTTCTCTGCCCATTTGCTATGAGATGTTGGGCCGATATCAAGATTGCTTGGGATTGTGCTCTCCCTTTTCCCCAGCGAATCCTCCACTCTAGGAAGGGTTTTTCAGGTCCCTGCTTTACAGAGATAGTTGCTTGTGTCTGCTGGAATATTTGGAGAATGCGTAATGACTTTATTTTCCAAGCCAAGGTCTCATCCCTCAACAGATGGCGATCTTCTTGTCGGAACGATGTTCTTCTGCACCAACACAGGATACCTCCCCTTTTAGTACATGACCTCCTTACTTGGATTTTGTCTTTTCTATCTCGATGTCTTATTATTCTTCATACCATTTCTCCCCCCCTAATTCCCTCCTAACCAGACATTGTATTCTTTAGAAAGCTCCTGGCTTTCAACCATCATTTACTATAAAATTTATACCGTAGGGTTTTTTCCCTATGGTAACATGTTCAAAAAAAAAAAAGATCATCGAGTTTTAAATTGATTTTCTTTATAGTCTGACATGTGTGAGCATGTGCCAGGTCGATCCGAATAAGTTCTTCAAAGGGGAATACCATCAAACAATACCATCTTATGAACAAAAAACACACGTGACATTATAATAACAAATTGAGCACTCCTGATCATTGGAGAATAGTCATAAAAACCATGAACTACTAAAGCAATATTATACATGCAGCTATCTATCATGACAAGCTAATATAGGATCATGCGAACAATCATGCGTGCAAAAATGAAGAGAAAAGAGTTATTATTTCTTTTCCACCCGTATAACCAGATGATAAAATAATAATAGAGCGCAAGCGCCACCGTTGACATAAGCTAAACTATGCAAACAACTATACAATAACAATAAGAAGAGAAAATATTTTTTTTTTTGTTTTCAGTGAAACAAAAGTTAAAAGAAGGACATGTTTTTGTTGTTTTTGAGTTTTAAAGAAAGAACAAATAGAGAAGAGATAAAACACAAACAAAGAGAAACAAAAGGAAAAGAACAGGGAAAAAAATTAAGAAACAAGAAAACAAGCAGAAAGAGAAAATGCGGAGAGAAGAAAACCAAAAGAAGAGAAAAAATAAATTGTGTTGGTGTTTTTTAAATAAGCGAAGAAGCAACCAAAACGAGGAAACAACAAGTTATAAATATTTTTGGATTTTTCAGTAAGAAACACAAGAACACAAAAGAGAGAGAAAACAAAGTAAAACCGAAAAGAACGAGAACATGAAGAAGGGAACAACTAAAAAGCCAAAAGAGAATAAGAAACAAATACTAGTAGGCCTAAAAGAATATACAAAGGATCAAGTAATACTCCAACATAAATAATGAATAGGAATCATAAAGGAAGTGTCAGCGTATACATACTCCCCCAAGCTTAGGATTTTGGCCTACTGGTAGTGCTGGTTCCAGGGGTTCCACCATGATGATTGTTGTTGCTGTTGCATGTACTCGTACTGCTGATATCGTGTGAGCTGCATATCCCATGTCGTCTGCTGCAGTGAGAGTCCGTCCATTGAAGGCGGCTGAGATGCAGATCATTTCCCGTGATAAAGCGAGGATGGGTCTTCCATGTACGTGAAGGAGTATGGCCTCGTGGGCTCCTCCTCTTGTGCCTCCTCCTGGGTGGCAGGATCAAAACGAACATCGTCGTGAGGTACTCGTTCAAAATATCCTCAGAAATGGACCATCCGTACGCGAGAACATCAAACAAAGACGACGCCAACAGACTAACATAGCGGGGTTTAATGTCACCGGCCTCAAATAATAGTTTATATTTAAAGTCACCGTAAGCACTCTTGGATTTGATAACAAAGCAGCAAAGTCTAACCTAGGAGAGGGGTAATAGTTCATCATCGGGATCTAGAGGCACATCAGTTTGAGCCAAGAAAATGCGTGAGGCAACAATGCCTCCAAAAGTGTGCCCCTTAGAAGAATTATTATCAAGACGCCTAGCAATTTGCCCACCAGTGCTAAAAAGAAGATTTCTTATCTATAGCAGTGAGCATGATGGCAAGATAATACTAGTGTTTTCTCTAGCAAGACACCTTTAGAGAGATAATACGCGAAATACCTGACCGTAGAGTGTTGAATATAGGATATCTTACTATATTATTTAGCCCTCTTACGTTGGCGATAGAGTCTCGAATATAAATCCTAAAGTTCAGAGAGGTCCATTATTCTTCTGAAGTGACCTTGATTTGTCACTCCAATGGTCCTGCAGAAGTCATCAAGAGACATACGTCTCTTCGTATGGTAATGAAAAAAATCCACAAAAGGGTCATCCATGTCATAAAACTTAAAAGTTTGCACGAATATATAAGTGAGCCTTCTATATTCGTCCACTTCTTTCGTTGTGAGGTCCAGCAAACCTGTATTAGAAACAATTTCATAGAACAACTCGTAAATGCCCAGAGCTGTTAGAAAATCATTGCAAGGATATGTGGATGCTTGAACATCTTTCATTCTATCAAAGTTCAGATAGCATAAATTTGCAATGTCTTCATGAAAGCATGGCACTTCATTTGATGTGCTCTTGAAGGATTTACTAAGTCAGCCACTTTCTCTCCTCATACTCATATTCTAAAATTTTAGTAAGCCCAATAAAAATAATTATGCGAATAATGAGGATGAATGTTGTATGGCAATATATCTCGGAATGGCTATGGAAATGCCATGGTAGGTAGGTATGGTGGCTGTTTTGAGTAAGATAATTTTTGGCTTATGTGTAGAAGAACAAAGTTCTCCCAGAGGGTTTGGATGCACTGACGAAGTTTGCACCAACTCTCAATGTGAGAATGAGCAATGCACAGTACCGAAGAGGCTAGCAAATATGGATGCACTAGTACAGAAACCCCTATCTGTGGCGCACCAAAAAAGCATTCTGTGGCGCACCCCCAAATTTGCTAGGTGCGCCACAGAGTTTACGCCACTAAAATATAATTCTGTGGCGCACCCACCAGCATGCGCCACAATATTTTTTTTTGAAATATTTCTATGGCGCACCAACCCACCATGCGCCATAGAATTGTTTTTTGAATTAAAAAAAAAGCGGATCTGGCTGCCGGAACTTCGCCGGATCTGGCCGCCGGAATTTTGCCGAAATTTTGAAATTTCGAAACTTGGTTGGTGGTGGGTGGAGGAGGAGGAGGAGGGTGTTGCCGGAGGTGGTGGTGGTGGAGGAGGAGGAGGATGTCGCCGGAGTTGGAGGAGGAGTAGGAGGTTGCCAGAGGTGGAGGAGGAGGAGAGGAGGAGGAGGGGGTCACCGGAGGTGGTGGTGGAGGAGGAGGTCGCCGGAGTTGGAGGAGGAGGAGGTCGCCGGAGTTGGAGGAGGAGTAGGAGGTCGCCGGAGGTGGTGGAGGAGGAGGAGGAGAGAAGGGGAGAGGAGAAGTGGAGAAAAAGGGAGAGGAGAAGTGGAGGTAGAGGAGAGAAGGGGAGAGGAGAAGTGGAGGAGAAGGGAGAAGATAAGGGAGAAGAGAAGGGGCGGGATTCAAATTTCGAATCCCGCCCAAAATTTCTGTGGCGCACCAAACCCCCGTGCGCCATAGAAATCCAACATTTCTATGGCGCACCAACCCCCCCCCCCCGTGCTCCACAGAAATCCAACATTTCTATGGCGCAACCACCCCCGTGCGCCATATAATTTATTTTTTTCCAATTTTTATTGATTTTGTAGGAAAAAACTTCTATCTCAAATAACTTTTGTTCTTTTGGAATTTGGAGAATCTAAAAAAACCTCACAGGCCGAAGGCAAGTGAGGTTGAGTTCCTTTTTTCTCTAGTTTTTTTTTTGATATCTTGATCATTTTTTTCCTACATCGTATGCAAAAGTTATGCCCAATTTACTTTTTTTTAAAGAACTTTTGCTCAGAAAGTCGAAATCCATTTTTCAAAATTTGGTAAAAAAAAGTAGACCTTAAACTCTCCGTGCATCTATAAGGATTTTTTTTTTGATGATTTTTAGACGTGGAACTCTCCCGCGGAAAACTAGAAAGGCGATCCTGGGGTTGGGGTGTGTGCAGAGAAAAAAAAAATCTGTGGTGCATGTGTGGTTGGTGCGCCACATAAATGTGGATTCTGTGGCGCACCAATGCACGTGCGCCACAAAATATGACATTTCTGTAGCGCACCAGATTACGTCCGCCACAGAAATTGGAGGTTGCAATGATTGGGGCGGGCCCCACCCAGTTTTTGTGACGCACCCTTCTCCTGTGCGCCACAGAATCTAACATTTATGTGGCGCATGTTTTGTCGTGCGCCAAAAAATTTAATTTCTATGGCGCACCATTCTCTGGTGGGCCACAGAAAGCCTTCCATAGAAAAGCACTTTCCTACTAGTGATGGTGAAAGTGCCAGAAAACCGCAACATAGAACTCACAAGTTAAAAGATTACAACTAAATTTATGATCTTACAAGGCATAATGATAAAATCACTCCAAGAGGGTCCATGGAATTGACGAGTCACAGTTAGCTACCCCGACCATAGCTCGTAACAAAAAGTCATTGCGATTGCTATCAGCAAAGGAAGTCATATACCATTATCCTATCAACTGGTTATTTGAGTGTGGCACGGTTTCAAGCTTTTAGACCAACCATTAACTGTTTTTACTCTACTAAACCAGCAAGTTTACCATTAAGCATATTAATATCTCAAAACAACAATAAATAATCAAGTGAAACAGTTTAGTGATCTACAAGAATGTGCAATTTTTTCCGTTATACCATCTACCACATGTAGAATTTTCTATTTCCATCAAGCACCATTTAATATATATTTTAACCCAAACTGTCCAAATGATATAGCAATGAAACAAGAGAGTACTAATACTACTCTACTAGAACTAACAACTCTGAATAAAAGATGCATAAAAAACAGGAGCAAAAAGGATTGCAACAGCTAGAAGAAAAACTAAGAATACGAGCATACCGAGTATTCATATAAAAAAGCAGAGCGTGTCTCTCTCTCACACAAGAATGCTGGGCCCCAACTATATTTATTGCAGTAAGGAAAAAAAGAAAACAAAATAAAAATAAACAGACGCTCCAAGTAAAATGCATATGATGTGACCGAATAAAAATATAGTTACACTAGAGGTGACCTGATTAATTGTTGATGAAGAAGAGGATGCCTTGGGCATCACTAAGCTTTGGCTTTACACTCTTCTTGATCACATTATATCACCCTCTTCTCTTGACCCTTGAAAACTTTCTTCACACCACACTCAAAGTAATTCGCATTAGAGGGTTAGTGCACAATCAGAAATTCACATGTTATGCATGGACACAAGCGTTATCAATACTTTTAAACATTAGCTACAGCCATTGATGTTTCGTGAAGTAAATAAATCCACTCGACATGGTAAAAGAGAGAATGCAAGTAAAAAGACAGAATCTGTCAAAACTAGAACAGTCTGTAACGAAGACTTTTTTTCGAGGCACTTACGTTGATCAAATCGAAAAACGTAAAGCTAGAAAAAGTTTCGGAATGAGCCGGGGAATAAGCACAAAAATTGGCAAGTCATTTTGATCTTTCTGTGATTTTACACGAAATTTACGGTGGACAGCAGAAATCTGTTTCCTGCACAGAAATCCAAATCTAACATCAACTTTCACTAGAGGCTTTTCTTGCCACAACTAATACATGAAAATAAAGTTACAAAGAAGTTGCTAGAGAAGTAAAAAACACCTTGACTCAAAGAAAACAGAGAAAAAAATGCAAAAACAAAAACATGGGTTATCTCTCAAGAAGTGCTTTTCTTTAACGCCTTTCGGCTAGGCATAGAAAGAAAGATGTCGAGACTTCATAGTAAGGATCATGGACGGGGGTTCCATAAGCCTACTGGTAGAACCGCGAGGGGGACTGGAAGAACTGTAAACGAGAACACGGGTTTTACCCAGGTTCGGTACGTTGCAACTAGGCGGCGTTCCTACTCCTGCAATCTCACTAAAATCAGGGCTGGAGCCTGAAATATACGAGTACAATTGTGAGTATAGTTTCGCTAACTCGGTGAGGATGAACTTCTCGGAGAGTTGGCTTGTAGCTAACTTGTGAACATGTGTTGTCTTTCGCTCCTATCCGGCTTTATATAGATAGCCGGACTAGGGCTTATAGGGAGAAAACCTAGAAGACTACGGAAAGTATCTGACTTGGAAAGTAAGGAATCCGGATTCTCCTCCAAGTCGTACCACATTGGCCCGTGGTCCGGGTTCTTCTAGAATCCGGCTTCCTGCACGTCAGTTTACTGGGCCGCCCAATGGAATCCGTTCCGTTGCCTATGGGCCACCCTGATAATCCGGCCTTCGGCCAACGTTGGATATACCCCTATTTGGCATATATCTGACATTATCCCCCAAGAAGGATTAAGACTTCATTTTGTCGTTCCTTGTGGATTTGTGATTTCTTCACAAATGTCGGTATTTTGTCTTGATTCTTCTTTCAAAAAAATCTTTATTTCCAAACTCAGATTTACCGAAATCCGACATTTCTTCCACGAATCTTCGTGGAGAAGAAAACTGTGATGCAAGAGGTGAAATATTGCTTACGTCAAGAATGTTTGGGTTCACTCAAAAGTCTGAAACCATATCTCTGACAGATTCTATGCGAGAAACAAGGAGATAGCAATTATCACCCTGTCCCCTCGTTTCTCGGGTTTCTCGGCGAAACACGCGTCAATCATCTAACGGCTAAAAGAGCCGTTGGGATGAATATTGACGCAAAAATGGCTATAAATAGCCGTCTCGGGGCCTCCGGTTCTTCTTCCGCACCATCTTCCACCTCGAGCCCCAAAAGCGCATAACCACTCCCCAGCTTCGAGTGAAAGGAAAACAGAGAACACATCGAGCGCAAGCCCTCACCGGAAAAGGGAAACATCGGTGGACGGTGCTCTATCTCATGGTCGCGCCGCCAGATCATGGCCACCGGAAGCCCCGCGCGCTCATCTAAGACCGCCGTCGACCACGACTCCGTCATGGACGCCACCAACCTCTCTGCTACCATAGCACCTCCGAGCTGTTCTACAGCTGCGCCGGAGGCTCCCGATAGCGCATCAGCGGGGACGAATCTCAGCCCTGCCGCCGGAACCATGCCTCCGCCGTCCTCTACTCTTCCTCCTCCTTTCCTGTCCTGGAAACTGAGGAGGGAGAATCTTCTGCCCGTGGTGACGAAACCGCGGCGGTCGTCACCGCTACTGGCAGCGAAGACGGACAAAGTGACTCGGGGAATTGAAGCCAGTGCAATGTGTCTCCAGCTTTACTCGGCTCCCTAGAGAAAGACGGCATAATCGCCAAGGGAAAATGGCGAATTGATGACGAAGAGTCGAAACTGTCTCCAAAAGACGGGGAAAGGGTCATTTTTGCCTCGCATCTCATTCGATCTATGGGATTTCCGCCTTCTGCCTTCTTTCTCCAAATTCTCGACCATTACGGGGTTCAACCCCACAACTTGCCACCCAATTCCATTTTGTTTATAGCCGGATTCCAAGCCCTCTTTGAGGGGTATCTAGGGATAGAACCCCGCTAAGATTTTTTCCAGTATTGCTTTAACGTTAAACGCAATACTTCTGACGGTATGCTTCCAACTTGTGGGACCATCTCCTTCAATCTCCGTAGGTTTAGGGAGGAATGTTTCCCGAAGATAAAAACAGCCGAGTCCTTCAAATTCTGGGCGGGCTCGTTTTTCTACCACTCGGACGTTCCCTATCCTGGAAAGGAGACGAGAATTCCGCCTTTTCTCAATTCTGCTGCCACGCCCAAAGACAACTAGGTGTTAGACGCGCTCCAGGTTCTGCCTACAAACCTGATGATAATTAAAAGGCGAATCGCAAAGCTCGTCTCTTCTTCTCCTCCTCTGATCGGTATGTGCATAGTCCTTTGCTGGCTCGGAAGGAGGATCCATCCCCTTGCCCACCACGACGGCCGGCTCCTCTGCAAGTACTCGGGCCCTGATGACACAATGAGGGTGACAAAGACAACTTTGTCGAATAAGGAGTTTAAAACACGCTTCAACCATTTGGTGGAAACTCGTGACCAGTACGAGGAAAGTCTCCAAATGTACAACGGGCAAAATCCCGCTCCCAAGGTATGCTTTCAATTTTTGCCTTTTGGGAAGTTTTTTGAACTTTGTATTTCTCGGATGATTTGATACTAATCCCGGTTTATTTCTGTACAACTTCTTCATCTCCCAGAAGATCAGCTTGCCTCCGATGCTGAGCTAGCGGAGCTCAAAGCCCACTTCCAATTAACCGGAGGGCGAAAACGCAAGAAGATCTCTTCGAGCCATGAAGTGATCGATCTCGGCGGAGTTGCCATCACCACCTTTAGGTAAGACTCGAATTTTACTTCCGTATTCTTTTCCTTTTTAGCATACTTTTCTTTCTTAGATTTTTTATCTCGGTTTCTCCTTCCTTTCTCTTTTTAGGCCTTTCTCCTGTCCCTTTGAAGGGAAAAGGCAGGAAGAAGCTTAAGGTTGTTGCACTTAGGGGACCTAATCCTTCCCCTACTACTGCCCCGGATACTCCGGTGGCAGGAAACGAAGAGAACTTGGCTGCTCGAGAAGAACTCATCTATCCCCTTCAATCCAGCCAGCCTGATGCACCTAAGGCGGATGCGCGGGAAAGGGCGGAACATGAAGAAGGCGGACCTTCGTTCACTCAGCAACCAGAGGCAATTCCTAGCTTTGACACCAAGTTCAAGGTAAAGCAGGAAACTTGCTTCAATGAACACGGGTACATACATGCATGGGCAAAGAAGCAGTTCGCCTGAGCCCCCTTGATTTGTCCTTAGCCAAAAGGCGGACTAATTTTTTGGAATAAGTACGTGTTCTCGCCTCAGCAGGTTATCCAAGACAGAATCCACCACATGGGGATTACCTTCTCGGAATGCGCCAAGGAATTCACAGAGACGCTAGTCGGTTTGCAAAAGATGAGCCAGATATTATCTCTAGCCCTCAAGTATTAAGACATAAGCATACTTTTGTGTTAATACTTTTCTTTTTTGCCTAGTTGTTTTTGTTTTAACAAATCTTTTCCTTTGTATGTTTTTCAGCAAACTGTCGAAACCATCAATGTGGAAGTTTTTGAGAAGCTGACCATCAAGAACCAAGAGGTGAAATCCCTTCTTTGTATTCTGAATGAGAAGGACTCAGAAATGTCCTAGATGTAGAATCAACTGAAGGAGACTGCTGGTAAGCACAATTTTTTTCTTTCCTTGGGTTTGATTCTGATCTTTAATATTTTTTCCTAAGTACTTTTCTGAGTTTTAATCCTTCGTCGCTTTGTCTTCATAGCCTCTTTGGCCAAAGCCAAGAAAATTGGTGAGGATGCCGGCAATGCTGAGACTCTCCGCAAAGAGAAATCAGAACTTTACAAAATGAGTGTAAAGCTTGGGAAGGACCTGGAGGAGAGCCAGCTGGCTTTGGGTTTGTCCCAGTCTCGGGCTTCCTCGCAAGCCGAGAAAGACCGGAGGACCATCCAAGACCTCGAGACTGCCCTTAATCAACGCCTTGAGGAAGGCATTGAGATGGACAGGATCCTTGGTAAGATTCAGAACTTTTACCAAGTTTTTCCTTTCACTTTGCATAATGCATTCTTTTTCTCCTCTGTGTTTGACTAATCTCTTCTGATTTTCACTAACAGAGGGGGATCCTCTCCTGACTCGGATTGACTGCATCCGGGCTTTTAGGACGTTCGTCAACAAGCTGAAGAATGTCGGAATGTTACTTATTAATAAGTGCATTCCAGACAAAGCTGGCGAATACTCGGAAGCCAGCATGCTCCCATAAGTTTTTGTGGAGGTGGTAGACTAACGCGAACCTGGCTCCAGTCCACCGCCCGCGGTGGTGTAGGCTTACACCACCGCCAAGTCTTGGCGCATCGCCACCGGTGTTCCGCAAGGATACACCGAGACACAAAGGGCGGAAATATTCGATTCTATCAAGGGACATGCCTCCAAGATAGCTCGGATGGTCTCTACCGCGACGTTCTATCCGGAAGAAAGAAATTCCAGCAACTCCGGAGAATCCGAGTGATAGCAACGAGGACTATGACTAGGACTTCGTGGATGCCGACTGATCCTGCGAATCGATTAGCCAAATAGGGTGCATTACTATTCTTACAATGTAAAAATCATTTGTAATGCATTCTATCTTATGTATGAACAAGTTTCTTATCCTTTGCAGTAAAATTAAGCTTTGCAAGTTTTTCAGAGTTTTAATTCCCTTTCCTCTAAGTTCTCTGGTTTACATGTTTTAACTTTCCTTAGTGCTAAAGTGGTTCCAAAACTACGCAATCTTCACGCCAAGTGACCAGGTTAAGAAACCAATGAGTCAAAACTCAGAATCATAGATTATACTTGGCACTTTACTTACTAAATCAAGTGACCCAACACAACAAACAATCAGATAATACTTAGGAATGGAAAAGTATGAAATCCATGCACACAGGCACAATCTGGGGTTCTGTAGCCTCCTTAGGCTAAAAACATTCAGTTTTATAACTCCGAGCGTGCATGCAAAATTCGGGTTAACATTGAAGAAAATTGAAAGATCATTGGGAAATAGAAAAGACGGAACATGCTTTGAATAGTAAAGACAAAACAAAACAAAGTGCATGAATTTCCGACAACTTTATTTCATGATCTCAATGATGTTTACATAGAATTGAACTAAGTGTAGAAGGGACGTAGCTGCTGGATGCTCTAGGGCCTATTTATCTCTCCTAGTTCTATTTATATGCTTCTTTTCCTCTTGCGATTCGGATTTTTCGGGTCATCTTCCGTGTCTCGAATATCTACAAGGTAATATGATCCATTTTTCATAGCCTTGGTAATGAAAAAAGGTCCCTCCCAGATTGGGGCTAGCTTATGTTTTCTGTCATGTACCAATCTTAGCACCAAATCACCTTCTTTAAAAGATCGGTGTTTGATTTTTCAACTATGATATCGCCGTAGTCCTTCCTGATAAATGGTGGATCTTTGCAACACAAGTTCTCGTTCTTCTTCTAAGAGATCGACGACATCCTGACGCGCACTTTCAGCATCCGAGTCATCGTATGCCTGCACTCTTGGGCTATTGGACCATGTCGGTAGGAAGCACTTCTTCTGCACCATAGACTAAGAAAAAAGGTGTTTGCCCTGTTGGTCTATTTGGCGGCGTCCGAATACTCCAAAGCACGGAAGGCAATTCTTCTACCCATGCTCTAGCTGCTTTGTGAAGAGGAGTTTCGAGTCTTGGGCGTATTCCTTCCAGGATTGAACTATTGATACGTTCAACCTGGCCATTGTATTGTGGGTGAGCCACAGATGCAAGATCTAGGCAAATTCCCGTTTGTCGGCAATATTTTGCCAACTCTCCAATTGAGAAATTTGTCCCGTTATCCGTGATTATACTATGTGGAAAGTCATATCGCATGACTACGTCAATGATGAAATTTCTGGCGGTCACACCGTCAAGTTTTTTGATGGGTTTTGCCTCCACCCACTTGGTATACTTATCCACTACAACGAGTAGATGCGTAAGTCCATCTCTTGCAGTTTTCAATGGCCCAATCATATCTAGCCCCCAGACCGCAAATGGCCATGTTATGAGGATAGTCTTGAGTGCTTGAGCCGGCATATTTGTCTGCTTGGCGTAGTATTGGCATTCGGCACATGTATTCACTATGTGCTCTACATCTGTCTTGGCTGTGAGCCAGAAAAACCGTGCACGGAATGCTTTTTTGACTATGCTTTTTGATTGAGCATGATGTCCGCAATCTCCGGCATGAATTTCTTTCAGAATTCCTCGTCCTTCTTCCGACGAAATACATCGCTGAAAAATTCTGATAGTACTGCGTTTATACATGCAACCATTGATTACCGTGTATCCTTTTCATCGGCGTTTTATTTTCCTTTGCAAGACTTCATCTGGTCCATCCGGGAACTGCTGATAACCTAAGAAGTTTAAGTATGGAATTGTCCGGTCTGGGTTAACGAGCAAAACTTCTATTGAGTCGGAAACTAGGGGGTAGTCAACATCCCCGCCCTTTATTGATGGTTTGTGCAAATGCTAGACGAATACACCATGTGGCAAAGTTTTCACCCTTTCCGAGCCCATGCGGGCTAAAGCGTCCGTGTTCTAGTTTTTTTCCCTTTTGATGTGATGTACTTCAAATCTTAGCGAACAAATGGAAACTCGTCGACTGTTCTCCGATATTCGGCCATTATGGGGCTTTTTGCATCCCATGTATGGTTCAGCTGATGCTGCACTAAGTCGGAGTCACCATAGCAAAGTATGCGTTTGACACCTATTTATTTTGCAATATGCAAGCCATGAAGCAATGCTTCGTATTCTCCCACATTGTTGCTGGCGTTGAAGTGTATCTGTAATACCTACTCCATTGCGTCGCCTTTTGGAGATTGTGCACCACACCAGCGCCAGCGCCTTCTTTCATTTTGGATCCGTCAAAATGTATGATCCAATATTCTGACTCCGGCATTGGTGTGTTTTCCATTGCTTCTGTCCAATCAGCTACGAAATCTGCCAACACCTGGGATTTGATTGACGTCCGCGGTTGGTACTTAATGTCGAATGCAGCAAGTTCAATGCCCCATTTGGCTACTCTGCCTGTTGCGTCCACATTGTTTATAATATCCCCTAGTGGTGCTTCGCTTACCACTGTTATGGAATGTCCTTCGAAATAGTGACGAAGTTTTCGAGATGCAAAAATACGCCATATGCCAGTTTTTTATAATGTGGATACCTTTGTTTTGACTCGGAGAATACCTCGCTGACGTAATACACCGGATGCTGATCTGGAATATTTTTCGCGTCTTTCTGTCTTTCCACAATTATCACTGCACTAATAACCCTGTTAGTTGCTGTAAGATACAGTAACATGGGTTGTTCGTCTTTTGGGGATGCCAAAATCGGAGCTTTCATCAAAGTTTCTTTCAACTGGGTTAATGCTTTTACCGCCTCTTCTGTCCATTCAAATTTGTCGGATTTCTTCAACAATTTGTATAATGGCAGAGCTTTTGTCACCAAGCCAGCTTATGAACCTTCTTACAGCGGCTGCAGAACCCGTCAGTCTTTGGACATCTTTTAGATACGTAGGTCTTTTGATGTTTGAGATTACTTTGATCTTTTCTCTATTCCTTTGTGAGAAACGATAAAATCAAAAGCTTTTTTGAGGGAAGCCCGAATACGCACTTTAATGGATTGAACTTCATTTTGTAAGTGCGGAGATTGTCGAAGTTTTCTTGTAGATCTTCAAGAAGTGTATACTTTTCCTTGGAAACGACGGCAATATCATCCACGTAAACATGGATGTTTTTGCCAATTTGACTATGCAAACATCTTTGCATGTAACACTGGTATGTTGCACCGGCGTTTTTCAGGCCAAAAGGCATGGTTATGTAATAGTATGTTTCATAGGGTGTTAAGAAAGATATTTTTATTTGGTCTTCTTCTTTCATGCGTATTTTATGGTACCCGGAATAAGCGTCCAAAAAGCATAAAAGCTAAGAGCCAGCAGTGGCATCTATTATTTGATCGATTCACGGTAACGCGAGCCTATCTTTTGGGCACAATTTGTTCAAATCGGTGTAACCTATACACATCCTAAGAATAATACTATCCTTCTTCAGGACTAACACTGGGTTTGTAGACCAATCAGTGTGTATAACTTCCCGTATAAAGTCGGCTGCTAAAAGCCGGATGATTTCCTTGCCTATAGTCTTCCGCCTTCTTCCATCAAAACGACGGAGACCTTGTTTGATGGGTTTTGATCCTAGAACAACCTTCAATTAGTGCTCAGCAAGTTCCCTGGGAACAGCTGGCATATCGGCAGGACACGAGTCGAAAATATCCCAGTTCTCACGTAGGAACTTGATGAGCGTGTTTCCTATTTATCAGTCATTCTTGTTCCCACTACGACAAACTTTGTTGGATCTTTAGGGTCTAGGACGATCTGCTTTATATTCTCTGAAGCTTTGAAACTATCTGCTGGCTTCCGGCTTTCATTTCCTGTCAGCATTTCTGTCGGCGATACCTCCTTTGCCAGCTCCTTCAATTCTTCCTTCCTTATTACCTGCTCAGCGCAAAGGGCGTTTCCTCGCTCCAGCTCGTGTGCCAGCTTGAAATCTCCTTCGATGGTGATTACTCCGCCTTTAGGCCCTGGCATCTTTAGCTTGTTGTAGATGTAGCACGACCTTTCTATGAATTTGGCAAAAGCCGAACGTCCGAGTATTGCATGATATACACTTTCAAACGGTACTACCTCAAATGAGATCATGTCCTGGCGGAAGTGTGCCACCTTTCCGAAGGTTACTTATAGGGAAATTTCTCCTAGAGACTGTGCTTGCCTGCCAGGAACAATGTTGTGAAAGCGCACATTGCTATGGCTGAGCTGGGTCTGCGAGAGATGCAATTTTTCCAGAGTACTTAGATACATTATGTTGATGCTTGACCCTCCGTCCATCATCACTCTTCTGAGCCTTGTGTTTTGAACAATAGGACTTATTACCAGAGCATGTGTGTCGGGTTCCGGGATATTACCGGGATGGTCAGACTGATCCCAAGTAATTGGCGTCTTTGAATACTTTAAATACTTTGGAGTTGGAGGCATGACCGCGTTGATTTCTCGCAGCGTTCGTTTTTCCTGTTTTGCAGAAAGGGTCGCAAGGAAAGTTAGATTACATTCTCCTTCGACTCTCGGGAACTTGAGTTCGCCTTTTCGTTGCTGCTCCTGGATCTTGTTGTCTGTATCAGACTCGAATTCCTCTTGGAATTCTTTCCTTTATTCCCGGATTCTGGATTGCCTTTCATGTGCTTATTAAGCCGACACTCGCATTTGTATAGGTAGGCTTCCCAAATTGCGAATGGTGGACACAGTTTTCCAACTTAATCTTATCCCACTCTTCTTTAGAGTAGGAGATAGGTTCCCGGTTTCTGTGTTTTTTCCCTTCCATCTGATGCCATTATCCCTTCCAAAGGCTATGTTTACTTCTTTGGTTTTTTAGTATGCTTCTGCAGTGGACTTCTTTTCAGAACGAGACGCCTTTTTGGCCTGAACCAAAGCATCGATATTTCGCCTCTCGCCCTGATGTCATCCTCTGCCGCTGCATGTTCACTGGCGGTGGTCAGCATAGATCCGAGATCTTTGTGCTCTTTCGAACCAACCATGAACGGTACAAGGTCGGGTTTCAGGCCATTGATGAAAGCATGCATTGCTTGTACATCACTTATCCAGAGAAATGGTTCTTCATTACAGTCCATCTGGAGATAAAGTCTGCGTATGCCTCATCTTCATATTGTGCGCAGCGGTTCAGCCAGTTAATGCTCTTAGGGCGTTTGTACGTGCCCCGGAAGTTGTCGTGGGATTATCACGCAGACGTTACCGGGGGTAACTGATCTTGGGGCAAGACGACACAGGTGTTTGGGAGAGGGTTTAGCTCAGAGGAAAACATGACAGAACTCGATCTAGTAGCCGGCAATCAAGTCGCCGAGTCTCCGATCTCAATATATTAACTCGATATCTCGTATACACTGGATGCTTGATATCAAACGGTACTACTAGGGTTCTTCGATCTCTCTCAACTAGACCTGGGGGTCGGTTTATAAAGCACCCGTACCCCCTGGCTTATTCTCCAAGGTGCACCCTGAATCCTACCCGGACACCGCATACAAACTCTAACTTTCCTTTACCGTAATCCACAATCCGGGTTACGAGGCCTACAAACTTGGGCCTTCCAGAAGTTTCTTTATCCTTAGCCGGATCTTGCGCAGCGTCCTTTGGGCCGGGTTATACCTTGGAGTTGGCCTACCGGGTTATTATCCCTCCATCAGTAGTCCCCAGAATAGCTTGGGCTTCACGGATCCTTCCTTGAAGCGCTTGCTATTCCCTGCAAAGACATAAAATGCCCAAATGTATGAAGGCCGGGTTAAAACGCTCCAATAAACAGCTAGGCCCAACTATACGGTGGCCATATAGTAACCCGGCTCCTCTCCAAATACCTGGCTTAGCTTTCCGAGTCTAAGCCCTGATAAAAGTGTCAAGATCCTGCACTTTACTCGATAATTGATCTTGATATTATGAAGAATATCTCCTTCTTATTTCTACCTAGATATCACATTCAACACTTAAAGCGTATTTCGCAAGATTCAAACAGATAGCCGTTACTCCGTAATCCCCGGCTCCCGCTCGTGGAACCAAGCTTATCCACATGAACCATTATAAATATGGTCGCAGGGGTAACCCTAACCCCAACGGCTCATTTCCCCCATTCCTCTTCCTTTCTTCCCCCGCGCTCAAATTCACAGAGCGCCACCACGGAAATCCCGCGCGCATCACCGGAACCTATTGGCCGCCGGCTACGTTCCGCCACCGCGCACTCTGCACCGCCGCCAAGATCCGCCGCCGAACCCTCAACCGGCCCGTCGGGAATCGCAAAGGGGCACCAAACTTGCGCGATTTGCCTCCGTCGAGCTTCACTTCGATCTCCTCCAGTAAGCTTCCCATACCCGTTAATTAGCCTCCATAATTTCTTGATTTTCTTCAGATTAGATCTAGGTCAATCCGCCGGTCATTTTCCCGGTCATGCCGAATCGAGTCACTTGTATTCACTCTAACTCATCCAATGGATTGAATGCTGGCTTTATTTCACTTCCCTACCGCCCACAACTGCTAATTTTGCCACGAATCTAGAAATAGAATATTTATCCTGGGCTCAGGCCGCCCAATTTTTCCGCCCTTGACTCTATCATCCGGAAAATCTTCCCTTTTCCGATTCCCTTTACTCATAATAGGTACCTGTATAACCATCCATTACCCTCAAACATTCTTTCAACGCATAAGCCTTCATGATTTTTATAATGATGCTTGATACCCGGGTGGCTTGAACCTTGCTTCACAAAATAACACCCGGATATTATGTAACCTTCATACTGTCTCGACACCGCTCACTGATACTCGACCAGCTTATGATTTCCGAGCCTTATTCCTCACACTCCTATACCTCGTGTTTTGCAGGTCACACCCATGGCTCCCAAGAAACATGGAAAGCAGCAGGCAAAGGCCAAGACCACCAACTCCATATCCGCCAACTGGGCGCGATCTACGGTCACCAAAACCAAGTTAGAAGAACTGGTCGAGCTGGGAGTTCTCCCTCCTCAAGAGGATATCCAGTGGAGAGTGCCGGGTAAGGAGACCCGGCCTACGCCGGCAATGGACGAGGTAATATGCTTTGTAGAGCACGTGACCCGGGGTTTTCGTCCTCCAGGTCACCCCTTCTTTCGCGACATTCTGAGCCATTATGGCCTTCGTGTATTTGACATAGGTCCTAATTCTGTGTTAAATATCTCCCACTTTATCGTCCTTTCCGAGTCATACTTGTGCACTCCGCCAAGTTTGGCTCTTTTCGCCGAGCTTTTCCAGTGCAAACCGTGCCGCGAAAGCGGTGACGGGGCACTTCTCGCTTGCGATGGGGTCTCTATCCAGCGCCGCAAGAATTCTCTGATGCCACCTCTTACCCTTAACTCCCACGTCAAACATTGGCAGCTTTCATATTTTTACTGCCGAGACACTTCCCCACCCGGCCAAAAGAAACTGCCGGGTTACTCAGAGGGTCTTCTTGACATCTCCGAGAATTTTAATGCCTTTGCCCCTGACCCGGACAGGGAGGCCATTCAACCTTTGCTAGCCAAAATCACTATTCTTGCGGCCCAAGGTCTCATCGGGCTCAACCTGGTGAAAACTTGGGTCGATTTCCGGATTCAACCCAATTCCATCCGCACAAAGTTAATGTGCGAGTATTCGGGGCAAACCACAGACCCGCTTCGGTATTCTGACAACAGCTTTGCAGCTGGTGTCACCAATAAAACTATCAAGGGTTTTCTGACAGAGAAACTAGAGGTAATCCGGAACATAGCCGGATTAGAACCCTTCACACTCGAGAACCCAGCCCCCAAGGTGAAGATCCGATTTTAACGTTTTTACCTTTGCTCTTTCCGCTTGATACGGTTGATAACCCTTGTTCTGATATTTTTATCTCAGGCTGATGATGATTTTTGGAAGATCGACACTTCCCCTAGCTCCGAGAGTCCAGAGGAACAAGAAGAGGCCGTTAACTCGGACGAAGGTGCTCGCCGGGTTTTACTTGATTCCTTTAAGTTCGTCGTAACCCCTTCATTTTCCAACTATAACCTTGATGACTTCCAGAACAAGAGGAGAATGACGAAGAAGAAGAAACTGACGGCAAGGTGGAATCCGCCAGTGATGAAGATGAAGTGGAGCCGACAATTAAAGTCGGATCTAAGAGAAAACCCCAAGGGATCATCTTCAAGGTTTCATATCGCCTCCTTGTATTCAACTCGTATTCCTTTGATGATATACATGAGCTATCTTGACATTATTCCACCGGCCGTATTTGAAGGAGTCGCCCATGACGAAGCGCAGAGCAACTCGGAATTACCCGGGTGACGACGCTCTTAGCCCGGGTATTCCATTGTCTCCGGCTGGACGCGCTGGTATTAACCTTATCCTTTCTCGGAGGAAACAATCTTCCTGAACCGTTCCCTTACGAAACCTTACTTAATACTTTTCAGTTTCGCCCGGGTCCAGCAACGAGTTCCCCTCGGACTTTGCGGTGAATACCGGGTAAAATCCCTTTCCTGATGCTCTATCACACTTTCATCACCCTTTCCTGATTCTACACTAACTGCTCACTCGTACTACCCATAGGGCCACGGTCGTTATTAGCGACCAAGAGGATATGGAGACCGATGACCCGGGTAAGGGGAACCTGGCTGACAAGGCAACAGCCGCGTCTAGCGGCGAAGAACAAGCGTCACCAATAAACCCGGCCAGACAAGAAGCCGAGTATCCGATAGCCTCTCACGCCAGCAAGAAGAAAAGAGCTGCCACTTTGGGTGCAGGAGAGGGGGCATCAGATTCCGACGTTCGGATGACCCTGATGCCGCCCCCTGCTAAGAAGAAAACTCCTTCTCGGAATTTCCAAGGCCCCGGGTCCTCTGACACGGGTAATGATACTTTTGATCAACTGATGAGCACTCTCCTCACTATGAAGACTTCAGAGAGCAATATTCTGGAGCGCATGGCCGCAGCGTACTAGGTAATAATACTTGATATCTCGCAGTGTATGCCTAGTCCCCAAGTTCCAAGCATGACTTGCTGGAGTTGTGCTTGGTACTTTACGCAATACTCAGCTTGCCATAATATCCGACTGATACTTGTGTTCCTTACTACTTACAGGCGCAGACGACCCGGTCTGATGAAATTTTGCTCAAGACCGAACAACTTCTTCTCGCGGAGGTAAAGCGGAGAGAAACCCTTGAGGATGACGTGGAAACCTTGAAGAAGGATGTTTCTAAATACAAAAAGAAGTGCAATACTGCTCAAACTGCACTGAAGAAACTATCGGACCAGGTCACCGATACCTATCAGATCTTGCTTAGTAAGTTTTTGCTGCCGACTGTCTTCATGCCTTTACTTTATTATATGACACTCGGGATTACTGATACGTCTTTCCTTTGCTTCAACTGCAGGTGCCAACCTTGCGGCCCCAGAAGAGGATGCCATTGCAAAGGCTAAAACTTTAAAGACTGTGCTCCGGACTTTCTTTGCCGGCACAAAGTTTATACTGGACGCCGTGAAGTGGCCTACTGAAGTATACCCGGGTGAAGAAAATCTTATCAAAGCCTGCTCCACTGTGCCTGGCTGGATTGAAATCTGGAAACGCTCGGCATGCCGGATTGGTATGACCCGGGCCTTTACCCTGTCTAAGGCTTACTTTCCGAAGCTTGATCCGGCAAAGGTAATATCCGGGTTTCCAGAATTTAAAGCAGATGGCTCCAAGTTTACACCTAAGGACTTCAAGGCCGTACAGTCCGCAGTGCGTCATTCGGCCACCACTTTGGCCGACAGTATGGATCTGAACACTATCATGAGTGCATACGATGCTGAAGGCAAAATTGTTACGGAGGACGCACCCCCTCCCTTTGATATTTTGGAGAAATGGGCTGCTGATTCGGCCAGGAAGAGGGAAGCAACTGAGAAGAGAGAGGCCAAGTTAGGATCAGGGCCAACCACCTCTACACCAACTGTTCTTCCGCCTGTCCGTCCTGCCGCAAGGAATCCGGGTGATGATGCCGGGAGAGCTAAAGAGCAAGTCCAGGAGCAAGACCCGAAGGGCAAGGGCAAAGATGTGGACCCTACTCAGGAAGCCGAATAGGCAAACACCATAAAAATACTTCAATCATCTGATGTTTTTACTCAAAACAACTATTCTTTTGACGGTGCGCCTGTGCACCCTTGATACTAGTGTCGCAACCTGTAACGCACTTTAATTCTGTGATACACTTCGTGCCTTTCTAGGCCTTTTGATGAACTTGGTACTTGTCTACTTTTGAACTTATTCTGGATATCCGACTTTCTTTTCATTTCCTTCTTTATTTCCGAGTATCGTGAGTTTTGACAGGTGGACTTTTCTTTAAGTCCCCAAGTCCCCACGACTCGGACATTGGGGTCTTTCGAGCTTGGCGACAAAACAACTTGATTCTGTTTCGGAACCCACAGTCCCCAAGGCCCGAATTTCCGAGTCTGTGGTGTGTGGTTTTTTCGAAGAGAACAAACTTGTTGTTGCTAAGCCGAAACCCGGAATTGTTTCATATAGATAATGAAGTTATGCTTGATAAACGTTGAGTTTCCAGCTATTAGCCTTGTACTCTGCATAACTTGTGGTTTAGATGACCCTTTTGACTATCTTGTACTGTAAGCCGGCTTTCGCGTGGATACCATGTTGTTACATCTATACGAAAACAGGGTCAGCCAAGTCCCAATGGGCTTCATGGCTGATTGTAATCGTAAGCGAGCAAATCATGCCACTTTAGTGCGAGTCACATCGAGCTTAAGTAAGAAAAGTCAAGAAAATTTGGCTCCTTTGTCCGGTTATAAGATTGCAGCCGTACTCGTTTGCGAATAATCGGCCCTTATAACTCATAGGCATCAAGGCCGGGTCTTTGGGTTTGTGGCTGCGCTACTTGAGCAACCAGCCCCCGAGACCTATACATATTCAACATACTTAATGATACTGATGTATTGATGGCAATGGATACTTACTTACTTGTAATCGAAGTAAAAGCCGTAACAAAATAGGACTTGATAATCATCTCTTTATTGATACGAGAAAGTTTGGATCAGCAGGCCGCCTCATTAAAAACCTTCCAGTCCCCTTAGGTACCCTGCGTAGGAAAAGAGCGCGTCTGAAACCTGCTGCCCGTTACATTGTTTAGTTCTTCTTGGGAACCGGTCCCGGGCTGACGTGACCGATACACATTCTCCATTTGCTGGAATTTTTCATGATGAGTACCGGATTTACTAGCCAACCCGGGTGAGGTGTCTCCATAGCGCGGCTGGTTGTGAGAGGCCGTGCGATTTCTTCTCCTATGGCAGATTGTTTGGGGGAATCATCCTTGATAAAAGCCACCATCTTAGCATCTTGTGCTGCCTTGGACTTTGCTCTTTCGTCTTCAGTACTCGGCCTTTTTGACGTGGTTCTATCCTCCGGGTCTGCTTGAGACCGGTAATGCTTGAGTTCCTCTTTTCTACAGGCTTGCTCGGCCATTGCTGCGTCTCCTTCATCGCATTCAGCTGCTATGTCTCGATTTCCATGTATGGTAATGGTCTTCTTGGGACCCGGGATTTTTAGCTGTAGATATACGTAACACGGCCTAGCCATGAATTTGGCATAAGCCGGCCTTCCGAATAACGCGTGATAAGGACTGCGCAATTTGACCACCTCAAAAGTGAGCCACTCAACTCGATAGTTATCCTTTGATTCCCCAAAAGCTACCTCCAATGCGATTTTTCCCTCGGGGCACGCTGAATGACCCGGCACTATCCCATGAAAAATTGTTGAGATTTTCTGTAGCTGAGACTCCTTGAGGCCCATGCGTAAGAAGGTTTCCCAATACAGTATATTGATGCTACTTCCACCATCCATCAAAACCTTTTTCAGTTCATACCCATTTACCTGCGGTGCGACTACTAATGCCAAGACTCCCGGGTGTTCTACTCTTTCCGGGTGGTCCCTTCTGCTCCATGTTACATCTTGTTCTGACCATCTCAGGTATCTCGGGACAGCCGAAGAAATTGAATTGACCGCTTGCTTCAGTATCTTTCTGTCCTTGTTAGATCCTCCTGTGGTATGCACATGATATTGACCCAACTGTTTGGGGTTAGCCTGGAAACCTCCTGCTCCCCCTTGGTTATTACCTTGATTTCCAGCTGCCGGGTTACCGGCTGGGGGTGGACCGTTGCCCGGGTTTCCTCCTGGACCCGGTCCTCCTCCCCGTCCTGCACCTCGCATGGCTCTGTTCACTTCCTCATTTTTCCATCTCTGTAGGTCGGCGCACTGCTCCAAGGAGTGGTTAGCTGGCCTACCGTTCCTGCTGTGCTTCGGGCATGCCATTCTGAATATGTCCCAATTATTACCCGGCCTTGGTGGCCCTTGATAGTTTCCTCCATTGTGATTTCCAGCATTGAAATTTCCTTCTGCCCTAGGTCTGGAAGATCCAGCTTCAGTATTGGCGACAAACTCAGAGCCTCCTTCAAACGGACGCTTGTTCTGGCTGTTGTTACCCGGTGCTGATCCGTTGCCAGTTCTTCCATTACTACTTGTGTTTGCTTTTGCTTTTTTATCATCAGTTTCCTCTTCCGTAGTGTCCGTTGCGGCATGTTTGTTGCACGCATCCATCAATTCTCCCATTGTGACCTCCGAAGCATTCCGACTAGATTTCATGCGAGTTAATTTTTGTACTAAGGGTGTGTACTTGCAGGTCTTTGCCATAGCTTGCAGCGCATCCTTGGGCTGAATATCCGTAGATGAATGGAGAATTTCCATAACCCGGCGCACCCAGCTGCGCGCCGATTCTCCCTTCTTCTGAACACATCGCTCTAAGTCGTCAATAGTGAATAACTTTCTACACGTCCCGTGAAAGTGCTTGATAAATGCAGTTTTCAATTCTTCCCATGACTTAATAGATCCTTCCGGTAGATTGGCGAACCATAACTTTGCTGCTCCTTCTGACATCATTAGATACATGAACTTGGCTTGAAGATTCTCGGACGCATTGCGAATCGACATGGCCATCTCATAGCTGCTCAACCATGTTTCCGGATCCATAGTCGGCTCATAATTTACCACTTTACCCGGTTCTTTGAACTTTTCCGGGTAAGGTTCAGCTCTGATGCTATCCGAAAGACACTTAGGCCCTGCAAGAATGGTTGAAGCTGGTCTTACTCGGGAAACATGTGATCCTGCAGGGGGTACAGCTGGCTGCGGTACCGTTGGTGGCCCATGTGCCGCAGACCCGGCCACGGCTCTCCTGGCCCTGGAACTATCCACGATGGCCTGTGCTGCTGATGCTGCTGGTACTGCCTGGATGTGT
This sequence comes from Alopecurus myosuroides, assembly GCA_028641055.1. Classification (NCBI taxonomy): domain Eukaryota; kingdom Viridiplantae; phylum Streptophyta; class Magnoliopsida; order Poales; family Poaceae; genus Alopecurus; species Alopecurus myosuroides. Next base: position 478,518,546 of record CM054058.1, read on the forward strand.
GGAGGAGGCGGCATTTGCTGCTGCTCTTCCCTCCGCCGTGCCGAACTTGTTTGGATGTTTCCAGCGTTACCTTGTTGTTGGCTGACATACGGCGTCCCATGCATTCCACTTCTGTGATCCGGGTAATTAACCTGTTGCGCTACCGCGGTGCGCAGCATATCTATCGCCCGCCGGGTCTCCTCTGCGTGGGGTGACTCTCTCACGGGGATTTGATTTAGTGCAAGCGTTGTCGCGTACACGTTGTCCATGGGATTGTTGTAATGACCTGCTGGTGTGCGAAAACGCGATGGTGGTGGTGGTGGTGGCGGTGGTACGGTATTGCCTGCAGTGACTCCAGTCTGTGGTGCAAGTAACCCGGCCTGCGTATCTACCGGTTGTGCTCCTCCGGTTGTCGGCTGAGGGGCGGTTCCTTGATTTGCCGCTGGAATCGGCTGATCCTGAGGCGTGATAAATAGTGCGGCCGGGTTTATGACTCCTCCCAATGCTGGTAATCTAGTTTGATGCCTTTGATGTATTCTAGTCGTTTCCTCTCGGAGCCGAGTTTCCAATGCATCCAGCTCACGTTGCCGTGTGACCATCCCTTGCCTTTCTGCTTCTACTTGCCTTCTCTGCTGCTCCAATGCACGACGGGCTACGTCCAAATCCCTAACTCGTTCCGCCGCGTTCTCCGGAGTGATAACTGTGGCAAGAACCGTCGGATCTAGGATCAGATTGTTGTCGAACAAGGCCGGGTGTTGTGGATTGGAAGGACCCGCTCCTGGTGTCCGGTTTGCTAGGAATCCGAACGTGTTTGCGTGTAGCTCGTTTTCCGGCGCTTTACTGGTAACCGATGCCGACTCTCCGTCAACCTGGGCCAAAACCGTGTTTCCGTTAACCGGCCCCTGCTGCCGGGCTAATGCTTGTGCTGACCCGGCCGCGGCCGCGGTTACGGCCTCTTGGATGAGATTGGTCGCGGGAGCCGTATAAACCGCGACTCGGCGTATGATGCTTGGCGCGAATTCATGCTGTTCCCCTTCGCTGTTACTCTCCTCATATCGGTTTTCCAGCAGATCCAGGATAGACTCGGTATCATCCTCTCTTTCGACCCGGTCGCGCGGGGTCCATGCCGGTTCCTCCGGCTGTTCCCACTTCGCGATGGGTTCTTCCGCCGGATATGTCGTTCCAACTGATTCTTCATCATCTGATTGGATAGAAGTGGCCTCCCCTGACACAGAATCAGATCCAAAATTGTCAGGGATCGAACCGGAAGTACATACCATACCAATGAAGACGCTGATCTGGCCGATTGTCACGACGGATCCGGATTCGAGGTGATCCGACTCTGGCCCCCAGCCGGAATCGTCCACCGTCTTTTCTCCTTTGTGGTCGATGTAGATCTCGCCGACGACAAGATTCTCCATGTTCTTCCGAGCTTATCCCGTGATGTAAACACCTTTGGACGTAGGCCCCATGGTGGGCGCCAACTGTCGTGGGATTATCACGGCAGACGTTACCGGGGGTAACTGATCTTGGGGCAAGACGACACAGGTGTTTGGGAGAGGGTTTAGCTCAGAGGAAAACATGACGGAACTCGATCTGGTAGCCGGCAATCAAGTCGCCGAGTCTCCGATCTCAATATATTAACTCGATCTCTCGTATACACTGGATGCTTGATATCAAACGGTACTACTAGGGTTCTTCGATCTCTCTCAACTAGACCTAGGGGTCGGTTTATAAAGCACCCGTACCCCCTGGCTTATTCTCCAAGGCGCACCCTGAATCCTACCCGGACACCGCATACAAACTCTAACTTTCCTTTACCGTAATCCACAATCCGGGTTACGAGGCCTACAAACTTGGGCCTTCCAGAAGTTTCTTTATCCTTAGCCGGATCTTGCGCAGCGTCCTTTGGGCCGGGTTATACCTTGGAGTTGGCCTACCGGGTTATTATCCCTCCATCAGAAGTGTTGGGCAAAAACTCTAGCCATATCTTCCCAACTGTCCACTGTTCTTGACGGAAGCCCATTGATCCAATCTCTGGCTCCATCCAACAACATCAGGGGAAGAAAATTCACAGTCTCTAAATCTGTCCCTTTGTTGATTTGGACGGCAATATAGTCATATGAAAGCCATGTATCCGGGTTTGTACTTCCGGTATACTTTTGGTAGGTTGGACCGACTTTGGCAAAGCCAAAATGTAGACTGATTCTCCGGATCTTGTCAGTAAAACACTTTGGTCCAAAGTATAAATCGGCTCTTTCCGCCTTGTCGACGTGCGCGGAATACCTTCCAACTTAATGAATAGAAGGGGATCTGCTCCGTTCTGGTCCATTGTTGCGCGAGTGCGCTCTTCTAGGATCATCCCTATTTCTTCTGGCATCCTGTCCTTTGGAATAAGGTGGAGTTCTACTCCTTGGCCTTTCATTGTTCCTTGGGGGAGGGGGGTTCGGGATCTCTCACACCTATGAGGATTGTCATATCTTCCAGGTTTGTCAGCCGGGTGTCTCGCAGGCGGCATTGCTTTTCCGTCATTCCGGTTTTGCTCTTCCCATTCCTTGTTGTCACGGGGTTTATTTCCGCCTTTCGGAAGATGGGATCCTATTCTGGACGTTGCATCTTTATTATCTGCGATTTTCTTGTCCTTCTTAGGATCTCCCTTCTTTTCCTTAGAATCACCTAAATTTTCGGGTTCTCTAGGGGTCAGGTGCTCTAGCAGCGCACGTAGCAGTTTTACACAAGGCCGAATCATCATGTAGTTTTCCTGAATGAGCTTGTCCTCGATGTTGTTGTTGTAATGCTTTTCCTAAGAAAGCATACACTCCCTGTAGCTTTTCATCATTGGAGTATAGATCATAATTAAGGATGGGAAACGCAGTTTCTGCGTTTTCGGCTGCAGTTTTGTAGATGTGTTCACACTTAGAATTAGTGATGTTAACCTGCCTTTGCCAAGATGGGTTTTCAAACCTCTTTCTTATTGGCAGTTCTTCCGGCTTTGAGATTTCGGGTAACTGTGTTGGTTTAATTCTAGACCTATTCATTCTTTCGTATTCCTCTATTTCTTCCTGCTGTATTTTGATTTCAGCCTGGGTTTGGAGGAGATTTTTGCGAGTTCGGAATAGATGTTGATGTTGTCGCATTATAGCTTATCTCCTGGCTTCCAGCACTTCCGGGGGCTTGTTACGTGCGACCGGGGTTTGGATCAGGTCGATCTCCTCCCACTCCGACATTTGGGGAACAGGGATTTCAGCCTTTTTCTTCTCTGCAAATTTTACACCACTGCCACCTCTAACTTCCAGGTTTTGGTTGGCAATGTCTGGCAATTTTTCCTCCTTTTTCTTCTGTAGTTTGGAAAGCAGCTTCTTAGAGGACTTCTTTTGCTTCTTCTAAGATGGAGGATTTTTGATAGGTTCATCTTTCGTCAACTCTTTGACGTCAGGGTAGGTTGGGCTAACTTCGCCTTCTTCTTCTTCCTCTGGCGGAGGCGTTTTGGGGTCTTCATCTTCCTCGGCATCCGGATTTCTACTCGATTTTGCCTTGGGTACTTCATGGAAATTCCCCTACATGGATTTGACCTTTCTTTCGAAAGTGTCCTCGTCTTCATATTCGGAATCTTTGTCTACAGATTCGGTTTTCGAGTCTAGCTTTGCCTCTAGGGCTGCTAATATAGCTGCTTCCAAGTTCGTCGCTAGGTTGGCGGATGTCGGATCTTCCACGATATTTGTGGGATTTGCCTGTTCCACGGGACAGTTGTCTTCTATGTTTTCGACGACCTTTGACTCCACCATTCCAATGAAGTGCGATCTAGCTGCAGGCATCTCCGAAGAGGTAGCAGATCTAGTCATGCTTTAGCGATATGCAGCTATTGACTTTTGATTTGCCCCGATGTATGAATAGTGGAAATCTGAGCAGAATCCAGTGTTGGAGCCTTCATTTATTGGGCATAGGGCGAGCGGGATGCAGTAACTTTCACCGCGGAATCCCATTGCTTCTGTTGTTAAACAGATAAAACATTAGCAGATCCAATCGGTAAAATACAGACACTTACCAGATAATTCCGTGTCGGCATATATGATTCGTTGTCGAGGAAGCGTCTGACGTTTTCGTCAAATTCCAGGCTTCCGACGGTGATTGTGCTGCCAATTTGATGGCTAGGTTGAGACTCCAAGTGCAGAGTGAGTAGCTAGTGGCAAGCCTTCTTCCCCACGAGGGGGACTCGAGGGTTTATATCGAACTCTTGGGGAGCCAGTATTTCAGCAGTTGTCTTCCAAGCTTCCTCCAGGATCCTGCAAACAAGTAGAGAATTTTGTGCCCTCAACCTCACCAAGTGGTTGTCAAGCACAAGGTGTGAGACTTCTAAATTGCAATGCAAAACTGAAAGTAAATGTGCAATAATTAAATCTACTTCTAAATGCAAATGAGAAAATAAATATGCAATGGATTGTTTTTGTATTTTTGTGATGCAAGTGGTGCAAGAAAAGTAAATTGCAGCAAAGTAACTAGAGTGTTTTCTTATATTTAAAATAGGATCGGGGTTCATGGTTTCACACTTGCATTCTCTCAAACAAAGTGGTAGACGGTGGACATAAAGAATTACATGTGAGATTACAATAACATGTTTAACATTGAGTACTTTCATATGGGCATCACGTCCTAGCATAGAGATCTCTACGGTCATATCGATCCCTCTTATACTCCACCAAGATGCGAAATAAATCATAACACCTCGATAATTAAGGAAAAACCAGAGTATAGCTTTAAGCAATGTGACATGAAGTTGAAGTAAGAACTTGCTAGATCTAGTCATGGAGATTGATTAGTGTCACTTCAAATCCCCGGTAACAAGGTACTCCTTTTTATCCCTAGTGAGGTAACTAATAAAGGTTTAACAAAACCTAAGTGGATCGCTGAACTTCTGTCACTTTCACAGCACTAGCCACCCCCCGTTACTCCAACTAATGCACCCATCACCCCACACACGCTCTCAAGAACTAAATTGATCAAAGCTAGCAAATAAGAACGGGGTACATAAGATACATCTACTCAAATAACTCAAAAGAAACAATTGCAATCTCAGATTCAATAACTCATAGAAAAGATCCACCACATAGGAATTACAACGGTGCCCGTAATCATGTGAGGCAGCTCATACGGATCTAATTAGTGAAGCACATAGAGAGAGAGATACAAGTGCTACTTCCACAAACCCATAGCCCTGGGGTGGACTACTCCCTCTTCACGGAGATGTCGATGGAGATGACGTTAGAGGGGTAGGAGATCACACCGGCGGCGCCCCGCCGGAGTTTTCCCCCTCCAATCTGGAACTCCAGGTCTCTGTTTCGGTGTTTCGGTGTTTCGGCGGCGCTCTCCTCCGTAAGGGTACGGGGGATCCTTTTTATAGTCGGTTTTAGGTCAAGACGGAGTCGGTAAGTCGAAGATGGAAGGAATTAGGGCCACAGGGGATAAAAGGGGGCCTCTCACGCGGCCAAGGAATCTGGCCGCGTGGAGGGTCCTCTTTTGGGCCTCCTTGCCCAATTCTCGTGGATCCTTCGCCCGCAAGTCTTCTCCTTCCAAGAAAATGACCCCCGCAGATTTTCAGGTGATTTCGCGGAAGTTTGCCCCCTGAAACGTCAAAAATATAGAAAACGGGGTTTCTGACAGGTAGGGTTAATTCCATAAAAGTTGAGGGACTTTGTAATTTAACCCCAAAATACTATAAAACATTAAATTATACCCTTATATGATGCAATATGTAATAGAAAACCATGTGAAAATATGAAAAATTCATCTATGCATTTTACATGCATCACAATTTCGCCGAGTATTCCCGCTCGGAACGTAACTCCCGACACCGTTGGCCCCATGGTGGGCGCCAACTGTCGAGACTTCGTAGTAAGGATCATGGACGGGGGTGCCATAAGCCTACTGGTAGAACTGCGGGGAAGTGGAGCATGGAAGAACTGTAAGCGAGAACACGGGTTTAGCCAGGTTCGGTACGTCGCAACTAGGCGGCATTCCTACTCCTGTAATCTCACTAAAATCAGGGCTGAAGTCTGAAATATACACAGTACAATTGTGAGTATAGTTTTGCTAACTTGGTGAGGATGAACTTCTCGACGAGTTGGCTTCTAGCTAACTTGTGAACCTGTGTTGTCTTTTGCTCCCGTTCGGCTTTATATAGATAACCGGACTAGGGCTTACAGGGAGAAAACCTAGAAGACTACGGAAATTATCTAAGTTGGAAAGTAAGAGATCCGGCTTCTTCTCCAAGTCGTACCACATTGGGTCGTGGTTCGTGTTCTTCTAGAATCCGGCTTCCTGCGTGTCAGTTTACTGGGCCGCCCAATGGACTCCGTTCCATTGCCTGTGGGCCACCCTTGTAAGGTAGAAAAGAGTAATTTCAAGACTTTCAACAAAAAGAGAGGTGCTTTAGTAACATGAAAATTCCTACAACCATATTTTCCTCTCTCATAATAATTTTCAGTATCATTATGAATAAACTCAACAACATAATTATCACATAAATCATGTTGTCATGGTCTATAAGCACACAATTCATATCAAGCTCAAAAATAGTGGAATCAAAATTAAAAATAAAGACCTCTTCTTTCTCACTTTTAGCGATAGCAAAACAAGATGATTGGTCACTCTTAAAGGTATGAAGCACATTATAGCAATCCTATTTTCAACAGCATTACAATTTATAACATCAAGTAACATAGGACCATCAACTAGAGCATTATCATATAAATTTTCTAAACAAACTTCCTCATTATCATGCATATCAATAGTTGGAATAAATAGAGGATTATCACAGCATTTATCAAAGTACCATGGACTATCATAAATAATAGTAGCAATATCATTCTCACAAGCTTCATTCATAGTAGTATCAAGGTCACAAGTATAGTAAGTATGAATTTCATCAAAAAGGGATATTTCAAAAGAATCAATAAGATCATCACAATTTACACTATAACACTCATCCTCCTTTGGTAAGCATGGAGGGAAATAAAATAAGGTATATGTTAAAGAGTTACTCTCATTGGGAGGTAGACATGGATAGCTAATCCATTCTTCCTCCTCTTGATCATCACTCTTCTTCTCTTTTTCATCCAATGAGCTTCCAGATTCAGCAATTTCTTCTTCCATAGGATCCTGCAAGGCATTTGTCTCCTCCTTTCGAAGAGAGCATCTATTAAGATATTTAATTATGTAGTAATTACAATCCTTGTAATTATCAAAGGAATATTCAAGCATAGCATAAATCTCGTATTTATAAGGTGCATCATCAATACTTTCAAGCAAATAGGCAATTTCGAATGCACCCTTCCAAGTAATAAAATCCTCAATTTGTTCCACATCATAAAAGTCATATTTTCCCTTAAAATAATAGATATGGTAACATTATCATTATACACACATTGAAAAGGGAGGTGTTTATACCTCCTACAGCAACAAGATTTATCAAAGCAATAAGTAACATTATAAGTAGAGCACAAGTTTCTAGCAATGATATACAATTTATTAATTTGTTCCCATAAGTGTTTCCCTTTTTGTGACAAGCGGTGTTCTTTATAATATTTTTGTTGATCTTCCGTGACCCACCTTGCCAATAAGATCTAGTGTCAAAGAAATCAACCATTGATCGCAAGCATGATAAAGCAAGATAGGACTAGACATAAAGCTAACTTTAAATAGCAACTTTTTTTTGATATAGAGAAGCAAACAAGACAAAATAAAATAAACTAAGCAAAACTAAAACAAAGTAAAGAGATTGGAAGTGAGAGACTCCCCTTGCAAAAATCCTATTTCCCCCCGGCAACAGCGCCAGAAAAATGCCTTGATGGTGCATATCTTGCACTTTGGGAACCCCAATATGAAGGTATGATGAGCACAGCGGCAAGTTTCCCTCAGAAAGAAACCGAGGTTGAATCGACCAGTAGGAGAAAGAAATCACTTCCAAAGGTTGATGCAGCTGATGTTGGTAGGGCGCACTACCGGTTCAGCAGCAACGTGGAGCGTACACAACACAATCAAATCAATTTGCCCCAACGAAGCAGTGAGGTTGTCAATCTCACCAGTTTTGCTAAAAACAAAGGTTAAACGTATGGTGTAGAAAATAGTAGGAAAACAGTAGTAATAGTATGAAAAGAGTGATTGCAGTGGTTGTATTATCAGTGTAAGGAAAATGGACCGGGGTTCACAGTTCAGTAGTGGTGTCTCTCCAAAACAGATAGATAGCATGTTGAGTAAAAAAATTACAGTTGGGCAATTGACAGATCTAAAGGCTGCACCATAGTGCATACGCATGACATGATGATTACTATGTGATTCATGCGGGCATTACAACAAAATTCAGAAACCGTTATACAGCTACATCTATGACTAATAATCCATAGAATGTCATCCGAGCAAACCTTGGGTATTAAGTTGCAATCAAGAGATAATCGCATTAAGCAAAGTGTGTAACATAAACAATGTAAACATAGTTGTTTTCTCCCTAATGGCAACAACACATCCCCCACCCGTTACGATTCTGTCACTCGAGCGTGAGTAAAAGGGAGGCATGAACCCCCTATCGAGCATAAATACTCCCTCTTGGAGTTAGTAGCATCTACTAATAACGGAGAGCATGCAAGATCATAAATAACATACACATGAATAAAACATGATAGATTGATAAACATTCGAAATGCCATTCAATATTCATTGGATCCCAGCAAACACAACATGTATCATTACAATAAGATGATCTTGATCATGTTAGGCAGCTCACAAGATCTAGACATGATGCATAAAGAGGAGAGAACAACCATCTAGCAACTGTCATTGACCCATAGTCCAAGGATGAACTACTCACGCATCATTCTGGAGGCGGGCATGGTGGTGTAGAGCCCTCCGGTGATGAATTCCCCTCCCGACAGAGTGCCGGGGAGAGCTCCAGAAACCTCCCGAACTAGGGTTGATGATGACGGTGGCTGCGGATGTTTTTGGTGGAAAAGGCTCGGGTCTTTAGGGTTAACCCGATGAGGAGCTTAAATAGGCGAGAGGGCAACGTTGGTGGTTGGCCAGGGGTCCACACCACCCCTGGGCACGGCTAGAGGGGGGGTGCCGCCCTATGGTGTGGGGCCTCTATGGCCCCCCTCTAGGTCCCCTCCGTACTCCGTGTGGACGATAGTATTCAAAGACTTCTCATTTTCGAATTGTCCAATTCCAAGAATATTTCCAGAATAACTTTTTTGAAATAAAAAATAGCAGAAAACAGGAAGTGGCTCGGTGGCATCTTGTCAATAGGTTAGTCCCAGAAAATCGATAAAAATTGCATAAAGTGTATATGAAACATGTAGCTTATAGTATGAAAACAACATGGAACATCAGAAATTATGGATACATTTATGACGTATCAGTAATATTGGAAACTTTGGATGAGTAGTCTTTCCCATGATAGATAATAAGTTGAAGCGAACAATCTAATTCTAAATTGAGCTTACAATTAAAGCTATGCTCCCCGGCAATGGCGCCATAAAATATTCTTGATGACCCACAAGTGTAGAGGATCACAATAGTCTTTGAGGGTAAATATAGCCCAATTTATTGATTCGACACAAGGGGGGCCAAAGAATATTTATAAGCCTTAGAAACTGAGTTGTCAATTCAGCTGCACCTGAAAAGTATCTAGTTTTGCACAATTTCTTAATAGTACTGACGATGTAATGGAAGCAGTAGTTCAATAGTAACCGTAGCAGTAAAACGGTAGTAGCAATAGTAACGGTGAATGTAAACGTAATAAGTAGCGGTGCTAAAAACAAGGTAGGCACAGGGATGGATGTACGGGTGTTGCATGAATGAGATTTACCATGTAATAGGGGTAACAAAGGGAAGCAAAAATATATAAGAGACTATACATGTCACAAACTATCATATGCATGTTTCTTGAGAATTTTCGTACGTGCTTGCAATAAGAATTTCCACGACATATTTTCTCCTACAATACCTTTGTTGTAGGCGCAAAATGGAACTAATGGTAATTAAGGTACTTGTTCTACCAAGCACCGGAGCAAAGCATTAACATACGACGGAAACATTTAATGCTCGAACTAGAGTCCATCCCCTCCGATATCGCAACCATGTCACCTTGGGGTCTCAGGTTCCGGATAGCAATAAATACAACTAGTACGTATGATCCAAAACAACAATTATACTCGTGAAAACATAACATCTTCAGATATGAAATCATGGCACTCGAGCCCTAAGTGACAAGCATTAAGCACTCCATAAACGCCAATAGTGGATACTAGGCATCAAGATCTAAAAATCTTATGATCTATTACATGATGAATCTCATCCAATCCCTACCATCCCCTCTTCCTACAACAGGGAATTACTCACACATCAAAGGGGGATCATGGAGGGTTGATGGTGAGGTGATGGCGATGACGATGACGATGATCTCCCTCCGATCCCCGACCTGGCAGGGTGCTAGAACAGGAACTTTTGTCTCCCGAACTAGGGGTTTGGGTGTCGGTGGAACTGCGGATCGTTTTCGGGAAAATCCTTCCGGGGAGACAGAGTTTTTATGCCAAAGGGGAGCCTTGGGAGTGGTCCCAGTCCCTAGGGGGGCAGTTGGCGCGACTGGAGGGAGGCCGCGACCACCACCCTCATGGGGGCCCAGTGGCTCCCCTCCAGCTGTCCTTCAGGCTCTAGGAGATTTCCGGGGAGAAATAATTTCTGGAATTTTCTGAGGAAGTTGAATTCCTGCACAAAACTAGACAGCAAGGGTAATTCTGCTGAAAACAACGTTAGTCCATTTTAGTTTGATCCAAATCATGCAAATGTGAGGGAAAACAACAATAAAAATGGTTGAAAA